>JACEGR010000150.1:0-376995 GCA_014170235.1 Listronotus bonariensis | reverse complement strand
TTATATTCAAGCCTTTATAAAATATTCCAAAAATTAAAAAAAAAACAGTTTTAGGTCTTTACAATGACATTTTAGGACTTAGGTTAAACACGTATTTGTATATTAAATCCCACACCACCGGCTATGTGTAGAAAATACTTTACGGATTAAGTAGGTAACAATGGTAAAATTAGTAAAAAAGATAATTTCTTATAAATATTATATTTGAAATTTTGCTACGGTAAAATTATTTTGTCAAGGTTGGTAAAGCCCGCGGCATATCACCATGCGAACACTGGCAGCTAGCGACACCAATTCCACTTTGGCTCTGAGGCTTCTGCATGCGCCTTGCGTCAAATATCTAGTTCTTTTTTAAATAATTTAAATTTTATTTCATTAAGTTAATTTTACGATGTTTTTGATTAATTCGATTATTTGAATCATTTTATGTATATACATTTTATAATTATTAAAATATTCATGTTATTATTTTTAAAAGATTTTAAAAGGTGTTAAATTGTTTTATACCTGCACGGTCTGACACCATAAATAAATGAACAAAAGAAAGAACTAACATAGTTCTTAAGTGGAACTATAAAATGTGTATTAGCTTTGAGGTTCAATTAAGGAATTAACAAAAAATAAAAAGATTTCACTAACCATGACTCCCTCCACCTATACTCTGTCTTCGGTAGAATATTCGAGTAATATCAAGTAACACCGAAAACATAGTATAGGTTGGGAGGTGATGGTTGGTTCTGGTTAGTAAAATCTTTTTTTTCTATTTACTTCCTTAATTCACCCTAAGATATAATATACACTTTATAGAATCCACTTAAGATCGGTGTCAATTTTGTCTTTAGTTAATTCATAAATAAAATCAGACCGTGCAGGTACAAAAAAATAACACTGTCGGATCGTGCAGAAATCACTTCAAGGCAAAAAAACAGGGAAAAATTGCTATGTGATTTCAAGGTTCAAAATCTTCACGTTTGGCGCTTGCGGAAGCCCGAAAGCCAAAGTAGAGTTGGTGTCGCTATCTTTCTCCGCTCACAGCAGCAAGCAAAAGCAGTATCGGCTGACTATGAAAACTGACCTGATCAGTTGTATCAGTTTATCTAGGAGGTTTGACAAAAAAATATTGTTTTTTGCTTGGTGATAAAGTATCTGTATTTTTGGTAATATTAAACACTTTAATAAAAAAAAAATGTTTAGGATTTAAAAACTTTTTAATATGCAAAATTCTTCATTTTCACAAAAACTTACGGTAAATTTAACAACTGTACATTAGTCCAATAATTATAATTATAAATTTTTGAATGACAAGTTTAGATCAATTTTTTATATCTACTGTAACAAAAAATATATACTGCCCTAATAAGATATAACAAAAAAATAAAAAAATGTAAGTTAGCACTTTTAATTGATATTGTAAATTGTGAACATCTCTTCCTTATAAAAATGTTGGATATTATCAAAAATACTACTGCTTTGCTCTTAAACAAAAAATAAATACATTTGTTATTAAACACCTGGAGATAACTGATACGAAGGTACATAGATACGTAGTAAAGATCTTTTTTTCTTAGGGATACTTAAGTAATATTTTGGACGCCATAATAGAGGATGGAATAAATGTTACTGGATACACCCTCTGGAGTTTACTGGATAATTTCGAGTGGGCTGAAGGATACACGTAAGTTAAACAGTATACGAGGTGTTCATGTTACCAACAATACTATTTTTTGCAAATTAAAATGTAGGTATACTACCAATATTTTTCACCCTCTTAGAGGCACCCATTCTATTTAAAAACTATTGTTTAATTTTCTATATAATATTATCTTAGGACATATATATATATATTTAGGGAATATATTAGCTAAAATGCTTTTTACATGGCACTGGCTAAACGACCTCCGGCGGTATTGCTCAATTATAATTTTCGTGTATACTAGGGGCGGATTTAAATATTTTCCGCCCGTAGGCTAATAATTTTGCCGCCCCTTATATTTCATACCTTACTTCACAATTTTATATAAAAGCCCAAAAATGTTGAAAAGCAAAAAAACCTTCTTTAAAAAAACCTTGCGAGTTTATTTAAATAAATGATTTCGTTTCTTTTTTAAACAAAATATGCCGCCCCTTAAACTTTGCCGCCCTAGGCTCCGACTTACTAAGCCTGCTGGTAAAATCCAACACTGGTTCTTACTTATTTCACTGGTAGATATCGCCGTCCGGCGGCTATACTTGAAAAAGTAATAAAAGCCGCCGAATAATAGTTAACCTAACCTTAATAATTATTAATTTTGCAGTGTAGTAAGCTAGTTCTTATGGTTTTATTGGTAAATATTATATTAATTATATTTTTCATAATATCAATAAAGAAAAATAAAACACATTTGACACCTACGAAGATTTTGCCACAGCTCTCAGGTATTCAGAAGAAAAATGTATAATTTTAAAAATAGAAAGCCATCCCATATTATTTTATTAAAATGATTCTTATATCCGTATTTGTAATAAAAAAATATATTACCTACTCTTTAAGATCTGCCGGGTACGACAAAAGTGTGATTTTTATACATATAAAACAATAAAAACTTTATGGTAAGTATGTAAGTAAATGATTGATAGAGTTCGCGCGTTTAGTAAAGAAACCACCGACGTCATCATTCTCCTCGCAAAATCCCTTGTTATTCTCTTATCCCGTATTTAAAATGTTATTTATTTTTAAAATGCCTACTTCCTAGGTAACGATACGAAGCCCTCGAAACCGCGATTAAAAGAGAGTTACAGAAGATTTCGCGTAGATAATAATGACGTCGGTGGCCCCTTTACTTAACGCGCGGACCCTACCAGATAAGAAATAAAACAACATACATGTTATAATTTCTGCGGGCGGATATAACATACATACATAACATTGTGTAAAATAAACATTATTTATTATATTTATTGTTATTTCTTTTTTTATTCAATTATGATATTACCTCGACCTTTTGGTCTACCTTTTTCCTTATAGCCAATGATAAATACGGGCATTTTAATTGGTAATACTTTATTTTTGGTTCTATAAAACTCTTTTGAAAAAGAAACATTCTTTCTTTAAATATCTATTAAGGGGTTATATACAGTTAAAAGAACTAAAACAAGCGAATTTTCTAGAATTTTTCTAAAAAAACTACAGCTGATCTCCGGTAGCTCCTCTCAAAAAGACGTTTTGGGGTGACCACTATATCTCTGAACTAGATTCTCTAAAATTAAAAACCAAACAGATTTCGTTAAAGTAAGATTTAATATAGTATTGATTTTTGATCAAAATTTCCGCCTTAAATTTTTATGAAAACAAAAATGTTTATCGGTAAAAAAATCTTTAATTAATTACTAAAAAGTACATTCAAGAAGCTCGTGTAAAAATTTGAGACTTATTGGTTTAGCCGTTTTCGAGTAATGTTGGTCACCGACTTTGAAAACGCCATTTTGAGAAAAACGCATGTAAAGTTTGTAAAGCACTTAAAAGCACCCTGAAACGATTTGCGTGTAACTCGAAAATATTGATCGGAACGATATGAAATTTTCTGTGTGTATTTTTAGTAAGAAAATAAAATAAAAGACATCGATTTTTTGAAAATTCAAACTGTATATAACTACTTAAGAGCTTTGATGAAATATTTATAGGTGTTGAACGTGTCTCCCTGTTTTATTTTTGTTTATTGATAGTAATAAAACTATAATATTTAATAACAAAACCACAAGAAATATGAACGCTTAACGGCACGGCAAAATAATTATTTCTCAAGGTTAGGTTAACTATTATTTGTCGGTTTTTATTCGTTTGTATAAGCATAGCTGTCGGACGGCGGTATCTATCGAAAAAAGTATAAAAACCGCCAGTAATAACAAATTATTTGAGATTTTTGGATTTGGCTTTCATATGCGTAAATAGATAAAACCGCCGGAAGGCGGTTTTTTTCTTTAATTGAGCAGTGCCGCCTGCGGTGGTTTAGCCAATGCCTTTTATGTTAAGCCGCGTCCAGACATGCAATTTTCCGTGCCGCTCCACGCTGTATACCTTGCGCGAACGTGGACGTGGACAGAAATTTACGACGTTTCAAGGCTTGGCAAATAATTCACCGGTGATTCAGGGCTTGTCGGTTTTTTGGGGTCAAAGGAGCGCGCAAACAGGTTGGTTAGTTTGGACGAATGTTTGGCGAATCGTTGCAAGTGTGAACGCGGCTTTATAGTTTTTAATACATTTTTATTAACTTTAATGTACTAATAATAGAAATAATAAAACTAATAATTGGTTTTTTCTTCAGAGAGTACGTACTACCTACATTTACTTATCTATTCTTCTTTTGCTTTGACTTTTTTATCTTTTGTAACAGCCCACGTAGGCTAATGCCCAAGTACGTCATGTGCGTCATTTTATAATTTTTCTGTATTCCCATCTTAACATTCTAATAATCTTGGTTGAAATAAAAAAAATATATATAGAATTTTATTATTTTTTTCTTTCTAGGCAAAGATTTGGAATTGTCCAAGTAGATTTCGATAGCCCAAACCGAACTAGAACTTTGAAGAGCTCGGCAGAATGGTACAAAAGAGTCGTTGCTGCTAGGGAAATTTTGGACTAAATACTAAAAAGACCAAAATGTGTATTATATTTAATAAAAGCTTAATATGTAAAATAATAAAGAATAAATATAGCCCCCTTTGAGAACGTAAAATTTCACTTTTACCCCTAGGGCAAAAAGTATCAGAAACGCCCGAATTGATAAATGAGGGCGTAAAATAGGACTTTTAAGCCCTAGGGCAAAAAAGTATTAAAAACGCCCGCATTTATAAACTTATAAAACAATGAAAAAAATTAAAAAATGCCCTATTTTTTTGGTAAAACAACAATTTATTTAATTAAACATATGTTAAAAGTATGCTGATTACAATTTGAAACATTAAGAGCTGAGAAATTTTTCTCCTAACTACAGGGAATGCTTGTATAATAATTTTAGTCTTACAAAAATATTGTTTGCACCTCTGACGTAAAGCACTTTTACGCCCACAGCTGATTGTTGCCCTTGCGGAGCTCTACAACAACTTTCAGCCGCGGGCGTAAAAGTGCTATTTTACGCCCTTGGTACAAAAATAACAATTTTTTTATTTACATTTTACCACAACTTTCAGTTTAATCAGACCAAGAAATGTAATATATGGTTCTTAGGGCATTTTTTCCTTCTAAATACAAATATGTACCGGATGTCAAGTTATAAATTTACACCCCCCTTAACTTTTTTATTTTTTATGTACAAAATAATTAAAAGTTGCAGTGTGTTAAGTTAGTTCTGTAGTCTCCGAATAAGTAATCAGTGTTTTTATTATATCTTAAGATATACAGGGTACGACAAAAAGTATTTTTTTAAATGGAACCTTACACATATTCTAAATGTGGTAGACAGTGATTCAGTAGTGATACTTAAAGAATTTCGGAATTCCATTGCCTTTATTATATTATTTACACAACGTTTCGGGCAATCCAATCTTTGCCCGTTTTCAAGTGTACACTTGAAAAGTATCACTACCTTATATATTATTTTACCACTAAAAAGATCTTTTAAAAATACTACATTTCATATACCTATCTTAATTACTTTTCGAAATATGGCCATGCAAATCTAAAAATTTTTAATTCCCATTAGAAACGAAAAGCTTACATCCCACTAACTTTTTAATTTTTTACGTATAAAAAAACGGTTAAAAGATGAATAAGAAAAAATAGTCACTATTGCTATTCTTTTGGCAACATGTTAAAAAAAAACAATATCCTTTCTTTGTTCTTCTTTTACTTTTAAACTCATATTTGTTTTTGTAAAACAAATATTATTTCTTATTTGAAATTATTAAATCACTATAGCACAATAAATATCAAAGAGTTTATGATTGACACAATATATTGTGCAACCTCTTAATATAAATCACAAGCGGTAAATAGTATTGTACAATATAGAATATTGCGCAATAATATTAATCGTCTGTAGGCCGCTTAACCTACCTACATAATAGACTTGTAGCCAAAATTTTACAATAGTAAAAAACTATTTTAATCAATAGTTAAATATGTCACCAACCCGAAAATATTAAAATTTTAACAAAATTGTCTATAGTTTTGTGCTAACTAATTTTTAAGTTGATTAAAATTTATTTCACAATTTGCGAGTTCAATCAACTTCACAATGTTGCAATGTTGCCACTGCCCATATAACATTTTTGCCAGCCATGTACATTTAATTTACTGGCATTGCCAACACTCTTTAATGGCAAGGCATTGGCAAAAAGGTATCAAAAAAGACACGAAAGTGGGCAATTGGCCGTTATTGGGCCACGTGTTGCAGATAATGTGATGGCACCCGTCATTAATAAGTTATGGTGGAAAAATGCATTTAGGATGATGGCATCCATCATTAATAAGTTATTGGCAAAAAGGTATCAAAAGACACGAAAGTGGACAATTGGCTGTGATGGCATCCATCATTAATAAGTTATGATGAAAAAACGCGTTTAGGATAATGGCATTTATCATTAAATAAGTATTGCAAGTTTTATAAGTTGAATGTTCCAAAAGTTAAATAACATATTTAGAATTTTCTTATCGAAAAAAGTTAGAAAAAAGGCAGGAAAACTTTATTGAAAAAAAAATACATAATATAAATTTTTATACAGTAACAATACACCATAAAAAATTAAAGGTATGTAATAAAATTAAAAAAAAGATAGTAAATCAAAAGAAAACACTTTAAATAGTAAGTATTCAGGGAACACTTAATTTTCAGATCCAAAACATAGGGAACATTTTTTTAAAGGAGTTAAATGTAAAAAAAAACATTTAATATATAAAATATTTTTTATTAACACGTCTTTAAACTTTTAATAAGGCAACTCCCTAATTTCATATTATTATTTTAAGTAACTACAAACTAAAAGGGTTTAAACAATTTTTTACAGCTCCTAACAGTCTACTTGAATAACTTGCCTTCTCGACTAGCCATCACCAATTAATCACACAACACACACTAATTAGGTAATGAATACACCACATTATGTCTATTAAAAAACTCTTCTTAAAAAAAACTAAAAGCTAGAAAACCACGCAGAAAACTATTGCATAAAACAAACAAAAACAAACCAACAAATATCAATTTTTTTCATCTGTCAAAATAGTCAAATCATATATTTCGGCTAAGCTTTAAATTTGAATTTGTCACCTTCGGTCGAAATTAACCTAGTTAATTTTACCATCATTTTATTTTTATTCTCTCAAAAGTACATTATTGTTACAGACTTTCAAAAATGTGTTTAGGTTATAGAATTGTAAGAGTTAGGATCATTTAATTTAGTTTGTTAATTTATTTAAATAATTTACCTTAATTTTTCCAAGTTCTTTCATCACTTTCGAAGGTTTCCGAAAACGCCCGAATTATCTATTAATAACTTTTATGCCATCATGTACTATGGAATTTTCACGATATTTCTCGAATATTCTAGATTATTCTTTACTCTTCCACCATACTATAAAGGGCGACGGGAAACCTCGGAGTTAGTCAGTATAAATTCGACTTTTGTGTTGTAAACTTCGAGACATTGACAAGAGTAGATTTTGTCGTTGTTGTAACCATAGTTACGTTCCATTGTTAATAAAGGTATAAAAACGAAGACACGTGTTTTTATACGAGGTGTTTCAGAAACATTATAAACATTTTGTTCGACCTAATTTTTATTTGCATAATTTGTAACAATAAAATGTTATGAAAAGGCCATTTCCTTTAAAGTATGTAAAAAAAAACATAAAATAATGTTGTTTAGCTGCCATTATAAATAAAACAGATCAAAAAAATTGCTCTAATGTTAGTTAAATACCAATGTTAATAATATGGTTTGAAAAGTATGAATATGCGTTGACGGTTTGCCTTCAAAAATTCAATATTTATTTGCCTGCAACAAAAAGGCATGCTTTATTTCATCAGGATTGGTATGCCGTCATTTTTGTATGCTTGCCGGCAATTCGCCTGCATGTAAAATTTATTGGCAATTAAGTGTTTATTAAGGGTTCACTTTTTAATGCGTATTAGATGTTGGCCTAATATTGCCACCAATTGCCAATGCTTTACCATCAATGCCAATATGAAAAATGTATATTGCCGGCACATAGTGTTTGCTGGGTGCTTATGGAAAAAGCGTCACGTGTTAAATAAATATGCCAACAAAGGAACAAGCAATAGAAAAAGGTGTCGTAGCTTGTATCTTTTGTGACGTAGACACACTTCAACTACGTCATCGAAGTATGCGGCGTTTTAAATAATTTCGCGGGCATTTCCACAAAAATGCAAATTTTGGCATTATTACAAAAAATCTTACAATTTCGGAAAAATTAAAGAAAAGTAATAAAATCCAATCTATCTACACCGAAAAACTTGCTACCTTAGGCGTACATGGCTAAGGGCCTATTGAAATTTACACTTATTCTTTAGATTTGTATAACCACATTCTTGAAAGTAATAAAGATGGATATATCAAATGTATTATTTTTAAAGCTCTTTAAATGACCTTTTTACTGGGAATATAATATCTATTTAAAAATCATATCCTGTGTGTCCTAACCTGTATATTTTTAAAAAATATCAAAATTTTTTTATTGATTTAGAAACTACAGAATTAACCATCAAACCGATTTAATTATTTTGTACGATAAAAAATATAAAAAAGTTAAGGGGGTATTAATTTATAACTTGACACCTGGTACTTAGAATTTGTCCATTGGCAAAAAAAACTAAAAAAATACGCAATTTTGACGGTTTTTGTAACTCCTGCCAAAGATTGCTAAATTCTTAACACCGATTTGTATTCAGGCTGTAAAAATACATTGACACACGTATATTGCAAGTCTTGGACACATTAAAAAAAAAAGAATATTCAAGAAAAAGAAAATTGAGGACTGTGATTCAAATGCGATATGCGATCGTTTTTTTGAAAAGTAGGCTTTAAAAACGTAGGAGACATAGACTAAAATATTTTTGCAGTTTCAGCACTTTCTGTTATATCGGAAGGTAATGTCAACCCTCTTATGTTGTAAGGGATACCCTGTAAATTATTTATTTTTTAGATTCTACGTGAAATTTTAAGCATATTTTATGAATATTGTCCTATACAACATATATAAATAAAACCGTTTTTGGCTTATGATAAATTTTAAGTCAAAATTGATATTTGCAGGCCAATACATAATTATCATTTTTCTTAAACAAAATATTAAGAATCAGAGTTGAGTTTCTTGTAGAGGAAGAACTTCTTAAATAGACTGTATTGATATGTTGACAATTAATAAGTATTGGGTGGTAAAAAGTAAAGTGTAAAAGTTACTTTTACTAAAACCTTGGGCTTTTAATTACATTAAAATAATTCTAACGTGTTTAATTAATTTTTATGTATTTTTACAATATTTTTGGTCACAGCTTGCAAAAACCAGCTTAAAAAAATATTTTGTAATTTAAAACGCATGCAAAGATGCGATCTGGATTCTAGAACATTAAAAAATATTCTTTTAAATAATTGTTAAAGAAAGATTTTCTTGATGAAATGGCGAATTAAATTTAATCCAAGATAAGAAATATTAAAATTGGTTTATTTTTTGCAAGATATTAAGTATACCTTATAGGCGCAGCTGATAAGTTTTTTTAGGTGGGTCAGATTCTTTTAGTATGTAATAATTTCTTGCTATAAAATGTGTTACTTTTTTATCTGGTAAAACAATATATTACTTTTATGGAGAAGCTTTAATAATAGGATGTTTTTACTTCTGCCGATAAAAAGTGTACAAATAACCGTTGCTAACCAAAACTATAAAATACTAAATGAATATTTTTTTATTATACAAATGCAAGCAGTTTTAATGGTATGACTTAATTTTTTTTTTTATATACAGGCAGAGTTTACTTACATCTTACACATGTGTTTATATATCAAATTGATCCTTCTATTCTTCCGTTTGGGGAAATGTTCATATGGGTAACATAGCTGCCATGTCTTGTCACTTTTTCTTTTTTATTTTTTTTTTTTTTTTTTGTATTAACGCCAGTTCTAGTCCATAAAGCATTTTTAAGTATCTGTACTATATAAAATACATGAAAAACAAAAAAAAGCATTTTTAAATTGCACCCGCAAATCCAATCTGAATTGTTTGTTGGTGATCTATTTTAGTTTTAGGGCAGGTTTTGGACGTCCCGTGTCTTTCATATCTAATTGTTTTTTTAAGAACCACTTGCATTGTTAAACCCATTGTTAATAAAAAAGCACGAGCAATATGCGATAAAACCACGCGAAGATACAATTCAACACCAACGGCCAACAAACACACACCATAAAATAATAAATAAATAAACAGCACATGACATAACCTAAGAAAATTAAAAACGACTAAATATTATGGGTTGCCTGCCCATAATTGATGAAACGCGCCGACCGGAGGCGAAAGAAATGGTTTGTTTAGTTGCCGCTAGGCGGCTACGGCTAGGTGTTGACCCTTTACTATTGTATTTTGCGCATTTGTTCTTCTTTTTTCTGGCTTGAGGCATCTTGCATTTCATTCAGAAAATCCGGTCTCCGGTCATAGAATACACTGACCGTGTGTAGTTTTCGTTGTTTGAATTGATTATTGGGGTTTTCGCATGGTAATAGATTTGAACTTTTTGTTTGTTAGGATGTTAGGATTAATTGCTTGACCTTATGACGAGCCGCGCCTGGTATACCTATTAATTTTAAACACTCTAGCTGCAAAACGATTATGCATTTATATCAAGGACTTTCTAGTCCGCGATATTGGATTAATGTCACTTTATTTTTTGAGTTAATTTTAACAAGCCCTTTTGTTTAATAACCATAATAAAATAGTGCATTATAAATAACTAGTACGCCATCTTTAGAAGTCTGACATATTGGATTAGTATTAACGTCCCGTTTGTTATTGACTTATTCTCGGCAAACCTTTTAAAATATATTTCTTTGTTTTATTGGATATCTATAATAATTGCTGTTATTTAAAAATGTGAGATCTTAAAGTAGGTTAGATTTGACTTTTGATGTAAATGCTGCCGCGGCTTCGCTGAGTGGCGCGCATCCGAACTCTTCAATTTTCCATGACTTTGGTGCATAAATCCGGCTAAGGTTGACCGGCGGCATGGGATTTGTTGACACTCAGAGCCGCTGTTGTTAATGGCTTATTCGCATAGACCTGATGACTTAAGCAAAACCCAAAAGAAAGAGCTTAACGGGGTCAAATCGCACTATCTCGGTGGCCAGTACCGCTAAAGAAAAGGCAGAACTATTTGCTAAAGAATTTGCTGCCAATTTAACCCTTGACCCTCCCGTAAATTATCCAACTCCAGCTGTTGCCTCAGTTCGTTATAAAATTCCCGATATTATTATTAAGGTGAAACACATTAGGCGTATCCTTTTTCTCTTAACACCAAGAAATCGTCTGGGCTGGATTGGATGGCACAAAGCAGTCGTTTTAAAAAATGTGCTCCAGAACGTGCATCCATCTTAACTCAACTCTTTTAGGTTTTTTATGACACAAGCATTTTTTCGCTGAAAAGCTGCACGTGTTTAACTTATTTGCAAAAAAGGATCTAAATCCCTTCCATCTACTATAGACCAATTTTACTTCTCACATGCTTTGTAAAGTAATGGAAAATTTCCTTAGTTTACTAATGTTTAAGTATTTGGAAAAACACAAAATTTTGCATGACAGGCAGTATGGATTTCGCCATAAAAGATCCACAACAGATCTTTTTTCCTTCGTATCTCACTGCTAGAAATAATCAATAAACTTTTAAATTTTATTCTGGAGAAAAGCCAAATAATATTTTGTTTAAATTTAATCTCCCAGAAAACAAATAAAACATAAAATACTTTATTATATGGCTAAACATTTTTTACTATTCTTTTTATCTGGTTAAGATACCTAATAGGTGTATCTTTTACCAGTTAATTTTTCAAAAGTAATGTCAAACTCTAAAATGTCCATCAGACATTTCATTTTTAATTTTTTCAGTTTTCTAACAAGTTTATAAGTTTTAAGGTAAACTGTTTACCACATTTTTGGCAAACTATTTACCACATTTTTGAGACGCAACCATTGGCCCAGTTCTCGTCTGGCGTCTTGTTAAGATTTTATTTTATTGCATTAAAATGATTTCAACCGAGTGCCAATGAACCTTTGTTTATAGATTGAAAGCTTTGTATTGTAAGTAACTTAATATTGAATATTTCATTATTTTATTTCTTTTAAAGCAATAATAACTTTTATTATATTATGCAAGAGCAGAATAGTTCTTCATAATGTATAAAAGTTTTAATTTTCTTAAAATTGTTAAATAAACTTTTAAATTTTATTCTGGAGAAAAGCCAAATAATATTTTGTTTAAATTTAATCTCCCAGAAAACAAATAAAACATAAAATACTTTATTATATGGCTAAACATTTTTTACTATTCTTTTTATCTGGTTAAGATACCCAATAGGTGTATCTTTTACCAGTTAATTTTTTAAAAGTAATGTCAAACTCTAAAATGTCCATCAGACATTTCATTTTTAATTTTTTCAGTTTTCTAACAAGTTTATAAGTTTTAAGGTAAACTGTTAACCACATTTTTGGTAAACTATTTACCACATTTTTGAGACGCAACCATTGGCCCAGTTCTCGTCTGGCGTCTTGTTAAGATTTTATTTTATTGCATTAAAATGATTTCAACCGAGTGCCAATGAACCTTTGTTTATAGATTGAAAGCTTAGTATTGTAAGTAACTTAATATTGAATATTTCATTATTTTATTTCTTTTAAAGCAATAATAACTTTTATTATATTATGCAAGAGCAGAATAGTTCTTCATAATGTATAAAAGTTTTAATTTTCTTAAAATTGTTAAATAAACTTTTAAATTTTATTCTGGAGAAAAGCCAAATAATATTTTGTTTAAATATAATCGTTTTTATTACATTTATTTTTAACAGAATTTTTACATTTGGCATGAAAAACAAATAATGGAACCAAAAGACGTAATTCTCCTTGAGAAAAATACTTAAAAATTTATAATACCAAATGAAGTGGGAATTTATTCTGAATCTGTTCCATCTTGTTGTCTTAGAGCTAGGCACTCCTCAGAAATTGTTTTCATATGATATTTGCACATTGGCTGTTTATATTTCACACAAAAATTTTATGACTTATTTTTTTCCTGTCAGAAACAAATAAAACGTCTGTTGCGAATTCCTGAACCTCCCGCTCCTTGATATACATATTGCTTGAAACTGTAACCTTAGGAGGTGCGTGGGGGTCAAATTGACAACATAGCGATTAAATCAAGTGAAATTGTTAAAAAAGCATAAAATCAATAAAAAACATATTTTAAAAAGACTTTTTGATGTTTAATAAACTATTGTTTGCCAATTTAGTGTATATTTATTATATATGAAACGAAAAGGGAAATATTTATAATGAAATTAAGGTTATATATATATATATATATATATATATATATATATATATATATATATATATATATAAACTCACTCTCACTTAAACAAAAGATTATATCCGCCTACTAGATATATGTAATTATATTAATATTATTAAGATGATTTAAAATTGTTTTTCAGTAATAGTGATAACAAAAAATATTTGATAATTTTGTCCATGAGTCTATTTGTATAATAAAAAATCCGTAACAGCGTCCTTTAGATTACTGATACAATGGCGCTGGAATCATGCACGGAGCGAATAGGGACCACTGATCTGGAATCTGCTGGCTTTAGAAATCAGTTTTTATTCAAACCTGCAAATGTTTGAAACAATATGTATTAAAATTAAAATATTTATCTTTAAAATATTAATTTCTAGCTTTACTTTTCTTACCAATCTAAATGATTTAATATCTAAATTTTAAACGTTATGCAATTTTTATCATTATTTGGTAACGGGGGTGTTATAATTGCCAACAAAACACTTAAAACCTCTTGAGACATACTAAAAATATTAATCCCATTATTTAAAACATTATTAAAAAGAGCTCTTAACAAATTATGTTTACTGATAATATTGTTTTTTAAATGGATTTCTAAAAATAATAAGTAATTTCGTGAAATTAGCTACCACACTGTCACTTTTTTACCAATATAAATAATCTAATATCAAAATTTAAGATCTTATGATATTGTAATCATTATAATATGCATCTAATAATTGCAAACAAAACACTTAAAACCTCTTGAGAGATACTAAAAATAATAATCTCATTATTTATGACATTCCTAAAAGCTCTTGACAAATTATTTTTGCTGATAAAATTGTCTTTTAAAGGGATTTCAAAAAAAGTAATTTTGTGAAATCAGTTGCCACACTGTCACAATATGGCGCGAATTTGTATATTTCTTCTCTTTTGGCAAGTTGGTAAGTTTTTATGGTGCAGTACTATTAATTATTTTATAGAAACATTTAGAATGCATACTATAATTTTATGTGTTTTAAAAATATAAAACACTTAGTTGGCAGTTATCAGTTTGCGTTTAAAAAATCTCATAAGCGTTAGTAAAAAGTAGTACAGTTCTTAAATATCTAGGTGTAAACCGCTCAGGCTGTATTTACCTGGAAAATGTGGAAAATGGAAATGACACCGTTATTTTTTTTTTTTTTTGGTTTGTTAATTACCACGTTAACACCATAAAGAAGGCTCCGCCTCGGCCGCCGACTCGACAAAAATCGCTCCGTCTAATGAAAACACGATAATAATGACACTAGCACTTTTCATACTTAGCCTTTTACGCATCGTCTATCATTATTTATTATATTATAGAAACTAAAAGCAAAAATCTGAAATTTTACTTAGCACTTAGCACATTTCTTTTTTATTATTATTATTTTTTTCTTTGGACAATCCACGAAGGCTGAAAGCCTAAATACTAACGTACCGTGGGTGTCTTAAGCAAGGTAAGAGGAAGTTTGTTAACACGGAACTTAAAAACTTGAAGATTTGGGGAAGAAGGAAAGACCTCCGCTGGCAGTAGGTTTCACAGTCTAGAAACTACAGGCAAACAAAACTACACACTTTCTACATTATAGTCCTAAATAACTTTGGTGACACGTAAACTGGTATAATACATCCAACGTGTCCAAGAAGGGCCAGTATAGATATCTTGGAAATGATAAGGCCGCGTTCAGACTTGCAACAATTTGCTAAACATCCATCCAAACTAACCAACCTGTTTGCGCGCTCCCTTGACGCCTAAAAACCAACAAGCTTTGAATCACCGGCAAATCATTTGCCAAGCCTTTGAAACGCTTGAATTTCGGCTACGTCCGCGCGATTTGGCGCATCTGTTTAGAAAGTTTTAAACTTCTGAGTATTTTCGGAGATATCCGAAAAAAATTGTGTTGGAGTGAAAAAACGGCCCTTATCAATAAATAAATATGTAACTTTTGTTTACTTTTTTCAAAGGTGGAGACCCATAAATTCGTTGTGGAGGCCCCTAATTTGTGGAGGCCTCGGGGCAATTGCCTTGCCTGCCCTCCCCTTAAATCCGGCCCTGATTATGACGAGCTATTCTGCTCTTTTAATGTTACCAAATAGCAAACTTTTTTCTTATTAACTTTACGAAAAAAAATGCCTATTTATAAAAGGTCCTGCTTAATGAGAAAAGACATTTTAACAAAAATAACTAACTGTAGTGGATGTACAGGGCGGCTTAAAAAGATTTGGATTCCAAATTAATATACAGAGTATTTCTTAACTACGGAACAAAACTTTTAAGAGCATTTTTCTATATCATTTTATGAAGGAAAGTTCCTATAAACATTTGTCCAGAGTTGCTTCGTTTTTAAGATACAGGGCGTCAGAGTTTTAAAAAAGTCACTATTTTTCAAATATCCTAAATACTCTTTAACCGATTTATTTAAAATTTGGTATCTTTGTTTGTTGTTATAAAGCATTTGTAAAGCTCTACACAGCCTACACAACCAAAAGTATGGAGAGAAAATGTACGCCACTGGCTTTTTATGCAGTTTTCTATATTTTTTTCCATGAAGCAACTAAAAATACAACTTGTTTATGCCGTATATTTTTTTGTATCTGACTTCGTATTTAAAATATTTATAAAATAACGACTTTAAAAATGGACTTCCGAAAACACGCTGTGTAATAAAAATTAAAGAGTATATTGAAAGAAAAGAAATCTACTATTTCTTACCACTCGTATCACCAACGACAGAGCCGTATGGAGAGGGGGAGCAATGGTGGCACAAGATCGTTTGACAAGGTAAGGTTGCCTCATTACGTCACATATGTACCGCACTGCTGGTTCCTTGGCGCCAACATAGCAAACAAGCATGTCTAGACGGATAATGCTATGAGGGCGAAAGAGCGCGATATACAATATTTAAAAATCAGCTAGAATAATCATTGTTAAATAATTTATTAATAGGAAATAAAGAAGTTACGGTAACAACTGGAATTAACAGTATTTAAAAGTATTTCTTTAATATTGACAAAAAACACAAACTACACTAAAACTTCATTAAATAATGAGCAAACGAGGCAACCTTACCTAGTCAAACGATCTTGATGGTGGCAATAGCCTCCTCCACAGGAGGGGTGTGAATAGGCTTTTTCGGCAAAAATAGTAGTGTAAACAGAGCATTATTAGCGTTTTGTAGCCCGTTTTGCCCCCCTCCCTCCCAGGTAAGAAATGATTGGGGAGAGGTTAGGATCTTTTTTTCTCTTTTTTACTGTTCTATAGTTTTTAAAAGGTGAGGACTTTTTTTTCTTTTTGCTCTTCTATATTTATATTGGCGAATTCGCGAATGGAAGTATGTTTATATCTTCACTAGCCGACCCGTGCCCACTTCGTTGGACGTTTATTATATTTTTCTCTTTACTTTTTGTTCAATCATAATAAAATATAGCCTATAGCACCCCTGAATATTGTAGTTTTCTGTTTATGAAAGAATTTTCAAGATCGGTTCAGTATTTTCAAAGATTAGCCCCTACAAACAAACAATTATAATATTATATAGATTGTGGTAGGTTTGCATCCGCATTGTACAGGGTCTTTCCCCATATATTGACCCCCTACAGCGGTAATGCGAAAAGTTAAAAAAAAATTAATACAAAACTTTTGGGGTTTTACTTTAAATTTTTGAATCCGATGTTAAAAATTTTTTTCAACATCAAAGTTAGTAAAGAAATGTGTTGTATGTTGCATCTAGAATTCGGCGCAAATATTTGCGGCGCAAATTTCACGTTCTACCCACGTTCAATTTTACGTTGTGTGTCGTGCGTTCGTGCTCAAAACGTGTGTGATCTTATGCGTTGCATACTATTTTGTTATTCTGGATTTGTTTATATTTTTTGCCAAGTATTTTATATTTTGTAAAAGATAAATTTAAATAAAGAGGATGTTCTTTTTCTGATACAAGAATATCAAAAACAAAGACTTTTATGGGATCCAAGAGATAAGTGGCATTTTCATAGAAACAAAAAGAACGATGCTTGGGAAGAAATCGCAAAATGTGTTATACGTATTATTTTAAATGAAAATTCAGTTTTTATTAAAGTTTTCGCCTTACAGTTGTTTTTGAAAGATAATAAATTTTTAAAAATAAAAATTAAGTTTTATTACCACATTACCTTTACATAATCTTTTAGAACTTCAATTAAAGCACTGCATACTTCTGGAACTATCAATGATATGCTTTGTTTGGATATTTTTAAAAGATATTGAAGGCTTGTATATGAATCTCCAGCAGCCATAAAATGTGACAGCTAACCTTTCCTTCACGGATATGGCTTCTCTAAGCTTGGTGTCCTTTTTGATAATTTTTGGTCCAATCTTATTTATTAAAATCTCAAAGTCATTTGTAGACATACGCAATTTTTTTGAAATGCCCAGTACTTTCATCCAAGGATAGCTGATATAATAACTTTACGCCATCAAATTGTTTTTATTTTGATACAAATGTTTAATCCAATATCGTCTTTTTTTCTATTATTTTCCTCCATTTTTTTTTGATAAGATTTTGCAAGACGATAAAAGTAGCGCATTTTCTTTTCATCATTAACATTGCATCAGACATAGTCACAGAATGGTTGGTTTAGAACAAATTAGAAAAATGGATATCATTTAACTTCTATAATTTCTAAACAGCAAGTCATAATAACAACATTTGTCAAAATCATTGCGTTAACGTAAATACGTCCACACTAAAACAATATTGCGGCGCAAATCTCTTTGATGTTGAAAAAACCGACATTCGACGAATCGCGTGCTTTGAATGTCGCGAAAATTTTTACGTGTGTTTCTATGCGGCGAACTCGTCCACACTTGCAAAAATTGGAAACGCACATACAAATTTGTGGTGCATGGCGCACACAACGTAAATTTTTACTAGTGTGGACGCGGCTTTAGGAATACAAAACACAAAATTGAGCAGGATTATATAAACTGTATTGATAATGGTGGTGGTCATATAGAACAGTTATAGTTATAATTACGTCTAAATTAAAGTTTAAGAATTGTTAAAATAATGTATTCTTGTCAACAAAAAGATGCTAAATATATCACCTTAGTAATAATACATCTTATGTTTTTATTGTTTCTACTCAATTCATTTATCTTAAGAAAAACGCCAAACAATAACAATGCAGCGCTTACCAAGATCTTCAATATATATTTTTTAAAGTTTGGAGCCCCATATTTCCGAAACGGTTTAATAAAACATAGTTAAACTATATATATATTTGAAATCAGAAAATTCGGCTCTTTTTAACTATGAAGTCATATACAGGGTGTTCCATAAGAAAAAATGATCATCTGTCAAAATTTGACGTTTCTAAACAAAAAAAAATTTTTGACATCGGATTCAAAAATTTAAAGTAAAACCCCAAAAGTTTTGTACTAAAATTTTTTTTAACTTTTCGCATTACCGCTGTAGGGGGGTCAATATATGGGAAAGACCCTGTACATAAGGTCCTTTTCTTGGCTCTTTACGTTTTTTTGTGGATGGTTTTTACTTTCTTGCCTCCCTCTCCCAAAACCCATTTCTGCGTACGGGCCTGCACCACGAAGTAAGTAACGAACCTCAGAAAAAAGTATTTAAAATTGATTACCTTTCTAGCTTTTTTTTAATTACCTATGTGTTTTTTTACAATTGCGTTTTTTAAAATTTTTAGTGCTTTAGCTGCAAAAAATTTCCTGATTCCTTCCAATTTGGATCAGCTGGAGCAGCTTATCAAATTGAAGGAGCTTGGAATGAAGATGGAAAAGGACCGAGTATGTGGGACACCTTTGTACATACGCCAGGTATGTGTGATATACAGAGTGTCCTAAATTAAAGAGCGACCATTGGAAACAACAAAGTCGGTTAAATTAACTGTTTAATGTATTGTATGAAATTATACAGTGCATTCCAATTAAACGAGCCACCTCCATAATTTGGTTATTTGTAAAATCCTCAAATACGTCAATTTTTTATGGGGGACACATTTTTTGTGTCAAAATTTACTTTTTCAAGGTTATCCCCTTCCCCACCAACACAAACGTCTAAAAGTTTAAATGGAAAAGGGGGTTAAGTGGTACATCATTTTAAAACTCCTGAGGAGAGCTTTATATCCCTAGAATATAAAGTCAATATCTTTACCTACTACAAAATGGCGGTTCTTTAAAAATTACTCAAATACCTGATTGGAATGGCCATATTTCCGAAACTAATAAAGTACGATGTACTTAATGCGGTATTTTCTTAAAGCTCTTTTAAAAACCTTTTTATTTATAATATAATATAGGTACAGGTTGCTCTACTAAAAATATATACACTTTTTATCCTACCCTAAAGATTTAAGAGCTTTAAGAAAATACTACATTAAGTATATCTAACTTTAATAGTTATGGAAATACGGCCATCACAATCAAGTATTTGGGTAATATTTAAAGTACCGCCATTTTGTAGCAGGTAAGGATATTGACTTTATGTTTTAGGGTTTAAAAGTACTCGTCAGGAGCTTTAAAATGATGGACCACTGGACCCCCTTTCCCATTTAAACTTTTAGACGTTTGTGTTGGTGGGGGAGGGGATAACCGTAAATAAGTAAATTTTGACACAAAAATTTTGTCTCCCTAAAAATTGAAATTGACGTTTTTTAGGTTTTTTGTGTACAAATAACCAAATTATGGGGGTGGTTTGTTAATTGGAATGCACTGTATACTTAACAGGGTGATTCTTAACCTATACGCTTGAACTGGGAAATAATTGCTAAGAACAAACAATAACTTATAAAAAAAAAAGTAATAGTTTTTTGTTTGGGAGATTATTATATATTATATCAGGAGACCTGTAATAATCGATTAAACTACCCAACAGTCTTTTGACCAAGAATCTTGAAAATTAGTTGAATTTACAATAATTTAAATAATTTTAAAATTAAAGATGCGAGACCGGGAAGCGGTCGAGGGTTTTTAAAACTATTGCCCATAAAACTATTTGCCAAACCAATCTTGTCAAAAATATTTGGGTAGTTTAATCGCTTTAAATTTGTAGGTCGTACGACTAAATTATTTTCAAAAAACTTAAATTAATGCCAACCACATAGAATTTTACTGATAATAAAGTTTAACTTTTTTTCCAATTTTGACAACTAGTTGACATGACAAAAATTTATTCGCTGTTAAACAGCACATGTGGTTAAATTACTTATCTAAACAAAAATTATTCAACAAATGGTGATTAGTTCTGGTTTAGGGTAGATATTTTTCAATAAAAATGGTATGCCATTGCATTTTTCTAAAATAAAAATATTTTTTAAAATTTCCATTTAATTTGGAACAAATTCTATCTTTTGACTTGTTTGGATTTGACGTACGGTTTTTTCGTAAATAATTAAAAACCATTTCTATCCATCTAATTAGGAAATAAATAATGAAGGTAATTTTTTTATTGCAGAATTTCTTAAAAGCGATACGAAATGATCCTCCCAAAAATAGTTTTTATTTATTTACGTGCAAACGATACATTGTTCCAAACAAAACAGGAATTTAAAAAAAATATATTTGAGAAAAATGCAGTAGTCTATCTTTTTTTTCTCTAAAAAATATTTACCCTAAACCCCTTTGGACAACACTGGCTAAAATTAATTTTGGTTCTTGTATGCCAAAAATGTGCTCTTATGCATAGGAGGTGACCCCCAAATTTTTTAAAAATAACTGAATTGGTAAAAAGTTTTTATAAAACGTAATGTAACCAACTTTGTAACACCAATAATTGACAACCTCGAATTTGGGACACCCTGTACAACTGTACATTATGTAAGATTCCCATAAAATAATACAAATTTTAACCATACTCTAGGTACTTTTTATTGAGAAAAAGACCCAGTAACTCAGGTAACTGACGTTTTAAACCAATCAAATAATTTTTTTGTTGTGGTAACTGGGGTTACCGACTTTTTAAATCGATGTGCCTAATAAATTTTTTGTTCAGGTGTTTTTTCAAAATAAACTGCCCAAAGATAATGAAATTTGAAACTTCCATTGTCCCCAAGTCAGGATGTCGTATCTTAATAGAAATAACCATTTATTATAACTATTATTTATTGTATCCACAAAAAAAATGTTTGTTTTTGATTAATATATTAATTTGCATATTTGAAAGCTATTTTTAATTCTAAATATCTTTTCTTTCTAAAAGTTTTCAATATTATAAAAAAATAAAGGTACTTTTTCTTGTGCCAAATTCATATTTTTGACATACTCCATATACCACTGCAAAAAAATAATATCTGATGATTGTGTTCTGGGTTTTAGATCATACAGAAGTTTAATAGGGATTTTTTTTTCGTAAAATTAATAATAAAAACGTTTTTTCTATTGTGCGAACTTAAGTAGACACAGTTAATAAGAACTTCATCACTAATTTTATTCAAAATTTGTAAATAATCGTAAGTTAAAAAAATGTATTTAAATTTCAGGGGCTTGTCTTTTTTAAAAACGCTCAAATACCTACCTACTACGTTGGTTTTTAATTTCGGCTGCGGTTTCCTTTGGCTTAATATTATAAATACAGAGTAAAAAAACTACCATTAACCTATTTTCTTTAAATAATTTTACATTACATTTATTAATTCTGCATCGAATTCTAACTACATACATATATTTTTTGTACCATAACCTATACCTTAAGTTGCTTCATCATACAATTCACCATCCTTTTCGTAATAGTTGTAAATTGCTTATTTGTATACATAAATTTTCCATAAAAAGCCGCTGCCAAAATTAAAAATCGACGTATGTCTTATTTTTAAAATAAAACGTCTGAATATAAAACATTTTTTCTTTTTAACATGTGCAATATTACACATTTTAAATAAAATTAATGGTAAATTTCTCGATAACTGTTGACTTTAGGTATAAGACATGGTACATAAAAATAGTTAGAATTCCATTTAGAATTTAAAAATAAAATAAAAAACGGATGCTTTCATTAAAAAGATGATAATTGTTTACTTGTATGCCACCCTGTATACATAATTTTTTATTGAAAAATAAACCGCAGTCAAAAACAAAAATCGACGTATTTAAGCGTTTTTTTTAAACAAATTACTGAATTTTAAATGAGTTTATTTTAACCCATGCAACTACACTGTATATGCATAAGTCATAAGTTAAAACTTTTAGTTATTAAAAGTACTTTTCAGGAAAAATTAAAAATAATGCCACTGGAGATGTAGCATGTGATTCCTACCATAAATATAAAGAGGATGTCCAAATCTTAAAATATCTAGGAGTAAAACTCTACAGGTGAGTAAATTTATAGGTATTTTTTAAGAAATTATACTTTAAATTAAAATACACCCCACCATAGTACAGGAAATGAAGCTCAAAAAAGGTAAAACTTTGCAATTCTTTGGTCCAGCATGGATTGACTTGAAATTTTAAGAGAAGGTAGAAAATAGCCAAAGGATTAAAGTCTATATCGAACCGAAGGGCGCCAAAAACCTGGGGGTGATTGCCATTCCATCTTGAGGGTGAAAATGTTTTATTACATTTTAACTACCGGAATCGATCGAAAAAGTGATTCTAAGAAAATAATGTTTTATACATTTTTTTGTAAAACTAATATTTTTTAAAGTTATTTACGATTGAAATAACAATTTTTCGACGAAAAAATCGACCTTTTTAAATTTTTTCAAACCAAAACACTGTGGGAAGAAACAATTTAGCTATTGAAATAACCAATAAAATTTCTTTGTTATAATAATTGTTCTACGACCCATAAGAACCGAAATACGGCATGTTATTGGTTGCTTTTTTCGTCATATGCATTTTTATTTTACTTACAGTCAAATAATGATTAAATGCTGCATTGTTTAAATAAACTTATATATCTTTTTTAAAGTACACAATCAGACATTTCCTAAAAGAAAGAAGTCTCTAGCTTTAAAAATTGAGTAACTTATGATAAAAATTAAGTCAGAACCTAATTTTTTCTACGATTATTTCCTTCCTATTAATTTTTGACCAATCGCTATCAAGAATTGGTATTTCAGATATAAATTTCAAGTGGAAAAAGTACTAAACAACTGTCAACTTAGCTGTCAGCAGTTTTTCCGTATAAAAATCAAAAAATTGTCATGCAAGTTTGACAAGTTGCAAGTTATATTGCTATATATGTTGTAATAAAATATTTTTTTTATTCAACTCAGGAAATATTCTTACCAAATATCCCTCGTGCATAATTTTTTTCTGTGGAAAAATTCAAATACTTGTTTCTTAGTGCTAATCTGTTTTAAAAAATAATAGCATTCGCGAAAGTGTAAAAATCCTTGTCTTCGACTCGGATTTTTAAAACCACTCTCGCTCATGCTATTTGTTAAAACAAATTACTGAGAAACTCGTTTTCCCAAATTTTTCGGAAAAACTAAATGCACTAGAGATATTTCCCCGAAAAAATCAATAAAAATATCCTTTCCCCCCTCCCTAACTATTTTTTTCTCATCCTTTTGCAGCTTTCTTTATACATGTTTTCTTAATACGTCCAAGAAGTTTGTCTAATTTAAAATGCCTAATTTCAGAAAAATTATGTAGATTATTATGCTCCAAAGTGACCTATTCGAATTTTAATTTTTTTGGAAAATATTAATTGTTTTTTTTTACTTTCTTTTACGTATCTTCTTTATTTTAAATAATAGATTTTTTAACAGTTTAATGATTTTTTTTAAAGCTACGAGGTGCTATAAATTAAATTCATTAAGGTTTCTTGGTTCTTAAATGGGGTAAGTTTAAAGGGCTCGAAAAAGGTCGTGCTTATTCGTTTATAAAGGTGTTTAATGGCTATGTTTCGCCAGATATTTCCTCTACAGAAAAATTACACAAAAAAAAATTAGTTCTTAAAAAAAAGTACAATTAAGTACCTTATTATGATATTCTTATACCCCGTATTTCTGAAGTTATATTGAAGCAAAAAGGTGAAAAAATACGATAATGTAAAAAAACTAAGCTCTAATTTTTTTTGAAATTAGGTATTCCAAATTAGTTAAACTTTTTAGACGTATTAACAATACATGTATAAAAAAAACTGCAATGTAAAAAAGACTTGCAGGAGGTTAAATAAAGGTCAATTTTAATTAATGGGGTAGTAAGGGGTTGTTTTCTTCGAGTTTTTTGTAATAAAAAGTGGGTCCTGACCATATTTTTAATTTAAAGAAAAAAAAGGTTTTGCTTGTTTTATAGGAAAAACGCATCATTCTTCCGTTATTTTACCGCGCCGTATCTCACTTCGTATTAGTCGATTAGTCGTAGAAAAAATATAACAAGGGCTTAATTTGTCTTTCTAAAAGCTACAATTTTGTTTTTTACGCTTTTTGGATAAATTTTTAAGTTATTTGCAAAAAACCTATTAAAATGTCGATTTTTCGTCAAAATATTGTTACCTTCAAACGCGTTTTTGCTTTAAAAAACTTTTTGATAGATTTCTGTAGTTACAATGTAATAAAAAACCCGAGATCGGGAGGGAACCTCTTAAAGTGGTTCAATATAAATTTTAAGCCCTTGGCTATTTTCTACCTTCTGTTAAAATTGTAAGTCAATCAATAAAAAACCAAAGGATTGCGAGGTAAAATGCTTCATTTACTGTACCACAACGTTGGTAGTACCATGATGAGGTCTAGACAGATACAGTGAGGAGTATTGAAAGTCCTTTTCCCCCACTTTATGTTTTGAATGAGACAAGGTATCAGAATCGGGTATAATTAGGGTAAAAGAATGCCACTCAAACTACTTTTTGGCATACAATTTTTGGTAACGCCAATACCAAGAAGTACTATTAACTTTTTTTAGGCGCGCTTGTGGCGGCTTCGGTTGTATCGGCAAGCGTCGATCTCCGGAGTTAAGCAGTGAAATGCGCGCCCATAATTTGGATGGGTGACCGGCACCAGCGGTGTTTTGGGCAACGGTACACGGTGTTCTGCTCGGGGATGCGGACCGAGCAACAACCATCAAGTTATGGAATGAATGGTGTGTGAATGGGAAGGAGTAGGGGTCAAGGTACAATAAGCCTTCAGGCTGCAGTGCACCACCTAGGGGGGCGGTCGTCGGACCCGGGTGGGATGACCCCGAAAGGGTGAAAAAACTGGAAACAGGCTTTTTGTCCCGTGTTATATAGTGTGTATTAGTTTTAGGTTTAATTGAGGAATTAAAAGATTTAACTAATCAGAACTAACCATTAGCCATTTCCCATATTTTATCTTTGGTAGAAAATATTCAAGTTATATCAAGCAACAAAAGGATTTTTGGTTAGATCTAAAATACACTTGCCAACACTGAACAAGAGCAGTTATGTTTGTTGTCGTGTGTCATCATTATATAAGATCTTACAATTTTGTTATTATCAAAACAAAATTATTTTATTATAGCATTGCTTTAACAATGTGTTTATGGCCAATTAAATAAATAACATTAGCATGTTAATATATAAATAAAGGCTAAAGTGGAAAAGGTTGATCACCCAAAAAAATTGTTAACAGAAGGTTTTTATAAGATAAAACTCGTTCATCCTCAGTTTATTATATTAAGAATTAATTATTTAACAATATTCTATTAAAATTTCTTCAAAAAATGATAATCATGTGGATACTTAGTGTGTAGCACAACCCTCATATTTTGGTAAAAATAATTGTTATTACTGGAGGAGTTCGCATAAAAATACTTTTTTGCCGGTAGTAAGTCTGACGCAGTCGTGGTGGGGCGACCGCTTGACACATTACCCTTGATGCATTGCAGGATTAGAATACCTATTCTTTATTTAGTAAAAACCAAGGGATTTTTAAAAACAGGTGCTACATTACCCCTCTTTATTTGAAAAAAGTTGCTAGTGCTTCTTGGCACTGGGCCACATGACCCAAATTAATTTTAAGGAATACCCTATTATCTAAAGTTTACCCCATTCCGATATCCAGTCTCATTCAAAAGTTAAAAAAAAGTAAACTCTTAATTAGGTAAAACTTACACCTCCTTAACATATTTATTTTTATTATACTAAATCTAACATGAGCTCAATTTTCATTTAAAAACAAAAAATGATAGTGTCCTTTGGCACTAGGTCATGTGACCACAAAAAACGTTATGCCAAAAAGTAGTTTGATTGGCACTGTTTTACTTGATAAATTTTTTAAGTAAATAAAATTCTAAATAAAAACATACAACAATACTAATAAACTAACGTCTTTAAAAAATAAATAAAAATGTTAAATAGAAGGTTTAAAGATTTTTTTAATAAGCTCCCTTATTTTAAGTATTTAAAAACTAATTACTAGTAAGGTAAAAGATATTGTCCAAAATACTGCAAACAAAAAAGCACTGTAATGCCTTATCTGTAAATTTTTGACGTAAAATTTAATTATGCACACCTGCCTATACACTTTCTTTTTAATGAAAGTAATTTACTCTTGGTATATTATTTTTAACTGTTTTTTACTCTGTATATTAGGTACAATTTTTTATTTCTTAATTTTGGACCATGAGACCAGTTTTCCCAAAATGTCGTTTAAAAACACCAACATTTTTGGTCCATTTATATTATATTAGTATTTTATTTTTTGGCATTCTAACTCTTATACTTTGGGAAAAGCTAAAAATATTTCTTTCCAGATTCTCTGTTTCTTGGCCAAGAATCATGCCTGACGGAACACCAGCTAAAATTAATCAAGCTGGTATTGATTACTACCTAAATTTAATAAAGGTAAGTCTTCTTTTACAACTTTCCTATTGTAGTTAAAAAGTTAGGTTTAAGAGGAAAGCAGGGATTAAATAAATAATAGTTTAAAAAACTTAAAAAACACGCTTTTATATGCAACCGAACTAAAAATTAGAAAATAATTTTTCATTACAAAGAGTTTGTCACTTCAGAGTAAAAAGCGTGGGGTGCATTTTACTATTTTTTCATAACTTTTCTCTCATAGATATTTGCAAATAGAATAATTATAATATTTAATATATTAAGCATCCCACGCTTTTATTCTGAAGTGACAAACTCTTTGTAATGAAAAATTATTTTCTAATTTTTAGTTCGGTTGCATATAAAAGCGTGTTTTTTAAAGAATCTATTGAGTAGTCCGTTACTTTGTGACAATACATTTTTACGTAGAATGTAATAAGAACACAAATTTTACTTTGTTATTTTGTCACATATTTTATATTGCTTTTGCGTTACTGCAGTTTCGACATACTATGTCATTTTCAAACGACTTTTTAAAAGTGAATGAATTACAAAAAAGTGCATAAATTTATACCTTATACCGTAAATTTAACATCTGGTTTAACCTTTACAATTGTTAGGTCCTATCTTTATTGTTACAAGTATATTGCTATAATAAACTTTTACAGTTAGTCGAAAATATTAAATAATTGGGAATTTTTATGTCTGTTTGCAGATTAAGAAGATTTACATTATTATTTTTATTGTGTTTATAAATTTCTATGTTCTCTAATATATCTAATTTTTACTTTTTTGTTCTAAGTGTAAAATTTTTATACTATCTATATTAGGGAAAGAATGACCAGAGTCTAGAAAATGGTTTGAAAAATTTGAATTTCTTTTGCCTAATCTAAATGATGCGTAGTGTTCTTTAAATCTTTTTCGAAGCTTCGGCCTGTTTGTCCTATGTAGCAACTATTGCACTCTGAACATTCTAGCTTATAAACTCCAGATTTTTATGTTTATTAATCTTGTCTTTTACGTTAAAAGGTGGTTGGATAATTTTTGTGATGGTTTAAATGCTATTTTCATATTATTTTTACTTAAAATATTTGCTATTTTGTCAGATATAGGTCCAAAATATGTAAGGGTTGTGTATTTTTGTCCGAGTTGGATGCTTTTATTTTGGGTATATTTTACTTATGGTATTTAATTTCTGTTTTTGTTAATTATGTTATTAATGTGTTTAATTTTGTAGCCGTTATTTATGGCAATCGATCTGATGGTATTTAGTTCTTTGTTTAATTTGTCTTGTTCTAGTGGGATGGCAAAGGCTCGGTGAACCATAGATCTATATGCTGAAAATTTGTGGCTATTTGGGTGATTAGAATTACTAGGAATGGTTGTATCTGAAAATGTGGGTTTTCTATAAATATCAAATTTCAATTTATTATCAAATTTTGTTATGCTTATATCTAAGAAATTGATACAGTTATTTTCTTCTTTTTCTACTGTAAATTTTATTTTTGGATGAATGGAATTTAGGTGGTTTAATGTAAGTTGTAACTCTTCATCAGTTCCGGTAAAGCAAACAAGGATATCATCCACGTATCTATACCGCTTTGCTTTACCGGAACTGATGAAGAGTTACAACTTACATTAAACCACCTAAATTCCATTCATCAAAAATAAAATTTACAGTAGAAAAAGAAGAAAATAACTGTATCAATTTCTTAGATATAAGCATAACAAAATTTGATAATAAATTGAAATTTGATATTTATAGAAAACCCACATTTTCAGATACAACCATTCTAGTAATTTAATCGCCCAAATAGCCACGAATTTTCAGCATATAGATCTATGGTTCACCGAGCCTTGCCATCCCACTAGAACAAGACAAATTAAACAAAGAACTAAATACCATCAGATCGATTGCCATAAATAACGGCTACAAGATTAAACACATTAATAACATAATCAACAAAACAGAAATTAAATACCATAAGTAAAATATACCCAAAAATAAAAGCATCCAACTCGGACAAAAATACACAACCCTTACATATTTTGGACCTATATCTGACAAAATAGCAAATATTTTAAGTAAAAATAATATGAAAATAGCATTTAAACCATCACAAAATTATCCAACCACCTTTTAACGTAAAGACAAGATTCATAGAACATAAAAATCTGGAGTTTATAAGCTAGAATGTTCAGAGTGCAGTAGTTGCTACATAGGACAAACAGGCCGAAGCTTCGAAAAAGATTTAAAGAACACTACACATCATTTAGATTAGGCAAAGAAATTCAAATTTTTAAACCATTTTCTAGACTCTGGTCATTCTTTCCCTAATATAGATAGTATAAAAATTTTACACTTAGAACAAAAAAGTAAAAAATTAGATATATTAGAGAACATAGAAATTTATAAACACAATAAAAATAATAATGTAAATCTTCTTAATCTGCAAACAGACAGTAAAAATTCCCAATTATTTAATATTTTCGACTAACTGTAAAAGTTTATTATAACAATATACTTGTAACAGTAAAGATAGGACCTAACAATTGTAAAGGTTAAACCAGATGTTAAATTTACGGTATAAGGTATAAATTTATGCACTTTTGTAATTCATTCACTTTTAAAAAGTTGTTTGAAAATGACATAGTATGTCGAAACTGCAGTAACGCAAAAGCAATATAAAATATGTGACAAAATAACAAAGTAAAATTTGTGTTTTTTAGTTTTTTTAAACTATTATTTATTTTTAATTTTTTAGTTCGATATATCAATTAGTTTTTAAAAAATATATGCTGCAGTTTATTCACTAAAAAATTCTTCGCCATTTTGTCAAGAGACACAGAGGATCTGTAAAGGAATCTATTTATCCTGGCGGTCCTAATCAGGATAACAGGATATTGTTTTTAAATTATTGCATTGTCATCGGTCCTTGATACGTGTGCAAAGTTTCAAAGAAATTGAATTGCTGGAAGTTGGTAAAAATTAGGCTCAAAGATTCCGTTACATAGATAGATAGATAGATAGTTACAACCCAAGCTAATAAAAGCGTGTTAAAAATAGTATATTATGGGACGAGCCCGGAAATGAGTTTTCGTGTTCCTTGCATACTAAGTATACTGTTTCTATAACTATTGATATATCACTGGAAAAAAATAAAACAACTTTCTTATGGGTTTTTTTATCTTTGGACAATCCACGAAGGCTGAAAGCCTAAATACTAACGTGCCGTGGATGTCTTAAGCAGGGTAAGGAGAAGTTTGTTAACACGGGACTTAAAAACTTGAAGATTTGGGGGAAGGAAAGACCTCCGCTGGCAGCAGGTTCCACAGTCTAGAAACTCTAGGGATAAAAGAACGAACGAAATGGGAAGTTCGGGGCCTGTCCAATTGAACTGTATAGCGATGCATACGCGCGGCACCACGAGTGTCTCTGTTGGGAACTGCAAGAGGAGGGACTATACTAGACAATTCGTCGGAGCAGAAGCCGTAAAAGTATCTATAGAAGAGCGATAGATCTCCACAGGTCGACGATGGGCAAGGGAAGGAAGTCTTTGAGTAAGTAAAGGATCATTAATAAGACAAACAGCCCTTCTTTGAATGGGATCAAGAGCTGAGGGTTGTAGGGGATGCCATTTCCCAGACATGAGAACAATATTCCAGAGAGGATCGAATTTGGGACACATACATAGTGTATAAATTGGAAGGAGAAAAATACTTTTGGCTCGGAAAGAAATCCAAGCTTTTTGAAGCCGCGGTGGCTATAGATATCATGTGTTTATGCCAGTTAAGGTTATTCTCAAATGTGATACCCACAAGGTTAAATGTGTCCCCGCTCTGCAAAACCTGGCCATTCATAAGCAAAGGATGAGTGTTTGATGATTTTTCGCGACAACATATTTAACTAGCCAGCCGGTGCCCACTTCGTTGGGTGTAATTTATTTTCTGAATTTTTTGTTCATATTAAAATATAGCATACGGGGTAATCATTTTTAAGTCGGCACTGTTGCTAACTTTTTTATTATTGGAGATACGAAGTTGGTTAAATTAGCCAAGTAGTAGCATTTTTTTCGTTGATTAACGTGCTGCCAACAAAGAAACAATTGAACATCGGATTTTCAATTTAATGCAAAAATATACTTTTTTGGAACACCCTGTATATTATATCACCATTCAAAAAACTGTCAAAGAGCTTTAAAAAGTCGTGTAATTTATCAAGTTTCGGAAATATGGCCATCCTCAGGAAATTAATAGTAAACTGGCATTTTTTATTAAACTTTCTGTATGATCATTACCATTAAATAGATATTTTAAAGAACTTTAAGAAAATACCACATTTGATATGTCTATCTCTTACAGTTTTGAAAATATGGCCATCCAAATATGAAAATTATGTAAAATTTTAATTATCTCTACAACTCCAAGCTATAAGCACTAAGCTTAATGTCGAAGATAAAATAGACATTATATTATCTACTATTTTTAGATTTAAATGGCCATATTTTTAAAACTATAAGAGATAGACATATCAAATGTGGTATTTTAAATATCTTTTTAATAGTAATGCAATACACAGGGTGTTTATTAAAAAATGTCAGTTTACCATCAAATTCCGAGGATGGCCATATTTCCGAAATTATTAAAAATTTGATAATTTAAATAATTATTTTTTAAAGTTTTTTGACAGGTCTTTTATTTGGTGATATATTATTTAGGGTGTTCCATATATATATATATATATATATATATATATATATATATATATATATATATATATTTTATGTTTTTACTTTTCTTGGGGTTTAAGTCCTTTTAAAAAAATACTTTTCTTTTCTTATTTTTGTTGCATTTATTGACGTTTCGGTACTATTTGACCTTCATCAGAAATAGAAATACAGTTTTTCACTAAGCGCTAAAAAATATGACAGTAATAAATATCTAAATCTAGAAGCTAACAACTAATGTTTTACCTTAAACAAATTTTTCGGGAACTGCTCTTTTTATTCCCGAATTGATGAAAAAATAATAATTTTTTACTAAAAAAATTCTATCGGATACTTTTTAAACTCTTCTAGTGCATTATGACATTTGTTTGTCATATTTTGCTTGATGTTGTTGCAGTTAGTTCTGAAATAAAAAAAAGAAAATTTCTGTAAATGTAGTAAATAGATTGCCATTTTACTATTGAACCGTAACATCGTAAATTAAATTCCTGTTTTTGTAATTTGGATCTTTAGGATTCTCTCTCCTCTTTTGGTAGAAATCCAAAATCCATTTACCAAATTTTTGTTACACTCCATTATTAAACACTTCAGAGGATGCCGTAGCACGTTAAATTAGCTAAAACTCGATTCGCTGCCGTTTTTTAAATATTTATTTTGAGAAAAAGTTGTACATAGAAAAGTTTTTTAAAATGATCCAAAGATTATCAGAAAGTTAATTGATATTTGGTAATGGTAATAATAAACACATTAAATTTCCCAAAATTACAAAACCGTAAAAATAACCAACTTTCCGATAATCTTTGGATCATTTTAAAAACTTTTCAATATACAACTTTTTCTCAAACAAATATTTAAAAAACGGCAGCGAATCGCGTTTTAGCTTATTTAACGTGCTACGGCATCCCCTTAAGCACAAATTGGTACTGCGCTGATTATAAAAATATTAACGAATGTGCATCGAAGCAAGAGCGAAGCGTCTGGGAGCTGCCACCGAACGCAATTTGCCGAACTTCGCGTCTTTTGATGTGGAGTATTTTACCTACAGTCGGTGGAAAAACTGCGTACTACAGCGTAGTGCAAATTCTGGGTGAAGCGTAGCGAAGCCACTCTCACATACGCTCCACCAAGTTTGACGAATGCCCGATGGTCGTCGAAGTTCGTAGTGTCTAGGACCGGCTTTATTACTGATCCTTTACTGCAAGGTTTGCAAGACTTCCTTTTCTTGTGTATTGTATTGTGGGCTGTGGGGGATATGTTGCTTTTTATAGGTACTCCCACGACCTTTGCTTTGAGATATTGTTCAGTGTAATTTTTTTCCCAGCCCCTCCACCCTAGTTAAGCCCCTGGTTTTACTCATTTTTTTTAATCTTTGAAAAATCAACGCAGGCTGTTCCACTTTTTAAAAACTCTAGGGAGAAAAGAATGAACAAAGTGGGAAGTTTAGGGCCTGTCCAGTTGGACCGTATAGAATTCATACGCGCGGTACCACGAGTTCCCTACTGAGAACCGTGAGTGGAGGAATTATACTTGACAATTCTTCAGAGCCGAAGCCATGGGAGTATCTATAATAAAGCGATAAATCCCCACAGCCCGACGATATGCAAGAGAGGGAAGCTTTTCTGTAAGTGAAGGATCAATAATGAGGCGAACAGCTCTTCTTAAAATGGAATCAAAAATGCTAAGGGTTGTGGAGGACGCCATGTCCCAGATATGAGAATACTATTTTAAGGAGATGCCGTAGCACGTTAAAAGAGCTAAAACGCGATTCGCTGCCGTTTTTAAATATTTGTTTGAGAAAAAGTTGTATATTGAAAAGTTTCTTAAGATGATCGGAAAGTTAGTTATTTTTACGGTTTTGTAATTTTGGGAAATTTAATGTGTTAATTATTACCATTACCAAAAATCAATTAGCTTTCCGATGATCTTTGGATCATTTTAAGAAACTTTTCTATGTAAGTACAACTTTTTCTCAAAACAAATATTTAAAAAACGGCAGCGAATCGCGTTTTAACTAATTTAACGTGCTACGCAGCATCCTCTTAAGGAAGGTCGGATTTGGGACACATACAAAGTGTATAAATTAGAAGAGAAAAAATACTTTTTGACTCGAAAGAGAAATCAAAGCTTCTTTGAAACTGTCGTAGCTATAGACACAATGTGTTTATGCCAGTTAAGGTATTTCTCAAATGTGACGTCCACCAGATTGAAGGTGTCTTTGCTGCGCGCATATTTACTTCTAAAATAGGTTTATTAAAATTGTAAATTCTAAACCCGTTTTTACTTTAGAAAAAAACTGACATTAAAAAAGTACATTTTTAAAAACTTTTTAATTTTAGGAACTTCAGTCAAATGGTATCGAACCTGTTGTAACCCTCTACCACTGGGATCTTCCCCAACATCTTAGTGACTTAGGAGGATGGCTCAATCCAGAAATTGCGGACTACTTCGGAGACTATGCTAGAGTTGTGTTTGAACATTTGGGACCGTATGTTAAGTACTGGGTTACTTTAAATGAACCTGCAACAACATGCACTGCTGGTTATGGTTCGGTAAAATAATTTATACTTAGTGACAAAAATAGATAAACACACAATCTTTAATCGTACTTATAGATTAATTACAGGGTCGTGCCTTTTCGTTGACCTTGCAGGGTATAGCGAGAACACATCTGATTGCACAATATCGGTTTTAATTTTGAAACAAATTTAGTGGTTAAAGTAAATTATGGCTAACTTTCGTTTTAAAAATACACAATGGTTTCTTTAGCTCTTTCAACAGATTATAAAATATACAAGGTGTTCAATTAAAAAAAAAAAACTTTGTAACGGTTTATAAAGGTGGTAGACAAGGCAATGTTTTCAATAATACTACATTCTTGGACTTCCATTGTCTTTATTTTTAAATGATACACGACGTTTTGGATGGTATCTATCTCCAACCGTTTTCAAGTGATAACTAAAACTACTTTCAAGAAACTACGATTTATACAGGGTGATTCACGGTCGATGGTAGGTTAGACGTTTATAGAAAACGGAACATAGAATTTTTCTGAAAATTTAGCATCTTACATTTTCTTACCTGTTCTATCGATCTAAAATATTTTCAGCATTGCGACGTTGCCGCTTTTATCAAAATGTCCTAGAAACTTTATTTTTTTAAATGGAACACCCCTTATATTAACAAGTTTCTTATATTCGTCCTTTATTATAATACTTTTTGTTACTATTGCCCTATACCTATCTCTATCGGTTTTCGAGATAAAAAATAATTTGTGTTAAATATGGTCCAAAACATGGCCCTAATTAAACTTAAGTAAATTAGTGCTCTCAATTCATGAAAAGTTGATGTTTTTGTAGTAGTTTAGACAGACACGATGTATTTAATTTACACCGAGAAATCGACTCCATATCATACAGGGCGTACTAAAATTACTATTATTTCCGTTATTCTTAAAAGGGGTCAAAAGATCATTTTTCAAATGAAACGCCTGTATATTACTCAATAAAATTAAAGATGAATAAGAACGCTTTAGATGACATATCATGTCCCTATACCTAAATCATCAAGTTTTCTTAATAAGGCGCTTTTTTGTGAAATATTATTTTCACCCGATTTCACGCAGCTTGACTTTTTTGGGTGTTTTAAAAGAAAGGGTGTACATTACTCCAGTGCCTACTAAAGAAGAACTGAGACGGCGAATAGTGCGGTGTATTGAAGATCTGGATCCCCATCAAATTGAAAAAGCACCACGAGTCGTATACAAAAGCACATTTTAAAATGTTTAGAATGTAATGGACATTTTCAGCATTTATTTTAAAAATTTGTTATTTTGTTTACAATTTTGTTATTTTAATTCGTCCTAATTATGTTATTTTCTGTACTTTCACATGTTAATTTAATTATTTTGTAGTCGTACAAACTTCCTCTCGTTCATTGGTCTTGATTCAGGATACATTTGGTTAAATTTTTTGCAACTTCTGGCAATGATTTGATCACACTGTCCGTGTAAAATAAATAATTTGATAAAATTCAAAGTCACCAAACTGTCATAAGCTTGATATTTCCATGGTTACTTAACATTAAATTCTTTAAAAAATATTTTTTTACAAAAAGAGGATTTATATAAAAATCTTGATGATTTAGGTATAGGGACATGATATATCATCTTAAGGCGTTTTTCTTCATCTTTAATTTTATTGAGTAATATACAGGGGTTTCATTTGAAAAAATGATATTTTGACTCCTTTTAAGAATAACGGAAATAATAGTAATTTTAGCACGCCCTGTATGATATGGAGTCGATTTGCCGGTGTAAATTAAATACATCGTGTCTGTCTAAACTACCACCAAAACATCAACTTCTCATGAATTGGGAGCACTAATTTACTTAAGTTTAATTAGGGCCATGTTTTGCACCATATTTAACACAAATTATTTTTATCTCAAAAGATCGAGATATTGGGCAATATTAACAAAAAGTTTTATAATAAAAGGGCGAATATAAAAACTTGTTAATATAGGGGTGTTCCATTTAAAAAATAAAGTTTCTAGGACTTTTTGATAGAAGCGGCAACGTCGCAATGCTGAAAATATTTTAGATCGATAGAACAGGTAAGAAAATGTAAGATGCCAAATTTTCAGAAAAATCCTGCGTTCCGTTTTCCATAAACGTCTAACCTACCATCGACCGTGAATCACCCCTGTATACTATGCGTTGTTTACCGAAGCATGACCGATTTTTAACGGTTAATCCGATACCTGTGTTTGGGCTGGGCATTATGGTCTCATGATCTGTGATCCTTACCATTTTTAGCAAAATGTTTAAAAATTGAATGTAAAACATTTGGGTAAACTTGTGCTACAAAAAAGTGACGCGTTCGCCCAGTCCGACACCCGAAATATTGACACCAAAACATTTAACATTGACGGATTTGGTTAAAGGGCCACCTCCATATTTGGCGGTTTGAATATTCGTAGTAGACTCGTTAAAAAGAACCTTCCTTAAAGGTTTTGAAAGTGTTCTTATCATGAAGTCCATTTCATTACTGGCCCAGGGACTATATACAATGCTAAAGAATCTCTACACGATGAGATAACTAACTTAACTAAGGATCTTAAACAAAATGGGTACAACCAAAGAATACTAATCCATAGAACATGACAAGTGAGAAAACTGGTCGATGTCCATGTCGATATTCTATTGGTCCATAGGACTACCTTCGCTGTCTGGTGGTCAGAGTAGGTACCAAAATTTCAAAGTACGCTGAAATCTCACTTGTGAGGTTCTATGGATATGTATTGTTTGGTACAACGAAAGATTAATAAAAGCAACAACAGACAAATATTAAAACAAGACAAAATCGACTCACCTGACCAAGACTCCACAAAACTAAACATTTATGACTATCCGCACAATTTCTAAGAACATCATCATCACAACAGCAATTAAATCCCTTACCACTTTGAGAAGCCGAGACCGGACAACAACTTAGCAAATAACAACTGTATCTACCAGATTCTCTGTGAATTTGGTAAAGTATACGTTGGGGAAACAAAAGACCACTAGACATTAAAATAAAAAGACAAAAGCATACGGAATAAGATGAAACGTCGAGATAAGAAGTGGCCGAACATGCATAGTCAGTACATCATCAAATACAGTGGTCATAGGTCAAAATTTTTCATAAAGAACTGGAACTGGAAGAAGAGAAAATCTACCAAATATCTGACAGCCGTTGCTAAGGTGTAAAAAAATGATCAAACTTCTGTGAACAACGCATAGTACATAAGTAGTAGTTTTTAGGAGGAGTTTTAGTTATCACTTGAAAACTGTTGGAGATAGATACCTTTCAAAATGTCATGTATTAGTTAAAAATAAAGACAAAGGAAGCCCAAGAAAGTAGTATTATTGAAAAAAAACTTTGTGTTATAACTTTCAAATAAAAGTCAATGGAAAAATATCGGTACGCCACTGAATTTTACGTAATCTGTATAATTTCCTCCTTACAGTTTTTTCTAATATTAAGTGTGGTACAAGTGCCTGTACAAATTAATAAAAATTTGAAAAACACTCTGTATCTCCAAAACGAACCAAGGTAGCCATCTCAGACGAACAACTATATTTCCAGTCTAAGGTAGCTATGATTGACTTTTACCAATAAATTTGTTTTAAAAATCGAAACCGAGATTGTGCAAACCGATTTATTCTATCTCTTAAATTTCGCTGTATCCTGCAAGGTGCCACCCTGTACCTACACACTAAAAAAACTAAGTATTTTTTTAAGTACGACTTGACTACTTTTTCTGATGCACCGATTTTGAAATAATAGTGTATATAGTAGTAGGAGATATTATAATCCCGAGCTTTTTCCAATCCCAGGATTTCGGAACTGGGCACAGACAAACCCGGGATAATTCTGGAATTTGAGGGTAAAATACAAAAATGCAAAAATATTTAAAAATCAACTTTTATTTTTTAAAATTTTTTTAGGAATAGAAAAAATCTAAGCAAAAAAAGAAGATTTCTCTTCAAAACAACAACAAAAAATTAACTAATTCAAATATTGAAAAGTCAACTTAATACGAACTTTCTTTTAATGAAGACATTTTTACAGTCGTCTTGATTAGGTACCTTTAAAAATAAAAACAAAACTGTATTTCCGCAACATCGACATTATAACCCTTAACTGATCGCATTAAAACATTTGTAACTTTTACAATACAACAAACTTAACGCAATAATAAACCCTATAAATTATAATAATACATGACTTTCTTCAAGAAACTCCTGGAATTTAAGGAATTTAATCCCGAAGATTTTGGGACTGTTAAAGGGAGGGATCCCAGGATTATATCCCCTAACACCAAGGGAATAAGGTGTATTTTTTTATCCTAAGGCAAAAGGTTGTAGTCCGATAAAAGTGAGGAATACAACTCGTCGAGGAATAAAAAGACACTTTAGTCCAGAGGTTTATTTATTATTTTGTTCCCTTCTGTATTATTTTTTACAAAAATAAATCAAAAGAGTTATGGCACACACAAATGTTCAAATAACGTCTAGTAGTAGACGATTTAAACTATATTCGAAAATTGTGTGAAATATTTTGTTGACAAGGTATTTGTGGTGTTATAAATATTTTTCTTCTAGCCCTAGGGACTAAAGTAGCACTTTAGTTCCAGAAACGAGGACTAAAGTATCCAATTTAGTCCCTTAAGAGCAAAACATATTTTTCCTACGACAATTGGTTGGGCTACAAACTTTTTGCCTCTGGATAAAAACTTACACTTTAGTCGATTGGTGTATAATAAACTAGTTTTATTTTATTTTTATTATATTTTGGAAAAACATTGTGTTCAGTTTAAAATTTAAACCAATGCTGGCCAATATGGCTACCTTTAAATTTTCGAAACGCAAAAGAAATGGCAGTAAAAAATAATATGTAGTTGTACATATTCCTTAGTTCTAAAGTTCTTTTTTTCACCTGGATTTTTACTGCCCTCCTCTTTTTGTTATTCATCAAATATCCGGCGGAAAGGGACCCTTTTCTCCCTTGTAATGTTATTACACACAAATGCATTCTAAAAGTTTTTTATTACATTTTATTACATTACTATGTATTTTTCTAAGGGAGTGCACGCACCTGGATTGACACTAATAGGTGATGGTGTTTACCAATGTGCCTACGTTCATTTACTAGCCCATGCCAAAGCTTACAGAATCTATGATAACGAGTTTAGGGCAAAACAAGGAGGTAAGCAATATTAAATTAACCCTTTGAAGGAATCCTTATTTATTAGTTTTATAATGACTATAATAAAATTGTTACTTGTACACGCCATTTGAATATATGCGCACTGTCTAGCGGTGAGCGTTTATCCTAAAGACGTTTATAATAATACGGCAAGGCGCAAATTGAGACGCGGATAAAGGTCTGGCCACACATAACCGCACCAAGGCCGCATCGAGCGCGGATTCACAATGAAAAAGTGGGACAGAATATTTCGGAATTCGGAAAAAACCCGCTTTTTAAACCCTTAAAAATATAAAAAGCATTATTAGTGTCAATTAAGCATAAACTAGGGAAATTATTGCATTATTAAAAGCAAATCATGACTTATAACGAAAAAAAACTTAGTAAAATATATTTAGTTAGGAAGATAATTAATTATTTTAAAGAAAAAAAAACTTTAATTTTGCAGACAAATATTGACCAATAATGGAAATTAAGGGTTTTATTAGGTAATTTTTGTGTCAAAAATAATTTTGTATAATAATGTTAAGTTATATTTTTAACTCCAGCCCCATCTTTTCTTACCATTTTGTTTGTTTTTTTAATTTATATCGATATTTTTATTCTAAAAGGAGAAGTGTGATATCAAAAAATAAACACCTTGTATATTATATCACCAGTAAAAAAGATCTTTTAAAGACCTTAAAAAAATACTACATTTGATATACTTGTCTTTTTTCGAAATTATAACCATCCAAATTTTTGTATATTCTCTTAGAATAAAGATATCGGTATAAATAAAAAAGAAAATGTTAAGGAAAGATGGGGCTTTAACATTTAAAACACAAGAAAAAAATTGTAACATAAAATTATTCCCCAGGTGTGTGAAAATTTGGGTCAAAATGCAACATTTGGTTCTTCCCTGTATAACACCTAATCTTATACAACATTTTGCAATCCCCATATCAAATAATGATCTTGATAAAAAAAACTACAACTAGACCAAAAGTTAAATAAAATCGGTCAAAAAACAAAAAGTTATTTAAGATTGAATTATTCCAAATTTTGTTTGTCCGGTTTTTTTGACCAGAAGTGTATTTTAACACAACAAAAAAAAAACACATTTTTTTACCCTAATTTAGCACATTCCTTTAATTCTGTAATATTTTGTGCTGCCCAGTTTATTTTTGCAACACAAAAAAGATACATGACATAGTTAACTCTAAAGTGTCCACAAAGGAAGTATAAAAGAAATTTTGTTTTAGCCCTGGAAAGGGGTTAAAAAAATTGTTTTCTTGAAATTACTTTCAAACGGTTGGAGCTAGAGATAAATGTTTTTGACAAGTTTTGGATTTTTGACATTTTAAATTTATTGTGTTTTGCGAAAAAAGTCGTACTCGAAATATCGTCTATGTGGTACCAAATTATTCGAAATAATTTTTTTTAATTTCAATATACAAGTAGGATATGCTAACAAGCCATGTACCCGCGTCTCATTTGAAAAAAGGAGGTATGACCATACTGGGTTAGTAAAAAGTACTGCAACTCTTAAAAAATTTATAAATATCTTTATAACCGCCAAACTACATTTACCAAATTTGGTATATGGAAGGTATCGGGCATAAAGAAATTAATAGTAGTAAATTTAATATCTCCACAAATTTTTAAAATTTAATTTTTACTAGCTGCTAAGATATGACAACACCACATTTTAGGTAAAAGTTTAGATGCGCTCAAATATCTTTAAAACCACTTAAGCTGCGTGCCCAAATTTTGGCATTAAAGGGTTTATGGACAAGTAGAATTGAACAGTTATACTGTCATTGTTGTCAGATTTTTCAGTTTTGCGGTACATGTAATATTTTTCGTATTTTCAATAAAATGCCTAATTTATTTTAATTGCAATAAAAGAAGCGTGCCAACTTCCATAACAATTAAAATTTTCAAAATTTAATCTTTACCACTTACCGAGATATGACAACATCGCAATTCTATTAAAATTTGGCAACAATGCTGATATCACTGATCAACTATGTATGCCAAAAAACCCTAAATACCAAATTTTGAAAACATAGCTTTAGCGGGTTTAAAAATTTTTAGGCACTAAATTATTTTTCCTGAAAGTGTAGTGTATCATATCTTAACAACTAATAGAGACAAAATTTTTAAAAATTCCTAAATTTGATCCGTTCAATTTAATGCAATAAAAATAATTGGGGCTAAAAAATATGTGTAGCACAAAACTGGGAAATCTGGCAACAGTGCCGATTTTACTATATAATCCAAATGTCCAAAACACTTTAGATGCCAAATTTAGTAAATGTAGCTCTAGAGGTTTTAAAGATATTTAAAAGTTGCGGTACTTTTTACTCACCCTGTATATGGAATTTTGCAAACTTTTACTCCGCCCTTAGAAGTTGTAAGAAATAAAAGACGATTAAGTTTATTTTTTGATGGCTATGTGAGGTATCATTGTATTTAGAATGGCATATTCTATTGAAATTAAATGAAATATACCGGTAGTGCCATTTAAAATTTTAAAGTAGCAGTCATTTCCGGTTAAACCGAAAAAAACATAAAACAAGTGAATAGCTTAATCAATTTAAAATTAAGTCAAACAATAAACCAAATTTTATTTTTCTATCTTAAAAAATAAAAACGTTATAGGTATATTATTATTTTTTTACTTTAAATATCAATTAATAGTAATATTATATTTTTTTAGGAAAAGTTACTATTAATGTAGTAAGTTCCTGGGTCTATGCCCAATCTAACAGTACCCTCGATTTAGAAGCACAAGAACGAGCCCTTCAATTTAATGTAAGTAATGGCTAGTCCTAGTTGCGTTAACAATCCTTTTAAATTTGATAAAGAAAAGGATAATATACAATAACAAAGAGAGCAAACAAAGAAAGATAAACTTCTTACCTTACCTTTATCGTATTTTTATTAAATTTAATTTAATAAAAAAAAAAGACAAAATAATAACACAAATCACTAAAGAAACACTATCAAAATATTCTGCTAATATTTTTTAATGTTGTGTTATTCCCCAATATGTCTTTCCGAAACTTGTCAGCTGTTTTACTTAACTGTCATTTTTTAAACCGATTCTACGATCGTGAATATTGTACAAATATAAGCCACGATCGCGTAAACTCAATTCCATAGACAAGTGCTCAATTCAAATCAATTGAAAAACAGGCTTGACCTATGGCATTCAATCTAATCCTTCACTCAATCGGAAACGTTTATATCGCAATTTTTGGCGGATTAAGCTTTATCCGATTGGTTGAATGGGATTCATTAATGGTTACATCATACCTTAGCGTCAAACAACAAAGTTGTTCATATAAGTCTTTTGCTTTTCGTGGTATTCACCATGGATTCGGTACAGCCACTTTGATAAGTCCTGTAAGGCAGGCGAAACTAGTAAGTGCAGAAGGTCTAGGTGAATGACAGGAAAAGCAGGAGTTTTCTCTTACTTTTTCATCCCTTACACATGTTTTTTTTAGCTTGGGGTCTATGCAAATCCCGTCTTTAGGGGTAATTGGCCTCAAGTCATGATAGACAGAGTTGGCAACAGGAGTCAGTTGGAAGGGTATACCTTTTCCAGACTACCAAAATTCACTCAGGAAGAGATCGACTTTATTAATGGAACTCATGATTACTTTGCTCTAAATCTGTAAGTAGAAGGATGTTTTAAATTAAAATGTTTTTTTTTAAGACTGAATACTAGAGACGTGCAGAAAGCATAACCAATATAATGATGATTTCTTTCCTTCTATTTCCACTTTTTAAAGATGTATAGGGAATTTAAATTAAGGAGCAGCAATTCGGTAAATTAGCTGATAAAATGTGTATCTAGATTAGAAGTATCGAAAATATTTACCATATTTATAGAAATATACGATTTTGGGTTTGTGTCTTGGCTAGAAGCAAAAGCACTTTTGAAAACAAGGCAATAAATTTAGGACAAAATATTAGGCATTTTAGTTTAAAAACGTAAATAAAACAAAGAGTAGTTACCAGCTAACGTTCCGCGTAATTTTATATAAAGTGCCAAAACGTAAGGTCGTAAATATTTACACCTAAACTGTAGGCATAACAAATCCAACTTTACACCTTTTTGCTTTATGGCAGAATTGTTTACGAAATCCATTATGACAACCACCAAAAGCTCTTAGCACAAATTGTAGGCAAATTCTTCTTGTATTTTTTATTGCATTTATTCAATAAATTCTATAAATTATTTAAAAAACACAATATTAACTACCACAACAACAAGAAAAACGTTACTATCAATTGTCATGGACTCTTATACTAGTTCACAATTATGCCTATGAGGGCTTTTTAACAATGTTGCAAGCTTAATTTTAAATATATATAGTTGTCTTAATAAAATTTTTAGCCGAAATTCTTAACGGGGGGGAAGGAAGGAAATAATTATTTCTATTTTTTAAACAATATATTTGATATTTATACAGAGCTTTTGAAAACTTTCCCGACAAACTTAAAGGGGTGATTCTCCATCAAAAAAAAATTATGTGAACATATGACCTTGACGTCCCGCTTATGAAACTACAAGGTGTTAAAATTTAAGATCTTTTTTTCATCAAAACTTTTTATATAAGTTTAGATAATTTTAAAAATTTAAGGGAGGTTGCTTAAGCATGAAAATATTTTTTAACGAATAAAATAATCAGTGCCACGGACGGCACTGATTTTTTTATATAATTATGCGGTAATTTTTTTTTCCTAAAAATGTATGCCATTGCGTTTTCCCTAAAATACAAAAATGCTTTATTAAATTCCAGTTTTACTTTATATGTTTTCTTCATGTAAATAAATACAGAAAATTTCTTGGCATGATAATTTAATATAGCTAATATCTAACATAACAGTAAATAATAGCGCTTTCTTTTTTAATATATTTTAAATTACAATTATTTTCCTCCATCAATGTTTTAAAAAAATGACCAGAAGTAAAGTACCTTTATTTTTACAAATACATGACAACATTGTATAAATAAATGTTGTAGAGAATTAAATTTTATGTCAAAATTTAATGTTGGAGAATTAAAGGTAAAACTATATTTGTCAATTTTTTATATTATGCATTAACAGTTTTAAAAATACTTGGCTTCTGGCAGGAATATTAAAAATATTAATATTTATTAAGTTTTTAGTTAAATTTTGTTTGCTCTTGCCCTTTATTTAAGTTGTAATGCGTAATGCAAAAAATTGTCAATGACTTTTTTAATCTCATGCTTTTACCTTGAAATCTTGATATAAAATGAATTCTCGCCCTGTATAATAACAACTGGACTAAAATTTTGTACCAATTAGTTTTAGACCATGCGACCAGTTTTCCCAAAAAAATGTTGTAACACCTATCCTGGGACACATTGTTTATTTTATTTTATTTATTTTTTGGGAAAAATGCCGTGAGTGTATCATTTTTTCTTTGAAAATAATTGCAGTAAATCCCTTATGGACGACACTGACGAAAAAAATATACATCAAAATTATCCTTTGATTCATAGAAGACGTCTTCCAAACTTTCCTAAAATATCGTATTGATAAAGAGTTACTGTAAAAAATTATTATTTTTCCTAAATTTTAACACCTGTAGTTCAAAGAAGCAGGGTTAGGACATATGTTTATTATAAAGTTTGTTACCTTATTTTTCGTTTGGAGAATCGCCCCTTAAAGTTTGTCGGTAAAGTTAGTGGACACCCGGTGTAAATATTTTTTTTAAATATATTATTTAAAAAAATAGAAATGAGACGTTTTAAACAAACATAAAAAAAAATCAAAATGGGAACTGTTTGTGAGGTATTTCAGCGATTGCCGGTTTTACAACTTCATTGACTTGACTATATTGAGTGTTCCCTAGCCGGTGGCTCACCCCTATAACTTTTGTGTTTTTGAGAGACATATTGAAATAAAGTTTTACATTTTTACATAATTATTTTTTTTTTTGTATCACTTTCGATTTAACCGGAAACGATCTTAACTTATTTATTTTAAATGGGACCCCGGGTATATGTTTATATATTTAAATAGACAATGATATTTCAAGTTCAAGGACACTTTATTTGTTGCTTTTTGACATCTAACCCTTAATTTTATTGAATCTTTTATTTTAAATCCAGAGTACCATGAATGCGATAAAATGGCAAATTTTGGATTAAGTCATCGATTTTAAACCTTAAAACGTTATGCATCAACTTATTAACAAATTAAGAAAATTATGGTAAAAAAATAAATTTGACGAGTATACGGCCTACATTTTAATCTCTATCACTTTTTATACCTTAAATATCCAGTATTAATTTTTATTTTTGAATTTTTGACTATTTTTTTTTAGCTACACAAGTTTCATTGCTGGATATACTCCAGATGCTCCGGCTGGAACACCAAGCATGTATTTAGATCAAGGTAAATTCACTGCATCATTTTATTATTTAACATTTAAGAAACAGAAACCGTAAATTTGCATATTCATATTTTTTAAAGGGCACTGCTATTATACGACCGCCGGCGGTTTTATGTATTTACGTATATAAAATCCGCTAAATAATCGTAAAAGTTAACCTAACTTTAATATTTATTTGTTTTATTTTTAATAGTATTTTTATTATTGATCAACAAACAAAAGTAAAACTGAGAGACATGTTTGACACCTAACTGAAACTAAAGTATTAGCAATTAAAGTATAAAAGTATGGCCAAGTGTCAAAGGGGCTATACATTTTTTTTAATGGAAAGGGAGGTTGGGTGGTACTTATTTTAAAATCCCTTAATTGTCTACCTAAGTTAAGTACTGCACAGGTTGTCCCATTTAATTGCGGGGTATCTCAGATATTATTAAAGATAGAACCTTGCGGTTTTCGCGAACGTTAGCTACTTTTTTGTGAAACGAAAGATGTCATAAACAAAGCCATCATACCCATCTTAGTGGCTGAGCTACAGGGTGATTTTAAAATTTTTGCATTTTCAGGCCTTTGTATCTCAATTGACTAATAACTTATTAAAAGGTCAAAATGCAATTCTATATAACATTTTACATATAATGCAGTAGTTTAGTTTCAATATAATTTTGAAATATTGACCCATGCTGTTTTTTTTTAATTATTTTTATATTTATTAACTTTTAGGTATCAGTACAGTAATCAAGTCAATAAAAATTCGTTAACTGATTTGTTTCTGCCTTGTCTACTGCAAAAATTCTGGACATGAAATATGAATATTGGAAATTTTGTCGTTGTTTATAAAAAGAAAATTAACAAATATACAAGGATTTTCATTAAAAAATGCCAACAATGTTCAATATTTCAAAAACAACAATATTTGGAAATAAATCTGATTACGCCACTGCATTTTACCTAGAATGTTATATAAGAATCCATTTTTACTTTTTGATGTTTGAGGTTATCATTCAACAGATAGAGATACAAGGGCAATGCAAAATTTTCAAAATCACCCTGTAGCTCAGACACTAAGAAGGCTATGATGTCATTGTTTATGGCATCTTTTGTTTTACAAAAAAGTAGCTGAAAAACTGCAAAATTCTATCTTAAATTATAACCGACATACCCCGCAATTGCAATCAAAATGGGACACCCTGTACAAAAAGTGCGGTTTTAATGTTTGTAATTCCGGAACGGTTAGGCCGATTTTTAAAAACAGAGTAGCGTTAACGTTAAGTAGAGAATCAAAGGGTCTTTAAAACGAGGCACAACATGTCACCCCTTTTTAGTTGAAAAAGAGCCTCGCACTAGACATAAAAAAATTTTTTGTATTAAAGAGAACCCACTTTTACAATAGCTGATTTGGTCTTCTTCCTTCCATAATATTTATGAAGAGCAAAAAAAGGGGCCTCACTTTACTTTTACACGACTTTTCAAATACAAACAGTTTCTTTCCTAAATATCGCCCTTCCTTGCAAAACTTTTCGCCCTTTATTTCATTATGCCCCCGCAGCGTTGCGCCCTGGTGCCTTGCACCACCCGGTAGGCACAGCCCTGAGTATTAGGATGTCCGTTATTTCCAAATCGATTTGTTTGTTATCTCAACGTTTGACGCTAAATAACTTCTAAAGGAGTGACTTAATCGAAAATTCCTAAGCAAACTTTTGGTAGAGCGTTAAATTTCCCATCAGAATATACAATAAGCGGATTTTTTTATTATTTTGTGTCTGAGAAAAAAATTAAAGCAAAAAAGTCCAAAAATCCCACATTATTTAAATGGGAAAAGCAACATGACTTCGGCACGAGAGCATTTTTACATTGAATATTTTATTTAGGCTATAAATAAAACGTTCAGGGGCGATCGCTAAAAAATCGATTTGGGAAATAAGGAACACCTCTACTGAGTATGGTTAAGTAAATATTTAAAAAAATACTATCCTTACAGGTACTTCAGGTGCTACAGATCCATCCTGGCCTACCAGTGCATCTTCATGGTTGTTTTCCGATCCGCCAGGTGTGAGACATATGTTAAATGCTGTAAGAGATAGATACAACCCATCAGAAATAATTATCACCGAGAATGGTTGGTCAGATTTGGGAGAATTAGATGACCAAGGAAGAATATCATATCTTAGGGTAATAAAGATTCTTAAAATGTCTTTCCTTCCCCCAAATCTTCAAGGTATTTAAGTCCCGTGTCAACAAACTCCCTCTTACCTCGCTTAAGACACCCACGGAACGTTAGTATTTAGGCTTTAAGCCTTCGTAGTTTGTCCAAAGATAAAAAAAAAAAGAAAAAAATTTGTGAGAAGCTTGTAAAAAGGCAAATTTATTTTTTGACAAAAATACAGGGCGTTCCATTAAAAAAAAACTCATTAGAACGTAAAAAGATATATAAGAATCCGTTTTTTTGATAGTCATCCAAGATACAGATTAATACCTGAAAATGCAAGATTTTCAAAATCGCCCTGTAGCTCAGAAACTACGATGGCTATGATGGCTTTGTTTATGGCATCTTTTTGGCAAAAAGTAGCTCAAATTGCGTGGACGTCGGCGTCGCACACTGGGTCTAAAGATGTTATGTGGTTCTAAACCACCTAGAAATCACAATTTTCCTCAAAATTTAAATTTTTTTATAGTGGGACATTTCTTTTTCTTATTAAAGAATGGTACTAGCCTTAATTTTTTAAAAATGTTACTTGATTATACAGGGTGTCCCATTTAAAATAAATATTTGCCTGAAGCAATAATAAAAGAAAATATAAGGTATTTTATTTAAAAAAGAAAATTTTGAAGGTTTTAGCATAACCACTGTCTGCTTGACACCCTGAATAATCAAAACATATTATTAATTATAAAGTGTACAAAAATCAGCAATAAGCTAATTGCCTGCCCAGATAACTTTAAAAATATTTAAAAAAAAAGGCATATGGTAGCGTTATAAAAATGTCCTGAACGTGCTATTTTTCCAAGAAACTACAATATCTCCGAAATTTAAAGATTTATATTTTTATTTTTATATTTTATATTTATATATTACCTATAACAAAAGAGTGTTAGAACGTAAAGGGAAATTTTAAATTCTAAAATCATCTGTTGATGCCATTGTAGCCTAACTATTGTGACATTTTATTCGTCACCATGTGTAAAATGACATACTTTGAAAATTGCTTGACTTAAGCAATGACTAAGAATAGGTTATAAAGGCACTTTACATTTTGTCATTACTTTTAAGGTAATGAAATTACGAAAAATTAATTAAATTATTTATAAATGTTACATTAGGAAGGTCAGTAATTGGATTATGGTAATTGTGCAAATTACTTTAAAAAAGTACTTCCTACATCTCTGGATAAACACATATTTTTTAGCCACACTGTAAAATATTTATTTATTTAAAAGAGTTAATCTTCACGGTAAATTACAGAAAGTGAAACTATTTTTTTACAAAGTATCTATATAAAAAAATGTATGCAAAAAAAGACGATATATTAAAGATCTTTTTTTTAGGGATACTTAAGTAATATTTTGGATGCCATACTAGAGGATGGTATAAATGTTACTGGATACACCCTCTGGAGTTTACTTGATAACTTCGAGTGGGCTGAAGGATACACGTAAGTTAAATAGTGTTTAAGGTGTTTAAATGGTAATTTTAATGTAGGTAGTATTCGAAAAATATTTTTCATCCACTTAAAAGCAAACATCCCATTTAAAAACTATACTTGAAAACTATTGCTTTAATTTTCTAAATGATATTATCTTGGAACATATTTAGGAATGGGTTTTTGACAAAACATCGTAATTTCGACATTCGTCAATTTTACGGGAAACGATTTTATCTTCCCATTACTTCATTTTTAAACAAAAACCGAGACATGAAATAGGACCTACTGTATACACAAAAAAATTCCAACTTTCTTTTAAAAATAACTCAATAAAAAGAAAAAATTGTGCCCCGTAAAATTGACAAATGGCGCTCACGATGTTTTGTCAAAAACCCATCGATATTAGTTAACGTGGTTTTTACATTATTGTTATCAAAATATTATACAGCGTGTCTACTTAAGTTCGCACCATATGGAAAAGTGTTTTTATTATTAATTTTACGAAAAAAGTTCTGCATGGTCTAAAGCCTAAAATGCAATCATCAGATGTTAATTTTTTGCTGTGGTATACGGGGTATGAAAAAATATGAATTTTGCTAAAGAGAAAAGTACCCTTATTTTTTATAATATCGAAAATGCCTATTAAGAAAATATGTTAAGGATTAAAAATAACATTCAAATATGCAAAACTTTTGTTTTATTAATTTTTATGCGTTATGTGTGGTGAATCTTTAGGTTCGTAGGGGGTATCCAGATTTCGTTGCAATTGCAGGTTATCTTGGTTATTGTTAGAGACTTGCAGTTTCTACTTTTTAATGAAACGAAAGATGACACTAAAAGATTTTTTATAGCCCTCTTATAGTTTTTGACCTACAGGGCAAAATTCATTTTTTAATTTTTGGACCATCCTTGTATTTCAGTTGCCTTATAATTTAGAACAAAAGTAAAAACTGATATTGGTAGATATTTTTACATAAAATCCATTGGTGTAGTTACATTTTTTAAAATTTTATATTCTTCGAGATATGAACCAAACATATTATTTTTCTTATGGAACACCCTGTATATTTCTTATTCATTAAATTATAGAGGATGTAACCTTTTTAAAAATATATAACACCTTATAGTTATTTTTTTTATTTTAAACCCTAAATTGATATTTAAAATTTTAAATATGAATTTCCCATGGTGGGCCATAATAAAGACTTTATAACCAAAGACTAAATTTAGCCCTCAGTTTATAATGCATTTCAATTTTGAAAAAATCTGAGTTTTTACTGTTTAATCTCGCCCAGGATCCCTATTCACCCCTTGGTTCCTGAAGTTTTTTTCACTTTAATTAATTAATTAAAAACTGAATATTTTTAATTGGCTATATTGCGTTTATAGTTAAAAACGTGCCCAAAATCAGTATGCGTTTATGATTTAAAAAAAAAAACAGTTGATTTTAAAATAAAACAGTAAAAACCTTAAATGAAACTTGTAATGTTTTATATTTTATTAATAAAAACACACTAGCAAGTTTATTATAATTATGACTTTATTTAATTACTTCAAATTAGTGTACATTTGACAGAGATCGATACTGAACGATAATCACGATCGATCCTGATTAAGAACTGAGGAGGTTGGCGATGTTGCCAAATATAAGAGCTCTAAAGTATTTAAAATGTACATACATGACACGCCCCTTATAACAAAGAAAATAAAAAGAAATTAATTACTAACATTTTATGGTATTACAGTTTTAACCTATCTGGGGCTTTTATAAGTCTACCACTGCGTGTGCGATAAGTGTCACTATTAGAGTTCTTAGGTTGAATGTCAATATTATGTTTTGGGTCACAATTGGCTTTTATTCTGGGTTCATCTTCAGCAACACTGTGACGTTGATGTAAAGGTACTGACTGGCGAATAGGCCGCAGATAATGCCTATTTCTTCTATACTGGGCTTCGTCTGCTGTTACAATATAGTCTCTATTTTCTAATTTATCTAATATTACCCCTGGTTTCCATTCTCGACATTTTGTTTGAATGAGAACAGGTTGATTTGGCTGTAATTCAGGAAGCATTTTAGAACGCATATTGTAATATTCCTTCTGCTTTTCCTGTTGACAATTAAGTTTCTCTTTTATCCCTTGCAAAGAAAACTTAGGTTCAAGAACTTTTTGACTCACTGGTAAGGTTGACCTTAGCTTTCTACCCATAAGGAGGTCTGAAGGTGCTGGTAAGTTTTGTTTTGGAGTTGTATTATAATCTAATATAGCTAAAAAGGGATCATTTCCATCTCGTTGACACTTTGTGAGTAAACTTTTTACATTTTGAATCGCCCTTTCGACCATACCATTCGACTTGGGATAATGCGGACTAGACGTTGTTAGTTTAATGTCATACATTTTAGCAAAATTCTCAAATTGTAAGGAACTAAAAGGAGGTCCGCAGTCTGAACATATCTCTTGAGGTATTCCATTTATTGTAAATACGTTCTTCAGAGCGGATATTACAGTTTCTGCTGTTTTGTTTGATAGCTTATTAACAACAATAAATTTGCTAAAATAATCTACTATGACCAAGAAGTCCTGTGTTCCAAAAGACTTAAAATCGATACCAATTTTTTGCCATGGCAAGTCTGGCAAATCATGTGGTATTAAGGGTTCTTTTTGATTTGTTTTAGCATATAATTGACATACAGGACACGACAAAACTAATCTTTGAATATCAGCTGACCAGCCAGGGTAATATATTGCGTCTTCGGCAAGTTTTTTACAAGCCACTACACCTTGATGCGACTTATTATGTAACAGGCTTAAAAATTCCTCTTTTAAGCTATTTGGAATGATTAGCCTCTTGTTATAAAAAAGTACATCTTTGTGAAGAAAGATATTGTTTTTAATGTCCCAAAATTTTTTTACTTCTTCTGCAACGCTGCTTTTGTGGTTTGGCCACCCATTCAAAACATAAAATTTTACTTTTTGTAGCACATTATCACAATTTATGGCTTCTATTAACCTTTTTTCATTTTCTGGTCTTGTTGCTATAATAGAATAAATTTTTAGGTTTGTATCCAAGTAGTCTGTGTTAATTTCTTCTTTTGCTGGATCTCGGCTAAGTGTATCTGGTACTTGGAGATTTTTTCCAGGGACATATGTAAGAGTAAAATGATATTTCAAGAGTTTCATAACTAGTCGCTGAATACGAGGCGACATTTCATCCAGGGGTTTTTTCAACAGTCCTAAAAGTGGTTTATGATCGCTCTCAATTTTAAATGTCTGTCCATAAAGGTAGTAATGAAATCGCTCGCACCCGAACACTACCGCTAATAACTCTTTCTCAATATGGTTATACCGCTGCTGTGTAGGTGTTAAGGATACACTTGCATACTCAATCGGTTTATTATTTTGACTAATAAAAGCACCAAGCCCATACGGACCCGCATCTACGGACAACGTTATTTCTTCGGTTGGATTATAATATGACAAAGTTGTTGCAGAAGCAACCAAGTCCTTTAACCGGTTAAAGCTTTTGTTTTCTATAGATGTCCACTGCCACATTGTTTTTGAGCTTAAGAGTTTTCTAAGTACATTTGTTTCACTAGACAAATTAGGGATAAATTTGGAAAGATAAACGATCATGCCTAAAAAACGTTGTAAATCTTTTTTGTCTTAGGTGGATGCATTTCGCGTATTGCGTTTGTTTTACTATCATCGGGCGAAACACCATGTTCACTGATAATATGACCCAGAAACTTAATTTTATTTACACAAAAACAGATTTTGTTTTATTAAGCCTAAGTCCACTATCTTTAATTTTTTGTAAAACAACTTCTAGATTATGATTATGTTCTTTAACAGTTCTGCCATACACTAAAATATCATCAAAATAAGCTACTTGTCCTGGAACACCTTCTAACACCTCATACATAAACCTTTGAAATAGCTCTGGAGCTGACGATACGCCATATGGAAGCCTTAGGTAACGATATCTTCCAAAACAAGTTGTTATTGTGCATAATAAAGAACTTTCGTATGTTAATGGAAGTTGGAGAAAAGCGGATGATGCATCCAACTTGGTAAAATATTTAGCACCCTGTAATTGTGAGAATAAAACTTCCTGGGTCGGAATTTCAAAAATTTGTCTTTTAATATATTTATTTAAATTTCTGGGATCCATACATATTCTGATGTCACCATTAGGTTTAGGCACTATCACAATAGGGTGAACCCAATCAGTGGGCTCAGTTACAGGAATAATAAGATTTTGTGCCACCATTTCATCAAGTTTTTCTTTGACCCTATTTTTTAAAGCGAGTGGTGTTTTACGAGGTGCGCTTATATGTGGAATAGCATTTTCTGCCAGTATTAAAGAATATTTTTTGTTAACTTTTCCTATACCAGTAAAAACAGTATTGTATTGATTAAGTAAGTCCTGAATAAAAATTTTAATGTCACATTCATCATATAAAGTAGAAATACTTTTAGAATGTTTTTTGGAAGTATACCAAAAATTGACAAGCTGAAAGTCCTAAAATAGAGCAAGGTAAATTGGAGTCCAAAACGTGAAACAAGATATGTCCGGTTTTTTCACCAAATTTACAGTTTAAATAAATCTGTCCTAGTAAACCGATTTTATGACCGGAATACGATGATAGTATGGACGGTTTCGCAAGTTTTTCGCGAGATATGTTTAAAGCATAAAAATCTGAAACGTTAAGTGTATTTGCCATACTACCACTATCGATTTTTAATTTTGTTATGACACCGGATATATAAATTTCTTCAAACCACTCAACTGCATTAACGTCTGAGCTACTTATAGTCCAAACAATACAATCATTTCTCTGATTGCTGAGGCTGTCATTATTGTCAGTGTCACTATAGTCAGCACTGTCGTCGGAGTCCTCAACAATTTCATGAATGTCATTTCTATTTCGTAAACAACACCTGCGATAATGCCCTTTTGGCCGCAAGAACTACAGTATCTATTTATGGCAGGGCACTTACCTCGTTCGTGCTGTTGACCACACGATTTACATAACATGTTACCTCTATTTTGAGTACCCAAGCTACTACCAGCTCCATAATGTTGACTTTGATTGGCACCACGTCCGTATAGCTGCTCACGAGGCTGATATCCAGCAGAATTCACTGAATTATTAGAAATACCACTACGGCCACTGTAACGTCTTTGAACCGCACTCACATTTGTCACTATGTCTTTAGAAATTTCCTTTGAGTCACTACACTAGCTTCCATTGAGCGGCAGATATGTATAGCTTCGCTTAACTCTAGATCAGGGTACTGTAAAAGCTTTTCCTGAATTCTAGGATCTTTAATTCCCAACACAATTCGATCACGAATTAGCACATCTTTTTCTGCAAATTCACAAGTAGAGGCCAACTGCCTGAGGGCTGTGATAAACTGATCAACAGTTTCCCTTGCAATTGTTCACGCTTAAAAAATTTAAAGTGTTCAAAAACAAGATTTTTAGTCGGGTTGCAGTGTTCTTCAAACTTTTGCAACACAACAGCTAATTTTTCTTTATCCTCTGAATCCCTATATTCAAAAGTATTATACAGTTTAATTCCTTCATCACCAAGGAGATTTAAAAGTATAGCGATTTTTACAGAGTCTGTTTTAGTATTTTTTGCCGCTAGCGATAAGGTATAAATCAAACTTCTGTTTCCACAATTTCCAATTATTTGCGATATCTCCGCTAAATGAAAACCTTCGGGGGCTTTTGTCTTGATCGCCCATTTTTATTATTTAATTAAAAACAATAATGTTACCAAAATTATTCTTGAAATTTAAATTTGAAAGGTATCAATTTTGTACGCGGTTTTCTAGTATCTTGTTTAAAAACAAATGTTTTCCTAAAAATTGTGGATACGTGCTAATCTTTGAACATTGTTTTAATTATAAACACAGTGGCGCTGAACTCAAAAATCAGTTTTAAATTAATTAATAAGTGAACAAATTTGCAAACAAAAACTTTATTTTTGGTTATAAAGTTTATCATGGCCCATTATGCGAAATTCAATTTTAAAATTTAAAACATCAATTTAGGGTCTAAAATTAAAAAATAACTATAAGGTGCTATATAGTGCATTTCTTTAATGCTCCCCCTTTTATTTTTTGAACGGCTCAATTTTAAAAAGTAAAACTTTAAGGTATGAAATTGATGCATAAATACTATATTTAGGGAGTAAAATTAACAGTAATTTTAACATGGCGGCTGGGTGCCATTTTGGAAAAAAAGAAATGTAAAGGGTGGTCTTCTGATACATCATTTTAAAGCTCTTGGCGAGTACTTTATTACCCTAGAATATAAAGTCAATTACTTTACGCAATACAAAATGGCAGCACTTTAATAATAACCTGAATACCTGATTTAAATGGCCATATTTCCAAAACCAATAAAGTTAGATGTACAAAATAAGATATTTTCTTTAAAGCTCTTTAAAAGGTCTTTTTAGTGGTAATATAATGTAGAGGGTGTTTTAATAAAAAAATATATACTTTATTTTACCCTGTATATTATCACCAGTATCACCTCTAAAAGATTTTTTAAAAAGCTTTATCAAAACACCACATTACGTACAACTTACTTTATTAGTTTCGGAAATATGGCCATCCAAATCAGGTATTTGGGTATTCTTTAAAGTAGGTATATACCGTCGCCATCTTGAAATTTTCATCTCTCAATTTTACTCTAAAATATAGTATTTATGCATCAATTTCATATCCAAAATTTTCTTTATTTAAATTTATCCGTTCAAAAATAAAAAGGAGGGACATTAAAGAAATGCACCGTATATTTATGAAAAGCTTTCATTCCCTCTAATTTAATGAATAAGAAATATACAGGGTGTTCCATAAGAAAAATCATATGTTGGGTTCATATCTCAAAATATATCAAATTAAAAAAATCTAACTGCTGGATTCTACGTAATAATATCTACCAATATCAGTTTTTACTTTTGTTATAAAGTTACAAGACAACTGAAATACGAGGGGGTCCAAAAATGAACAATTCGACGACAATAATCCGATGTATCAATATTTACGTTAGTTGACAAAAACTTACCATGTTTATCCTTAAATTTATATGCTATGGCCTTGTTTTACAAATTTGCTATAATTTTTTTAGTGAGTGTTTTGCCCTTATTTTTTGGTGGTATGATATGGGTGGTTTAAAGATTTTATTAGTAAATTAACATAACAATTTAAAACCTATACTTACCTTGTTTAAAAATGCTTGTGCAGTAGATTTTTGCGTACGATTACTATTTTTTTTTATATACCACGTATATCATAGAAAAAAATAATAAATCTTATAATTGTATATTAGGTTTTAGACCAGAATAACTTTTTTTCGTAAAATTAATAATAAAATATATTAAATCCATATGGTGCGAACTTAAGTAGACACGCTGTATTAAACTTGGGTGGTAGGTTTTTAAATTAACATCCTGTATATTCCTATCTAAACATTCTGATAATCTTGATTAAAATTTAAAAAAGGTATAGAATTTTATTATTTTTTTTTCCAGGCAAAGGTTTGGAATTATTCAAGTAGATTTCGATAGCCCAAACAGAACCAGAACTTTGAAGAGCTCTGCAGAATGGTACAAAAGGGTCGTTGCTGCTAGAGAAATTGTTGACTAAATTTTAAAAAGCCCAAAATATGTATTATATTCAATAAAAGCTTAATAAGTAAAGTAATAAATCATTAGCTAATTGTGATCACCCAGTTCTATTATGTTATTTACACAATAAATACTTTTTATTTATATTAAAACCAGGGCCGTTAAACCGTTTCTAAGGTGACTTGCGCTCTGGCGCAAAAAAATATTGGTCGCCCCTATGACAGAATGTCTTTTGGTAGAGTCACCATATAAGGGGCCTAGTTTTTAAATGCATCTTCATTTAAACCTCAAAAAAATAAACGCCTTAGCGGTTAAATTTTTTGGAAATAAAATTGAATAGCTACCATACTTCTCATTCCACGGCTACATCCGTAACACAGTGTACAAACAAGGGGACAAACTTATGTTGTTTGTTCATTTTTTTTTAATTGAACCACAATGATTTATTTACTAAAAATTAACACAGTAGTATAGTGTTTTTACGTTTAATATAAATTTTATTATACCTTTAAACAAAAAAGACAAAAAAAAGTAACTAAATAACAAAAAAAACGTATAAATGTTACGGTACAAAAGTAAATGTAAAAAAAAAACTCAATTTAAAAAGATAATATACATAGGTATTAAATACTTAAATAAATAAAAAAATATGTATTAAAATTCAATTTTTCTGGCCTTTATGTTTGCAAAATCTTTACCAAATATTTTATATCGAATAGATCACACTTTAAACTTTTTATATAAATTAACGCCAAATTAGTCTTTCTTGACTCATTGTTGTTTGTAAATTGTTTCTTATGAGATTTAATTTCCAAATTTTTGAATGAATAAAATATGTTTAAAATAATAATAATGATTTTGGGATTATTCTCAATTGATAAGATGTACTTTTTCAAAATTTCCGCCTTAGCAGCATTGCGCCCCTAGCACCTTGCACCATTTTAACCCACTTGGTAGGCACGGCCCTGATTAAAACTACAACTCAGGGATGTAATATGTATTCTTGAGGCATTTTTCCCAGGACCGTATTAATTCTCTATGAGGCGCCCTAGGCTACAAGTCCCAGAGCGCCTATTTTGCGTGACAAAAAAATTTGAAGAGCAGAAAAAAAAGGCCCTTACCTCCGTTGCGCCTATTTTCTTTTCAGGCGCCTTACCAGGCGCCTTACCCGAAATAAAATTTGATGACCAAAAAACAAAAAAAGTCATTTCCTCCTTTTCGCGTCTTTTTCATTTATTTGAAAGCACCTTATTCACAGAGGTATTTCTTCTAATACCCACCCGACCTAAACTTTTTAAAAACTCCTCTGTCTAGCGCCTATTACTCCCTTGTCTGGCGCCTATTTTTTTCATGGCGCCCTAGGGTGTAGCCTAGTCAGCCTAATGGATAATACGGCACTGATTTTTCCCTTCTAAATACAAATATGTAGTTAGAATTTGCCCATTGGGTCACAGTTTTTTATTGACCTCTAAATTTAAAAATCCTCAATTTTGTAAGTTTTTGCAACTGCTACTAAATATTGGTGGGTTCTAAGCACGGATTTGAATTCAGGATATAAAAATACATCGAAACTCGTATATCGGTCTAAGTCACATTAAAAAAATATATATATTCAAGAAAGAAAATATTAAGGACTGTGAATTCACATGCGATATACCCCATACAGGGTGTCCCACCGGAAACTGCTGCGATCCATTTCTCGAAAAGTAGCTAGCTATGCTTTGGAAAATTTTGAAATTTTGGTAGCATTATAAAGTCAGTGGTAGGACATACAACTAAAATTTGTTGACAGACTCTACCACTTCTGGTTATACTGGAAGTAAATGTCAACTTCCTATTTTGAAATGGAACACCCTATATAATAATTATTGTGAGGTTGATTAAACTCGCAAATTGTGGAATTTTTTTATCAACTTTAAAAATTATTTACGAAAAAACTATATACATTTTTCTGGGTTGGTGACGTATTTAACTAATAATTAAAATAGTTTTTTCCATTGTAAAATTTTGGTTTAGACAGACCGGTATTCTTGACGATATGGCGAATTAAAAAATTGTTTTTACCCAGGATAAAAATTAAGCTAAATTTATAGATTGACTTTTCAGTTTCTGATCGCCGTTTGACGTTTCGGTTTCTGATATGGTATATGAAAACGGTCAACAAAAGCTATAAATTGACACAATTTTTTGTTTTATCTTCCAACTGAAAACGTCAAATGGCAAATGGAAACAAATACGTCAATCTATAAATCCAGCTTTAGTCTATTTTCCTAAAAGAGTATTAAGTATTCGATTACAGGGTGTTGCAGTTATTCAGTGGCGTAGCAGAGTATGGGGCTAGACAAGGCCGTATTACGTATTAATCTATAAATCCAGCTTTAGTCTATTTTCCTAAAAAGAGTATTAAGTATTCGATTACAGGGTGTTGCAGTTATTCAGTGACGTAGCAAGTATGAGAGGCTAGACAAGGCCGTATTACCTAATCAAAAAAGGTTCTTTCCTCCGTAGCGCCTATTTTTAGTGCCAGGGGCCTTACTTCACCACTCGAAATAAAATTTTGATGACAAAAAAAACAAAAAAGGTCATTCATGCTGTAGCCTAGTCAGCCTAATGGATAATACGGCCCTGGGGCTAGGTGGGGCAGTGTCCCAAGGTCCCGGAGCTTAGGAGACCCCTTGGAGGTTAAAAAAAGGGCTCTAGGGTAAGTAAAATAAGTGAGGAACAAATGAGAGTGAAATAAAGGGAAGGACCTTGTTTTTCTTGCTCTTCACATCTTCTGAGGTCTTGGTTAGTATGAATAAGGATACCTAAAGAAAATAAAGCACAGTAGTAAATAGGTCCTGAGAACCTTATTTTTTTTGCTCTTTAAATTTTTAGGGGCCCCAATTTATTTTCTGCCCCAGGGCCTCTGCTGCCCTAACTAGGCCACTGCAGTTTTTTCATTTTTAAAAGAGTCGAATTTCGTAATTTTTGAAATCTGCAAAATTATTAATTATTAATATTCGAAGGTAATCATATTTCCTATGGTCTACAATTTTCTTCCCACAATATATCTACAGAGTTTTATCTAAAAATTAAGTCACATTGTAGGCTTTAGGTTATTTAATCAATTTTCAAATCGGATTTCTATTAGTGTCCGATCGAACTTTCGGTTTTGGCCGAAACCGAAACTGATTTCAGAAATTGTCGTTCGCTCTCGCCTAATTTCGTTTCTCGCGGCAACGCTCTGGCGAACCCTGGCGCCCATGTTTGGAAGTTATCGTGACCATATTAATGCAATATATAATATTTTTTACGGCATTTGGTCTTATTGCATTAATTAGGGGCACGACAATTCCCGAACATGGACGCCGCAGCTAGGCGATAGCGCACGAACTTCCGAAATTAGTTTTGGTAAAACTTTCGGCCGAAATCGAAATTCCGGTCGGAAACTGATTTCTATATTTGACTAAAACTTGGTAGAGTTGGAATGTTCTTGAAAATACAAATTCGGATGATGAAGTTTGGTTTCTATTGGAATTTACCCTTTATTTTTAAACTAAATAAGGCTTTCGACAGTTATAAGTTAGTTAAACTTTTGTTACTTGTCCAGGATCGTATAGTTTTAGGCAATTTTATTTATTTTGTCATTTTCTCTTATATAGCCTCTTTAGGTATTATTAATTATACATGTGTAATTTAATTAAAGTCTTAAAATAAAGGACATGCTTCCCTAGATTATTAAAAAAAAGTTTTTATAAACATAATATGTTTTACCTCTTAACTTTTAAGCTACAAGGTGTTAAAGTTTAAAAAAAAAAAAGAATATTTCTTATTATAAACGTAAAATTCTTTAAGATATTTTCATAAAATTTAACATGCTCTCACTTAACACCAATAGGCATTTTTTGATGCAAAAGATTTTTAATAATTTCTACCAGTGGCGTCCAAGCGAAATGTATACTGGAGATTTAAAAATAGTACGCCCTTGCTTTTCCTAAAAATAAAAAGTATTTTTAAATTCCCATTTTTTATTTTTATATAAATTTAACCTTTTAAACATTTTTTGTTTGATGCACTGTTTTCGCGTAAGTGCTTAGAAGGTGCACGTCAAATTTCATGAAGATATCTAAAACATATTTAAAATTATAATAGGAAAACGATTTTCTCTTTAACTTTAACACCCTGTAACTCAAAAGTTAAGAGGTTTAGGACATATGTTAATATAAACTTTTCTTCGTAAAATGGGCTTAGGCTTTATATAATGTATTTTTAGCCATCAATTAAATTACACCCTGTATTTTTATAAGAAAATAAGATTCCTGAATTTAATTTTATATGTTACATTATTCGCGCAAATAAGCAGAATATCTCGACTCAAAGTCCGTTAGCTGTAATCAATTTAATTTAAGATTTTTTATGTTTAGATAAGTAAAAGATAGGTATTTTGTACCAAATTATACTAAAATTATACCAAAAACTTTAGATGTTATAAAAATTGCTAAGGTCTCTTTTACAAAGCAGGTTCAAACTCGGTTCTACTGAACTGAGGTCAGGCCTTTCAACTTTCCGTAAAATCTCAATATTCCCTTCATTTTCAAGCCATGTCCTCACTTAGTACCATATTATAAAAACTTGTTGCTGATACATGTTTGAAAACAAATAACTTGTTGCTTAAAAAATCATGTAAGATAAACCTGTGTTCTCACTTAGTAACATGTTACAAAAACTTGTTGCTGATACATGTTAAAAAACAAATGATTTGTTGCTTTTTATAAAATTTTAGAAACATGTTAGATAACATTGTTGATAACAGCGTTGAGTAGCAAGTGAGGACGCGGTTTGCTACTAAACTAAACACTGTTACCAACAATGTTATCTAACATGTTTTTTTTTAAAGTAACAAGTTATTTGTTTTTTCAACATTTATCAGCAACAAGTTTTTGTAACATGTTGCTCAGTGAGGACACGGCTTTATCTAACATGTTTTTAAAATTTTATAAAAAAGCAACACGTTATCTGTTTTTCAACATGTCTCAGCAACAAGTTTTTGTAACATGTTACTAAGTAAGGACACGGCTTTATCTTACATATTTTTTAAAAAGCAACAAGTTATTTGTTTTTCAAACATGTATCAGCAACAATTTTTTGTAACATGGTACTATGTGAGGACACGGCTTCAGGGAATTGAAAGAAATTAAGAATTTACGGAAAGATCAAAGGTTCAGTAGAACTGAGTTTGAAACTGCTTTGTAAAACTGGGCCGCAAAGCTTAGCCACTGGTTTATAATATTAACAAAAATTTATCATTAAAAATAGTATTTTGGCCAATTTTTTAACTACTCTAGGTTTTATTCAATTAAAATTGATTTATTTTTTGGAGCACCCTGTTTTATTTCATTGAATTTATAGGTTACATATGCCTGTAACAAAATAAAAAGGGTATCGTTTTTGGATACAAACCACAAACCAAGACGTTTGTGGTGCGCCACCCTGTATATTAAAAAACAGTACAGGTTTTAAAAATTCACGAAACACCAATTTATTTTCTAAATTTTTGGAACGTTTTTACCGGCTCAACAAAATAATTAAAGTATAAAATTGTGTTTTCCTTTTTTCTCTAAAACTAAAATGTTTAACTTTTAAAACTTACCTAGAGCTTCAGAACTAATAAGTGGTGTAAGTCACCTTGTTTTTAAAATTTAACTTAGTGTATTGTTACCAATGACGTAACATAATGGACCGGCTCTTGCGATCGCTTATTGCGGCCAACGAAGAGAGAGAGGTCCGGAGTGAGATGGAGCTAATTACGGAAAAACGTGCTTTTAAAATTCGTTTACCGTTGGAAAGCAGTTGATTTTAAAAGTGATTATACTTTAATATACTATACTATATATACTTTATATACTTTAATCCCCATTATCCCATTTAAATTCCATTTTTTTCAGGGCTTTCTTCCGTAATTAGCTCCATCCTCTCGGACCTCTCTCTTTTATTGGCCGCAAATAAATTCACAGCAGCAATACATCGGGGCCGGTCCATTATGTCATGTCATTGATTGTTACTTATATTGTTTAAAGAGATTTTTATTTTCTGCCAAAGCGGTGTAAGTTACAGTTTGATAGACGAATGAATCCCACATAATATTTAAAATTCGTTTTAATTTAACAATATTTAACAAATTTATTAAAAATATTTTTTTGTCTTACACACCGCTCTGGTTGTGAGCCCCTCAATGTATTGATGAATTGTTTTCATTATTTCATTGTGAACAGTTCGACGTATCCACGTTTATTGCGTTGCCTACGTAGTAGGACCTTACAAAGTTAAAATACACAATTTTAATCATAATTTTGGCCAGTTGTAAAGAGAGTATGATTACTTTTGAGGAAAAATGAAAAATATTATAAATTACCATACCTTATTTTAAAGCCACTGAATATTGTTAAATCACTTTTCAATTAAAAATCGTTAAAACAGTTACAATATCCACATGTGGGTTAATGATTTGTATAAGACATACTTTCCACGAGAAAAGAGATGCACATAGAGCTCTTTTAATTTAAAAGACAATGAGCGCAAATGTTCAATATGTCGTCACTTTGTCTAATTACCAATTGTAAACATTGGCGTTTGTCAACAAGTTTTACGAAAAGAAAATTTCATACTTCGCCGAATTTCCTCAAAAGGAAATAGATTTTCGGGTTAATTTACTGAAAGTACCAAGTTTTCGTACTAAGCAAACTCTCAGCTCAGTGTATCATGGAAAATTAATAAAGTTTTCAGTGAATATAGGCCACAATTTCAATCATATTGGATGTAGGTAAAGCAAATCGCGATCATTTTTACAGTAAGAACCCGTAGGAGTTAAAAGGAGTATTTATTATTTATTTATTAATGTATTCTTAGTTTCAATTGGCAGTAATGAAGAGAGAAAAATGCACTCAAGCACTTGTGCGGTGGCAAAATATTTTGCAAGGTGTTGCGTTTAAATGGTTTTCAGAAGTGTTGGATTTGGAGACTTTGCGAAAAAGCGGCTAAAATGAATGTAAGTACGATTAATTCTATTTTTGTTGTTTTTATGCTGGTATATGGTAAATTTGGTTTTATTCTTTAATGTTTAACTTGCTCTAGTTTCTTTATTAAACTCTACGTCCGATTTAAAAGGCCGGGCAGGACAGGTTTGGAGTCGCCCCCTGAGCACGTTTATTTCCTAAAATTTAGATGCGATAAAGTCAAGTGGATGGATTTTAGGACAAAATTGTTTATTTCGTGTATTTTTTGCTGCGTTAAAGAAATTTATGTTTCCTTATCAGACACCACGCTGATTTTGATGCATGCGGGTTTTTTATGGCGCTGATCACGAATTTTAAGAAATTTTTAGTTGGCAACTTTTGGGTTTCGAGATATCCGTTATAAAACTTGAAAAGCATTATTTTCACTGTATTCCCCCTCCTTTTTCCACACAATTCTGGGTAATTTTCTAGAAACTGCAGACAACTCTGATTTTGACGAAATTTGGTATACGGAGTTTTTGGGGCGCTGATGACGAATCTGAAAGAATTTTTGGCGGAAACGTTTCGTTCTTAAGATATTCATCATCAAAGTTGATATTTGAACTAACCTTATTTCACTATATTCTCTGATTTACAATGCTGATTTGCAGTTAACACACAATATTTGATTCACCTTTAAAACCCCGTTTTTACGTATTTTACATTATTTTTGAATTAAATTGCGTGGCTTTTCTTGATAATCCGGCAACCATACATACACATAGGGCTTCATGGCAAACTGGGATTAAAATGATTCAAAGTATAGCTATGCAGTTTAATGCAAAAATAATGTAAAAACGTAGAAAAACGGGGTTTTAAAAGGTGAAAATCAAATATTGTGTGACACTTTAGCTTTAAATCAAGAATTGTGTGCAAAAAGAAGGGGGAATATAGTGAAAATAAGCTTAGTTCAAATTTGAACTTTGATGATGGATATCTCGAGAACGAAACGTTTCCGCCAAATAATTCTTTCAGATTCGTGATCAGCGCCCCAAAAACCCCCGTATACCAAATTTCGTCAAAATCGGAGTTGCTCCCATTTTCTAGAAAATTACCCACATTCTTATTATAAGTCTAACAAAATGGGTAAAATAAATGGACAAATGGGGTTTTAAGAGGTAGAAGTCAAATATTAAGTGCCAGTTTAGTAGAAAACTTAAGAATTCCATGTAAAGAGAGGGAACTTATAGTAAATTTAGGTCAGTCTTCTATTTAACTTTGATGATTAATACTTACCTCTAGAACAAAACGTTGCCGAATAAAATTCTTTTAGATTCGTAATCAGCGCCCCAAAAACACCCGTACACCAAAAATTATCAAAACCGGATGATGTCCGATAAGTAAACAATAATTACCGAAATTTATTATGTATTATGTTTACCTAACGAGCTGATCGGATCGCGGTTTTATTAAAATTTAATATATTTTTGGGGAGGTAATTGCATGTTTAGGGTTGTTGATTTCTTGACTTCTTCTATTTGATCATATTATTATGGTTTTTTCTAGACAGGTAACGAGTGTGGCTCATTAGCAGTGTTATTCTTTTATTAAATTTAATTAAATTTTATTGTCAAATGACAAATTTTCTTAAAATAAATTCTTTTTTTTTAAATTAAGACTTCAAAAATTATTATATAAAAAACTGTAAGTGATAAAATTCGCCTTATGCATGCAGGGGGATTTAAAATTACATTTATTTAAATTATAAAAAATTTAATTTTGAATTGATTTTTATAGGCCTCTAGGCTGATTTTTACTACAGTTTTTTTTAAGTCTTCTTTAAGACTATTTTAAAGAGAATTTACTGCACGGTAAAGTATAAAATATTTTATCTAACATGGATTTGATAAATTATCAATAAAAATATTTTCATGTCTTTCTAATAATTGTTTTTAAGATTCGTGAAAGCAATAAATATTTCATTTGCTAAACGAGAATTTCCTAAATGTTTAAAATGTGTTTTAATAATACCAGTACATAAGAGGCGATGTTTTAAGCCATCAATCTAAGACCGATTTCTTTATTATCTACTTTATCTAAAATTATTGAAAAAATTGTTTAAAAAAAATGATTTGATTTTTAAATAAATATAAAATTTTAAATATAAAACAATTTAGAGTTCAAAAAGACCGAAAAGAACCGATGATGCTATTTTTCATTTCTTGAAAATTTATTTTTTAATCTAAATAATAAAAAAGTTGCTGCAGCTATTTTTGTGGCTTAACTAAAGCTTTTAATTGTGTTAATCATGAAATTTTATTAAGAAAATTAGAAATATATGGCTTTAGGGGTATTTTTAAAATGGATTAGATCATATTTATCTGAAAGAAGCCAAATTGTCAACTTAAATGGACAAACATCGGGAGCCACCACTTTTTTCTTGTTATATATAATGATTTAGGTTCAGTTAAAATTAATGGCGAATTTACAATATTTGCAGATGATAATGATAATGACATAAATAAAATAAATATATTGACATTTAAGTGTAACCTCAACAATATCACATTTAAATAATGAAATTATTCATAATCCTTCATTTACTAAATTTCTTGGTACCTATTTATGTAAATAAAAACCTTAATTTAGAACATATTGAAAATGTATGTATGTAAAAAAATTAGCTCGGGTTGTTATGCTCTTAGAATTCTTTCTACTGAACTTGATTTTCCACTACTGAAAACTAGTTATTTAGCATTAATTAAATCAATATTAAGATAATATGGTATTTGTTTCTGGGGAAACTCTAGTCAAAATCTGTTAAGATCAGTTTTTATTTTGCATAAAAGAGCTATAAGAACTATTCATGCAAAATTAATTCAAAGGGAATCTTGCAAACCTTTATTTATTAAACATAAGATATTGACACTGACATCCATTTTTTTATTGGAAACTGTTTGTTTAATATATAAAAAATATTGGTGTAATTATAATGAAAACTATTTATATTATTTTCGAGATAAATTTAGAAATAAATATGATTAAAAAATCTATAATTTATGAATCAAAAAAGATATTTATTCATTTACCAAAATTCTATAAAAATATTAAAAACATAAGGCAATTTAAAAAATATGTTTATAATAGATTGTTGTAAAGTTTGTCGGTCGAGTAACTGGACACCCTGTACGTATGTAGGTAATTTGATTAAAATTGATGAAAACTTTGATGTCTATTGGTGCCTAAACGGTGAGGTTTATTGACTTTAAAAAAGAGTACCCTATTTTTAAGTTTTTGATTGTCTATAAAATGGCGCCCCCAGCTTTGCGATATCTGTCAAAATAAAAAAGTTATGATGTAAATAAATTTTAAGTTTTAGATAAATTGCCTTCCGGCGGTATTTAAAAAAGTACTTTTGTCTTAAAATTTTTAGAATGTGCAAAGATTGATTTGTGTGCCAAATATCAACTGGATTGGTTAAAAAAATAAATGCAATATGGCGAAAAAACCAAAATAAAAATTGAACTTTGACGGCTTGTAACTCGAAAACGAACGACATTTAAAAAAAAATATATATATGAAGCTCTACCCTTATTTTGTCAAGTAGAATCACCCCCTTAAGTTTCGTGATCGATTTTTGAATCACCCTGTATATTACCTATTATCGAACGGAATGAACCGATTTTTAATACTTTATTCGTTAGGGGTCGTTCATTAATTACGTAAGGCCTAAACGGAGAGGGGGCTCGAAAAAAATACTAAACATCACCAGGGGGAGGAAGGTGTGGTGAAAATATCACGTGTATTTTTTTATCGTTTAATGTGCAATTTTAACCGAAAACCAAAAAAACTTGCGAATTTTTATCTGAATAGTTTTTATAACGGTTTTTTATTTTCTAGATTAAAATTAAATTATACTTACTTTTATTTAAAGATAGTATTGTTAAAGATAATTATAATACTAATACATATTGTACCGAAAAAATACACCTGATAGGGCATTGGGGGAGGGGTAGTTTAGAACCCTCACTAAGTATCACTAGGGGGATTAAAAATTCTTTAAAAAATATCACGTGATTAATGGACGTCTCCTTCAAGTTTATTTTAATTAAAAATGCATAAAAAAATTGATTTTGCAATAAAAATATTTAACAGTAATTTCAGTTAAAATACAATGAAATTAAAATATAAATTATTTTAATTTTTTAAATTTTGATTTGTTTAAACAGAAGTGAATTTATAATAAAGCATAGCATAGCATAAGGTACACACAAAAGTTAATGGAAATTAACTTTTGTGTGTTAAGTTCTGGAAAGTTTAAAGATTACCACCCTGTATCTGAAAGAGTAGGACATTTAGGACATAGGTTTAATAAAGTTTCATAAAAGTACCCCCAAGGATTCACATCCCTAAGGATTACCATCTTATTGTTGAGCACCCTGTATAATCTTTTGCAAGTAATGTACTTTTAAGTTTCTCCTTTTTTTATTGTTGATTTTTTATACTGCGTGATTTTGATGTATGAATTACGATTTTAATTTGGCAATAAAGTAAGTTTCACTGCTTTTTCCGCTCTCATAACTTTTATCCTTGCGATGCGTATACATTTTCTAACCAGGGCTTGGATTCTTAAAGTTATTTATCATTAAGGCTGTGCTTTTGTGTAAAAAATTCTGTTGTTGAATGTGGATACTTGTTTTCGGTCACTTATTTCAAAATTTACATAATTAGACTTGAAAAAACGGTGATTCGCAGCGATTTTTACGAAGTAGGTAGACCTTTTTGTGGAGAAAATATAAAAGATTTTTTGTTTAACTTAGCTAGTTTATACTGTGCATTTCTTTATTTCCCCCTTCCTTTTATTATTTGAACGGATAATTTTACAAAATTAAAATTGTGGAACATGATTACGTGTTCCAAAGTTAAACGATAATAAACCATAATATGATTAAACCATAAATACTATATTTTTGAGTTTATTTGCCAGATGAACTTCAGGATGGCTTCTGGATGACATCTTGAAAAAAAATTGAAATGTGGGTCTTGTGGCACATCATTAAAGAATACCAATCCATAGAACCCCACAAGTGAGATTTCAGCGTATCCTAAAAATTTTTACTACCTACCCTGACCAACAGATGGCGAAAGTAGTACGATGTCGCTTTGCTAATACGATTACCATCAGAAATTGATAGCAGTCGCTGACGAGCAGTCGAGTCGGCCCGATCAGTTAGAGTGAGGATATACGCAAAATTTAATAAAAATAAAATCCCCGATAAATGGACCCAGTATCCATAAGATTATTAAATTTATTATTTCAGAATAGGATATATCGATGCGTTTTTACAAAACATCGTAAGCGACATTCGACGGATTTATAATTAAAAAATAAAATAGAAAATGCAACAACAAAACAAAATAAAATCGCATCAAGCTAGGAGGTGCGGCAAATACCTTTCCAGCGGCATTTATACCCTTTTTTTTCATCGCGTTATTTTTAAAGAAAAACCGAGATCTGAATGTTTTTATTTTAGATTTCTTCTTAATTTGAATTACAAAACAAACATATATACCATTTAATGTCAAATTTTTCAGAATCTCCTAACAAAAATGCTAAAAATTTTAAAAATCTAAACCTAAATACTAGTTAATTTTTAAATTTTTTAGTTTTATTCAATTTACCTTGACAACGGAGGCAGGCTTGCCACCAAAACGTCAATTTTTAGTTCTCTATTTACTTGCTTTATTTTTTTTTGTACTTTTAATTTATTTTTTGGCGTGTACCCAAATAACTATCATTAATTAAATGAACCGCCGAACCAATATAGAAATCTTCATCTGAAATAAAGCCAATAAAAAAACGTTTCCCGTAAAACTGACGAATGTCACTTACGATGTTTTGTCAAAAACCCATCGGGGATTTTATTTTTATTAAATTTTGCGTATATCCTCACTCTAACTGATCGGGTCGACTGCTCGTCAGCGACTGCTATCAATTTCTGATGGTAATCGTATTAGCAAAGCGACATCGTACTACTTTCGCCATCTGTTGGTCAGGGTAGGTACTAAATTTTTTAGGGTACGCTGAAATCTCACTTGTGGGGTTCTATGGATTGGTATTCTTTGACATCATTTTAGAGCTCCCAACGTCAATACCTTTACCTACTATAAGATGGCGGTACTTTATAAAAATGAGGTACCTAAATACATACCTGTATGATTGTAAAGCTCTTTTATAGATTTATTTTAATGATGATATAATATCTTTTTGTACAACCCTCACATATTATTTATTTTTTATTACTTTTTCATGTAATTTAATTAGATAGTTTTAAAAATATATCTTCGGATTTTTTGTTTTTCAAAGCAATATTTTCGCGATTTTAAACTACCCTGTATACAGAGTTGGGTCGTATTCTGAATAGTATTCAGGATACACTCGGCCGGCGTTCGAATAGTATTCGAAGTGTGGTTGGTATTTGGTATTCAGCAGAATACTTTTTTGGTCAGTATTGGACATTCTGTATTCGAATACTTTTACAGTATTCTTTTATGCTTGAAATACTGGCGTACCAAGTATTCGAACACCGACATTTGAATAGATTCAAGTACCGAAATTGTTAATATTGATGGTAAATTTAAAAATGCTTTTTTTTAAAAAGGCAAGAACCTTTTTTAGTTAACCGGTTTTAAAAGCGGTTTTCAAATACCGGTTTTTCGGATAGTCGGTTTTCGAATACCGGTTTTCTGGATAATCGGACCAAATTCGAAAAGCGGTTCTACAAATATCAATTAATAGGTTTTTGTTGATTGCGGTCGGTTTATATTTTTTACATCACCTTTTAGAATCTCGCATTTTTTTAACAGGGATGTTATATTTTTATTCTTATTTACATATATTTAACCAATTTCTTTTGAAGAATATTCTAGGATGAATAAAGATTATCACTTAACACCACAGCTCATGGGAAAATCCGTAATCGACCCAAAAACGATTAATAGAGAATAATTACTTTCCGATTTTCTGTTAACTGTGGTTAAAAGCCTTTTTCGGTTTGGAAAACCGTTTTCGGTTTTCGGTTTTAAAGACCGTTTTCGGTTTTAAAACCGATTTCGGTGTATCGGTTTTGAAAACCGTTTTCGGTTATTCGGTTTTAAAAACCGGTTTTTAAAACCGATTTTAAATACCAGTTTTTAAATATTCGGTTAACCGGTTTTAACGGAAACCGTTTTTTAAAAACCGTTTAACCGGTTTTGTTTTTTTTTGGTTTTGCTAGCCCTATCTGTATATCCTAGGGCCATTTTATTATAGCTTTTAGCATTTTAGATAAAGTAATTTTTATGAAGATACACTTTTTTGATATTAAAAATAAAAAAAAGGTACAGGTATAGTTAAGTAGTGGACACACTGTATATTTTTATTATTAGTTCAGGAATCAGCACCCAGGGAGTCGGCATGCTGCCTGCATCGGTAAATAGATAATCGTCATAACATACTGTATAAGCCGACTCCCCAAAATAGCTCTAACGCTTGCGTGACGCTGCCAAAAGGGCACATGTCCGTCCAAAGCAGTGTTGCCATTTTCGATTTTGTTTATTATGTAATAATTTCTATACACGACGTGTAATGAACAGTAAAATAGTTTATATTATAGTGATATGCTTATTATTATAGACTTGCCGATCCGTGCCCACTTCGTTGGGCGTTAATTATATTTTTCTCCGAACTTTTTGTTCACTTATAATAAAAAATTAAAGATAAATTTGCCAGTACCTTGAAAAGTGTGAACAAAATCAAATATTTTAAATATCTTGATTGACCATTTGACCAAGTAATTGATCAGGGGGCAACTAGGATTTTTCAATTACTTTTATCTAAAAACTGAGCCATGTGACCCACACCAAATTTATACCAGATGCTATTGATGCTAAAAGGGACACTTTGTTAAAAAACAAATATTTTGGAATTTGTGAAAAAAGTTAGTGTTTTTTTAGTCTTCTAGTCTCCCTAGTTAGCCTTCCCCAGAGAAAATTAAAACTTTTTAAGGCTAATTCTCTATTTGTATTTTTTCCGTAAATTTGATAAAATTTTATCGACAAATCTTAAGTTTCGCAAAAATATCTGAATTTTTCTTTTACATAAAGGCATTTGAAAGTCTCGCATAAACAAATTGTAGAGTGAAAAATTTCAACTTGCTTAAAAAATATTGATAATTTTATTAAATTTGATATTTGTTGATAAAACTTGATCAATTCACAAAAAAATACAAATTGGAAATTTCCCTTTAAAAAGTTTTAATTTTCTCTGGGAGAGGGGCTAACCAAAGAACTATTTTTTTTTTCGAAAATTCCAAAATAAAAATGTTCTTTACTAAAGTGTCCCTTTTAGGCCAAGAGTATTAGGTATATATTTGGTATTGGTCCCAGTGCTGGATTTATCAGCAGGCTGAGTAGTTATTTTGATATAGAAATATTGCAAAGGGAGAAAAATGAACGTTAAGACCTTTTCTTTTGCTCTTTAAACTTTTTTCCCAAATAAAAACTAAAAAGTTTAGGGGCGGCGAAAATTAAAACCCTACGGGCGGCAAATATGTATAGTCTGTTTAAAGTTTTATGCTATGTCGGTATGATGTACTAATAAAATAAACCCTTAAAGATAGGAATATCCCTTGCAATGAAGTGATTAACGGTAGACGGAAGGGCACGGTCGTATTGTGAAGGTATAATACGACCGTGCTCTTCCGACTACCGTTTATCGTTTTATTGCAGGCAGTCGACTTTTTTAAGGAGTTATTTTTATTAGTAAATCATGCCGACGGAACTTACTTGGGCGAAAAACTATAAATCTCTCACTGATTGGTTTCGTGTTTCATTTTTTAGATAAAACAAAAATTAAAATCCTAGTTTCGCGCCTGTAATTGATCAAGGTTTTAATCAAGAACTTGGTATGTGTAAAACAAGCATAATGCACTTTGTGTGCATTTACTTGCATTATGCACCTCCAAATCTTCAAAACAAACGAAACCGTCTTCAACTTTGACAACGTCGCATCGTAACCGCGGGCTGTCCATTGAATAACATCGATGCAGTCGGCGCAACAAACACGCTGAAGGATTGACGCCGGTTCGAGCTTTAAAAGACACGCGATACCAAAATTTGGTCCTTCGAACAAATTTTTTACGTTTTTTGAAAAATTTTGATGTATAAGAAGTGTTTTAACGGTCTAATACATTTTAAATAAACTTGGATTACTATTAAATTTCGTTGTGTTAGTGATTAAATGAAATTGCGCGGTATAGTTTAGGTTTAAAGGGATTTAAAAGCCGGTCGTGACGTAACAGACCTAGGGGTGTTGGGCATAGGTTTAACGTGAGTTCTTTGTTCAGTTTTTTGACAGAGTGGATGTTTTGTGTTTTTTACGCTGTAACGTGAACCGTTTCGTTTTGTGAGATTTTTAAGTGTTAGAACTAGTTCAATTAAATATTGGAAAAGGTTAGTTTTTAATACTTATTTTTTAATAAAAAAACTTGACTTGTACGGTTAATTATATACCTACCTTGTGTCCATAAAAATTGCATAAATTTGATTTAAATTTAACGAAGCTAATTATTTTTTTGAAAAAACGACCAAAGATGTGTAAAGATATTATACAGCTTTAATTTGTCTTAACTAATGGAAAAAATAGATTGCATTTTTTTGTTGTTTAAAGTTGCATTTCATGTGTAACAGTCATAGTATTTAATCATCCTGACAAGGATGCCAAGAAAATATACCAATAGTTGATATACTACTAAGAATGATTTTTGACGTTCAAAATGACAACGGGTTTATGGAATCGTAGCTGTCTTCCTGGTAGTGCAGTGAACAGAGTCTTTGATGTTTAACCCAAAAAAGTCGGGTACGATCCCCCGCCTAGGAGACAATTTTGGGTATTAATTAGTTATTTAAAAATAACGTCCGTGATGGCCATAAAGGGTTGTCGAAGCAGTTGTTTCCAACATTTTTGTACCTGCGCCCACCTTTAAACGAAATAAATTGTTGCGCCCCTAAATTTTTCTAACAATCTAATTTCATATATACTCAAGTGATATTATAATTTATTTAATGGGCTAAAAAATATTATACAGTATTATTGAAGATATGTTCTGTAGTTCGGCGGATTCATTTATTGGATGGTATTTATTTGGGTACACGCCAAAAATTAAAATAAAAGTACTAAAAACCAATAAAATTAACACAAGTAAAAAGATGATTAAAAATCGACGTTTCAGTGGCAAATCTGCCACCGTTGTCAAGATAAATTAAATAAAAATAAAAATTAACTTTTATTACGGTTTTAAAATTGAAAATTTATATCTTTTTTAGGATATTCTGACATCTTTGATATTAAATGTCAAATATGTTTGTTTGGTTATAGTGTCATAGTGATATAGATAACTGGTTGCTGGTGTATTTATTGTTTATATTACAAAAAAGGTGAATACTTAGTTAATTTTTAGTCTTCCTGAAGATACTTCAGAATAAAGCAAAGGCAACCAAGTGTTATTTAAATTAACTGAAATTGATGCTACACAATTATCTTTATTTAATAATATATACGCACTTTCTTTGATTTTGCGTTTTTAGAACAAGTTTCCTTTGCTAAAATGCTCGAAGCATCCCGGTATATTCTATGATTGTTATCAAATGCGTGTTGGCAGATTTTTGATTTATGAAATTCTGTGTTTTTAATGTATGATCTGTGTTCTTTTATGCGTTTGGCTAATGGTCTACAAGTTTCACCTATATAAAACTTATTGCATTCGCAAGGTATTTTATAAATGACATTTTTGTATTTTCATTTAAGTTGTATGGTTTTGTTTTTGTTAATTGATATCTAATAGTGTTTTGTGTTTTAAAGATTGTGCGAATATTAAATTTATGCCCTTTTTGTTGAATTTTATTTGATAGTCCGTGAATGTATGGTAAAAATAAATTTGTAATAGGTCTATTTTGATTTTGTCTTATAACTAGAGTTTCAAATTCAAGGAAACAATTATTAATGAAATGTCAAAAAATGGTAGTTGTGAGTTGTTTTCTTTTTCTAAAGTAAACTTAATAGTTGGTTCTTCTGCGTATTAATGTTTGTTAAAAAATTATTTAAACAGTGTTCGTCATGTTGGTATATAGAAATAATGTCATCTGTATATCTCCACCAAACTAAAGGTTTATATTGATAATTTCCTTCAAAATTTGATTTAGTTTTCCATAAAAATATTACTTAATGGTGATAAAGGTGAACCCATAGCCATGCCAGAGGTTTGTTTATAAAAATCAGTGTTATATTGAAAATATGTTGTTTTGACACAAAAGTTAATGGCTCAAGAATAGTGTTAATGCTTAATTTTGTTCTTTCGCCAAGATGGACATCATTTTTTAATTTATTTCTAACAATATTTGATGTTTTATTCACTGGGACATTTGTGAATAAACTAACAACATCAAAACTTACCAGTGTATTATTTGGATCAATATCTATATTTGATAATTTCTCTAAGAAATGTTTAGAATTTTTAATGTATGTATCAGTGTTGTTTACCAAAGGATCTAAAATGTTAAGTAGAAATTTTGCTACTACACTAAACTACTTTCCTAATTTTTACTGTCCACACGCACGAGAATACTTAATTTCTCGCTACTTGACAAAATTACTAGCCGTGTCTGAAACGTCTGAACAAGGCATAAGGGATTCCACTCAAAATACACCTAAAAATCAAAGGCTGATTTTTAATTGCCCATATACCAAAAATCATTAAAGATATGTAGGTATACACTATTACATATAAAACATATAAATATTTATTAAAAAAATTACGTTATGCAATAACAAGTACGATAATAAATAGGTGGTTCTAACAAAAAACAGCTCTATATCGTTAAACTTTTTCGTGACACCTTGTTTGTGTATAATTGAAAAGGGTGGCAAAAAATTAATTAAATAAACAGGGCGGCTACTACAGCTCGCACCATATGGAAAACTTTTTTATTATTAATTTTACGAAAAAAAGTTTTTTTAATTTAATATAAAATGCTTGGTCTCTTGAAAATCAGTCTAAACCTAAAATGCAATTGTCAGATATTTTTTTTTAGTGGTTTATGAGGTATTTCGTAATATTGATTTTTCTCAAGAGTACTGTACCTTTATTTTTACAATATTGAATTAAAAAAATTGAAATAAAAGTAGGTTTTAAATCTTCAAATTTGTTCATATACAAGAAAAACTTTTTTTCTGCAATAAGGAGCCTTTCGGTAACTCTGTTTTGTTAAATTTTATTCTTCCTTTACATTTAACATTTCGAAAAATACTTGAATTGCCATGGTAACGCAACTAAAATTACACATTTGATTGGTCAAAAAATAGTAGATACTGTGATTTTTTTGTCCATATTTATTACGTAGGTGTACATCTGATAATATCCAGATTTTGCTAAAAATCCTGATAAAATTAAGGTTAGGTTTTTATTTCTTACATCCCATTGACCAATAAAGTAGAAATTACATATTTGCTGGGTTTCCTGTTTCCGGTAAATACAATTATCACAAGTGCATTATTAATATTTTTAAACAATACCTTCATTAAAACGAGTAACTAGCCATAAAATAAAAACTTTAAAATTGGTTGTTGCTACTTTAAAAAATGCTTGGTAAAATTTACTTAAAATTGTGTGTATAGGCTTTTGTTTAAAAACACATTTATTCTTAGTAAATTTTATGTCATTTAAATACTCCGTAAAAGATATTAAACATCCTATATAGTTATACAGGTTCCTTATGTTGTTTTAAGATCTATCTATATCTCTTTTATGATTTGTATTGTTCCTTAGACTAGGTGGTATCTGTAAATGGCAAAGCTGTAGATACTGTATATAAATAAATAAATAAAATAGATAAATATTGTGACGTTAAATTCTTGAAATATACATACAGTGTCACTTTACGTCACTGGGCAAATGTACCATATGGAACTATCTTCTTGGGACCATGAGACCGGTGGACCATCACAACTAACTTTGCATTAAAAACCAACTTAACTTATTGAACTAATTAAATTTAGTACGGGCATATCCCTAGGGATAGCCCGTACGGGGCTTAACTCAAACTTTAACTCTTTACTTGACTTTACTAACTCTTTCTTATCTAATAAACAATCAATCAATCCCCGTCTTAAAATTTTGTTCTCTTTAAATATTAAATTTTTCAGTATTTGTTTTGCATTTCTAGGCTACTCGCTTGTTTAATGTTTTTGTTTTATTATTATAAGAGTAACCTAGAAAATTGTTTGATTCATACTTTTTAAACCTTGACACTTCACGTATTGTTTTATGTACCAAATTTCCCAATGTTAAGTAACCCAATTATATTTAAATTTCCCAAAAATGTATATTTTTAAAATTCCCCAAAATGTATACTTTTTTTATACTAGGTGTTCACATATGCCCCTTCCCTGAAAGCGTTGGACCCACAACGCTATTAGAAATCAGACAAATTTACTTTAAACCTTTAAAAAAATTAGCAATATTATCGAAAAACGATAGTTCCATATAGCTTACAAATATTTAAAACCTAACATTATGTTACTTATTATAAAAATTATATTTATCGTAAATAATCTTAACGTTTTATTAAATTTTTTGTTTTTTCCAATTAATTTTTTTTCAAAAAATGCACGGAAAAATGTAAAAATAGTTTTTTTCTAAAAAATAATTCATTTAGGTTATATTTAACATTATGACTCTTTTTTTTGAAATTTTAAAAAATTCTTCCGGATAAATTATCTAAAATAATTATTTAAAAGGTTCTAGAGATGTTTTTGCTGAAATAATTAGTTCAAATAAGATTTTAACTTAATTGTTAAAAACCATTTTTAGGCTTTTCTTTAAGTAGGTACTTTAAATAAATATAGTTTTAACGGTAAGATTATTTTTAGACAAAAAATGACCTAATTATTGTTACTCATAAATTGTAATTTTTTTTTATTAATCTTTAAGTTTACTAGATATTTATGTACTATACAAACGCTAAATAAGCAAAAAAAAGTTTGTGTTATTTAAAACTGATCAGTTCCGTAACAATAAAAGTGAACTTGGCCTTGTCTCGTCAGCAAAACGTTGAACCATTAAAAAAGTAATTCAATGACTTATTTAATATACCAGTGGGAAAGAAAATAATTAATTAGGTGATTTTTTTCTATTTTATCTTTTGCTCTTTTTTAAATTTATTGGATAGTTTAAAAACAAAAAAATATCTCTTACATAAAAAGAAAATCAATTTTTTTTTATATTTATACTTAGAAATTAACCTAATATTCCACATTCTTCTTATACTAGCCTTTATAAAAAAAATTGCGTCCACCTTGCCTGCCTGTCCATGTCCTTGATGGTGCGTTCCATTGGCCATTTGTCCCGTACTTCTCCACGTACCATTGTCTGCCTTTCATTCCCATTTTCTTCTTCCACATCAGGTTACTGCAACCTCATGCCAATTTCCCCATATCCTGAGCTTTCTCAGGGCCGCTTAACTGTCTTGTACCCCACAATTCAAGACCATACTTCAGAGCTCTTCCCCATACTAGAGCTGCGGCTTCCAGTGCTAATGCAGCCTCATGCTGCTTCTGAACTCCGTCTTCACGACGTACCATACAACTTCGACACAAATAAATATATTTCCATATTCTTCTTTATCACTTCTGGCTAACACCATTTAGCCATATTTGAAAACTGAAGATATACCTTATCTTCCTTTTCTTGTAGCTACGCTGCTACCTCCTTGCAGCTACGCTACGCAACATATTTTTCCCCATCTTCGTCCTTTCACACACATTTCTTCTCCGGGAACGGGACGCCTTTACCATATATATGGTATTTTCTTCCACAAATAAACTGAGGGTAGGAAGGGCGTACCATAAGCGACTTTTCCTATCGCTTCACAAGGGCACTGGAACTGGGGCGGGCACAGCTTACCATAACCGACGTTTCACAAAGGTCACTGGGAACGGGGGCGCCTCCACCATATGTGACGTATGACATTTTGAATATACTTACTTGACGTCACTTGGGGCAAATGTACCATATGGAACTATCTTCTTGGGACCATGAGACCGGTGGACCATCACAACTAACTTTGCATTAAAAACCAACTTAACTTATTGAACTAATTAAATTTAGTACGGGCATATCCCTAGGGATAGCCCGTACGGGAGCTTAACTCAAACTTTAACTCTTTACTTGACTTTACTAACTCTTTCTTATCTAATAAACAATCAATCAATCCCCGTCTTAAAATTTTGTTCTCTTTAAATATTAAATTTTTCAGTATTTGTTTTGCATTTCTAGGCTACTCGCTTGTTTAATGTTTTTGTTTTATTATTATAAGAGTAACCTAGAAAATTGTTTGATTCATACTTTTTAAACCTTGACACTTCACGTATTGTTTTATGTACCAAATTTCCCAATGTTAAGTAACCCAATTATATTTAAATTTCCCAAAAATGTATATTTTTAAAATTCCCAAAATGTATACTTTTTTTATACTAGGTGTTCACAATATGAACCCATTTTTAATGTATCAATTAAGTTTTTAGTTTACCAAACAAACGTCATTTTTGACATTAAATTAAAAATAAGTCAAAAACGGTTTTACTTGCGAACATTGTACCTAAAATAGGTTAAAATATTATGCAGAATATAAAATATAATAATTATAATATGTAGGGTAGATATCTCCCTTAAAATTAGGAAGTTGACTTAACTCCGGTATAACCATGTGCCAGAACTATCAAACTAATTTAGTTGTCTCCCTACTGACCTTATAATGTTACTAAGTAAATATTTTTATAAATTTAAAACCTACCTTTTGAGGATTTTTGACTTTGACTGTGCTTAGATACGTTTATATATAGGTTGTTTCCCAATTGAGGTAAAAAAATAAAGGGCTTATTACTGTATTTATTCTATAAAAAAAAGGTTATGTTAACATAGGTCTTTAGATGAATTATTTCCAAGACACAGGGTGTTAATTTCTAACCTAATTAAATACAGTGTGTGAAAACTTTTTTATTATTAATTTTACGATAAAAAGTTATTCTTTATAAAAAGTTCTGCATGGTCTAAAACCTAAAATGCAATCATCAGATATCAAATTGTGTCAGTCATGTACGAGGTTTGGCCAAAAATGTAATTTTTGCTAATATCGCAAATCGTTATAAAGAAAAGATGTTTAGAATTAAAAGTTACTTCCAAATATGCAATTTTGTTTATTTCCAAAAATTTTTTTTTTGAAATTTCATGATTATAAATGTCATAGACAGTTTTAAATAAACTTTTTAAATTAATTGTTATCAAAACAAGATATAATGCACTAATGTACAAACTTAAATTTTCACGATTTTCGCAGAAAAAAAACATTTTTTTTGGGGTAAACAAAATTGCATATTTAAAAATAATTTTTAATTCTAAAGATCTTTTCTTTATAACAATTTGCGATATTAGCAAATATACAGGTACTTTACTTTTGAGCAAAAATTACATTTTTGGCCATTGGCGTACATGACTGATACAATTTGATATCTGATGATTGCATTTTAGGTTTTGGACCATGCACAACTGAACTTTTTACAAAGAATAACTTTTTTCGTAAAATTTATAATAAAAAAAGTTTTTCATATGCCTCCAACTTACGTAGACACCGAGGTAGATACTGTATATTAAGTCCAGTGTCACCTCGAGTGGCACATGAACAAAGTATTTCTAACAAGAATAATGTTCATTACTTTTTGTGCAAATAAAAATACAGCTTTATTGTTTTCTAATATTTTTACATTACCTTGCTCAGTTTTTCATAAAAAAAAATAATTCTGTTAAATTGTATATTCCTGTTCCATACAAGAAACATTAGGGATTTTTTCCTTTTTAAAAATAAGGTGCTATAATTTCTTACAAGCAATTATTTAACATCACGACAAATACTTAATAAAATACCTAACATTTTATATCTGGTCTAACAAATTTTACTAAAATAAGTATTTTAAAATTTATTGAAAAGTTTAACACCGCCTGCCTTGAGAACAGAAAAAATTGCTGACCCATGAATTTATAAACTTTTTGTTAGAAAATTAGCGCATAAATAAGTACCTAAATCTTTTACCGGAATTAGGAAAGACCCTGCTAATTTTTTGAAATTTTTGTGGTGTTTTTGGAGTTTTTATATTAGGTGCAATCTGCAGAGTTCTTATAGATCTTTATGCACACTCCATACACCGGGACCACATATGTCCGACGCGGTCCCCTTGCAGAACCGATTTGTCGTATTGGTGTGTATGTAAAGCCTAAAACATAGTGAAGCGACAGGGATAGCTGCGACCAAACAGCGCTACATCGGGTCATATCAGACAGCGTTAAATCAAATGCATGCCGTTACAAAGTAACGCGACGAGTTTGTCGCTTAAACTCGAGTATGCATTTGATTTTACGCGTTTGATTTAGACGCGATGTTGTGCTGTTTGCTCTTACGCTATTTTGTCGCTCCACTGTGCTTCCAGCCTAAGAAAGATATTCTTAAATATGTAAAGAGTAAAAAGCAGATTGGTCCTTGCGCTAACTAGATTTAACACCCCTGTACTTGGAAGTACAATTGGCCATAGTAGAAATATACCGGGTATTTCTGTAGCAGGTAGTTCTTCCCTATAACTCTTTTACGTCTTATGATAGAAAAATAAAATTTGGCGTTATTGTGAATTGGTTAGATCTATTTATTTGTCTTCTAATATTTCCGGTTTAACCGGAAATGACTGCTACTTTCAAATTTTCAATGGCACCACCGGTATGTTTTTCTTATTTCAATAAAATACGACATTCTATGTACAATGACACATCAAATGTCATTTTGTGACACATCTAATATAATTTTTTTTGAATTTTATTCTAGAGTGCCATGATTAGACTAAAACGGTTTATTTTAAGTAAAGCATAGCATAAAAAAATTAAATTAATCGTCTTTTGGTTTTGACGACCTCTCAAGTTTGAATCCTATTTATGGTCATAACTCCTTTTTTTCAAATGGAATGGGGGTGGGTCGTTAGTATATCCTAAAAGAGCATTTTATTTCGAATAATTTTGTACCACATAGGCGGTATTTCGAGTTAGACTTTTTGTACAGAAACATAATAAATTCATGATGTACATTGATGTTATCATTTAGTATAATTTCTGGTTAAGAATCATTTTATTACATGCTTTTTGGATAAAACCTTTTCCGAAATACCGCCTAAGTTTTTGATTTTTCTGAATAAAATGGACTTTATGATATGCCAACGAGCCTACCTACCCATTTTAAAAAAAGGAATTATGACCATAAATAGAATTTTGCAAACTTTGATGTCGCCCTGTCGTAAGAAACAAAAGACGATTAAATTTATTGTTTCATGGCCATTTGACTTAAAAATTAACCGTTTTGACATATCAGATTAAACTTTTCAAAAAATTACAAATTTTGAAAGCAATCCTGTAAAAATAATTACATGTAAGGTGTTTCTTTAGAGTCTAGAACCGCCCGGAACGATACCAAAAGTGTTCCTTTAATTACAGTTTTTTGTATTTTTGACAGTTTTGACACTCTTGACATACAACAAATTAGGTAAAATATACCGGTTAGAATTTTGAAAATAGCCGTTATTTCCGGTTAAATCTAAAGTAATAGAAAATAAGTGAATATATCAACCAATCCACAATTATGTCAAATACCTATATCTATACCAAATTTCATTTTCTATCGTATACCTGGTTAAAACACCCGGTATAAGCGTCAACACGATTTGTAAATCGAAAATCGTTATTGCGAGATGATGAAAGGGCCGGAAGAAATTTCGACACCAAGCAGGTAGTGACTAAAATTCTAATGGCAATTTTCGACACCAGACCGAAATTGTCCGTTTTATTTTACAGGAATAATCGACACCAAATAAATACTCTTTTTGAATATATGCAACATTTTTATTTAAGAAATAATTATAAAATATTTTTATTTGTTTGGTACCCTAAAGGTGAGAATAGAATTCTTAAGTGGATTTATATGTAAAGTGTGTATTAGTCTTGGGTTTTATTAAGGAATAAAAAAGAGATTTGCTTTACCAGAACTAACCATTCGTGTATATTAGTCTTGTTTTAATTACTCCTGTCGAGAGCCGTATCTACCTGCTTTACGGCGCGGTGTCGAAATTTCTTCTACAATAATTTGACCCTTCGATTACCCCAGGTACAATCACAATTTGGTGTCAAAAGTTCGCCCGCCGGATAAAGGGGTTACCAGACTTGTTAGAATTTTATTAGGCCTTGCTGAGATGTGACGTTAATCATTTATGTTTATTTTGAATTATTTAAAAACAAGGAATTTTACAAAATCCAGTTAATTATAAATAACGGTATGTTTATCGTGTGGAAAGAAGGCAACTGCAATTTATACCGGTAATTTAAATACCAAACCCACAGTACTATTAAGTAATTTCGCTGTAATATCACATATACATAATCATCTGTCACTAGGAAATGCAAAACATCGCATGCACTCCACGATGACGTCGTCGTCGTAGTTTTTCGCGCCGGGCCTACCAGGAAAAACATGCACTTGCTTCTTCGCGGTCAGAGCGCATCTCGGGCAAAATAATCGCGAAATGAAAGCAACCATTGACTTGTAAAGTAGAGAGAATTTTGCTCTTTTTCTTATTTAGGTGCTCAGTTTGAGACTTATTTCCCTCAATAAGTACGTGAATGGGGTAAAAGCAGTGATGTGAGTCTGTCATATGACCGCGTCATTTGTCCTGGTCATGACGACATGACCACTCACGTCAGATTGAAAATGACCGTCACGTCATTTAACCATAACCTTACTTTTTTACTTTGTTGTGAATTTTATGTTTAAAAACTATAAGGCATTTTTGATTAAGTCAATATTTGAGAATAAATGTAAGTCTTTTCAGTGTAATATAGAGGGTGTCCAGTAACTTAACCAATAAACTTTAAGTGGTGATTCTACAATGAAAAATAAACAAAAAAACTTCATATGAACATATGGCCTAAACGTCTTAGTTTTTAAACTACAGAGTGTTAAAATTTTTAAAAAATTATCGTTTTTTTAATATAAATTTAATACTTATTAAAATATTTTAAAAAATTTGGAGGTTATCTCCTATGCATAAAAAGACATTTATTGACATAAGGGTTTAGGGTAATTATTTTTTAGGAAAAAATGGTACGCCACTGTATTTTTCCAAAATTAAAATATTTTTTCAATCCTCGTTCAGTATGAAACAAATTTGATCTCTTGAAATTTTTTGTTTAAGGTACGGGTTTCGCGTAAATATATAAAAACCATTTCTGGGCATGGTCAAATCCCTATCAAATTAAAGAATAAATGGGTAGTTCTCAGAAATTTGCGAAAATCGTGTTTATGCTCAGTCTTATATACTATTAATGGTGTATCGTAGACTTAGTATTTTTTTATGAAAACCATACTACGAAAGCTGCTTGAGCCATACTTCATTTAAGCTTTTTAATCTCACAGTAATAAATGAGAGGTAACCGAATATTCTAAATATCATTCCCCCATCTTGTCCCAAACCTAATATTTTAATAATATTATATATAACACCCTGTAGTTCAAAAACTATGACGTTTAGGACATATGTTTATATGAAGTTTTTTTATTATTTTTCATTGTAGAATCACCCCTTAAAGTTTGTCGGTTACTGGACACCCTGTATACGTAAAATATGTTTTTAACCAGGTTTTTAGCTTACCGCTTCTTTAAAATAAAGAAAATGGTGCTTCCAAAGCAGCGACGCGACATGTGCCTTAAAACTTTTTTAATCTTTCTGACACACCACAAAGGCCTATGCCTAAATACCAGAGTACCGTGGGTGTCGGGTTATTAGATGTTTCGCTCATCATTTCCCCTGTTTCGTCAACCGTCAACGTTGTCGAAGCACTGAGACATGCAGTTATGCATTTCACAGCTCCTTTTAAATAACGCGGTAGTGCCACCACGGATGTTATTTTTAAATACCTACTACCTAAATATGTCTTCCCCGCCGGGAATCGAAAACAAGTGAATTCCTCAAAAATAAACATTTATGTGATATACCTGGTACCAAATTTTATTTTGATATTTTAGAAAATGTAAAAATTTAGTGGTCAGCCACCGGCTGATGAGAAAACTAAACTGCAAAAGAGATACTTTGAAACCCTTTAAGATTAAATATCACTTAAACCCCTTTCCCATTTTTAGTTTTTGAGATTTATGTTGGTGGGGGTTGAGAATAAACCTGAACAAGTAAATTTTGACACATACTTAAATATATCCCCTAAAAAACATTGGCGTGTTCCATGATTTTTATGAGTGTACAAACAAAGGAATTTTACAGGCTCATTCTAGTTGGAATTTATTGTACATGAACATCAAGGTGTTTCAGTACCCAAAATGCAAAACCTTAGAGAGCATTTTTTCTTGTTACATGCACAAGTTCCGATTTGCAATATTAAATTCAATACTTTTTTTATATTTTTTAATAGTTTACCAATATAATTTTACATTGAAGTTTTACACATCGATAGAACCAATAATGCAATAAGAACAGCATCGACACGCAGTTCGCTGGCCGGTGCTCCATTCCTGCATGTAGTTCCGTTGCACCATCGATCGATCGACGTCGACAAATATATCGATCCGAACGGAATTCCGTTAACTTTGGACCAGAAACTAACCACCGGTTGACTGACCAGCATCTATTGTATTGTTATGATTAATTAAGGGCCCAACCTGTACCCGTATAAAAAATTGAGTTCAGTTAATTCACAATTTCTAACATCTTAGAATTTCCTTCTATAAAAGTTAACTATGGTTCAGTTTTTCTTTACACAGTAATAATTATTGATAAAGTTAATATCTACAATAAAAATCGGATAATGAACGATGCAACTGATTCTTATGGCAGGGTAGCCGAGACCCTTACAGTCTTTGACTACGTTTATATCGAATAGTTGAAGCTGGCTTGAAAACAAATCGGCTTTGAAGCGATTTCCAAGTCTACGTGTTTATCTTGATGGCTTGAAAGTCGATTGAAAATCGAGGTCAAGCACATTTCAGGCCATCGTCGTACGCGTGCGGCAGTTTTGCATACAACTTTACCGTAGACATCAAATGAAAAACAAACCTCATTTAATTCGTCCCGTTTTGTGTGCTGTGTTTTAAAGTTTTTTCACCTGTTTTTCAAATCATATTTTTAATAAAAATGTTAAAATTATATATGAAATTGACACTGATGCTTTCGAGGAAGCATTCATCTGAAGTTAGGCAGTTATTAAGCCCGCTTAAATCGTTTATATCGTGTTTCTAATCGGCTTAATAACTGTAATACCAAACTGTTATGGTAGAATTTACTTAATAAAATAAGAATAAAGGTTTATTTAAACATTGGTTTTAAAAGAACTTGTTCTAGAAAAATTTATTAGATTAAATTAAAATTTTATTTTACTAAGTATTTATTGTTGGTGTTACGTAATTGCTTATAAAAAATTATAAACCCTATTTTTTAAGAAATAATTTTTTTATTTTTTTATGATCAGGAATATGTAATTAAGTATTTTTTTCTCTTTTGAACCGAATACAATACGAAAAAAAATTAAACAAATTATCTCCATTTATATTTGCTTAAACGAAATAAAATATAAAAATGTTGCACACATTTTTAGAATCGGTTGCGTACCTCTTTCTGTTGGAAATATTCGTTTGTGTGCCGCAAGAGACGCCACTGGTCTTATTTAATTTAATGAAATTAGGGGTTAATTAGCCCCTTGTCAAATTTCCACAAAATTGGTTAAAGGTTTCTTAAGGATTTTACAACCCTTACACCCTGTATTTTGAGAACGAGGAATTTGTGAACTGTTTATCTTAATGCGATAATTCTTCTATAGCAGTTTGCCAGCGCAGTTTACGAGCACCCTGTATAAACGATGAACTTTAAAATAAGTTATTTAAAGATTTAACGCTTACAAAGAAGAAAGTGAAAAATTACCTTTGTAGGAAAGGAAATACAAATTTAGCTGCATTTCCGTTAAAACAAAATTGTTTAATTCCATCCTTTTCCTGCAAGACTGATAAAAATATACTTAAGTTACACTTTTTGGTTAATTTTTCCTTGTAGGTCCATCACTATTATAAAGTTAAAATGATGGTACAAATACTTAAACTTAAAAATAATTGAATAAAAATAAAAGTTTTGTTTAAAAATTTAATTATATTTTAGGATTTTTTTTCCTAATTTATGATTTATAATGTCATTAATGGTATATTAATGTGTTGCGATAGGTACAAGTTATGAATTTGCACCCTCCTAACTTTTAAATAAACAAAAATATTACAATTACGGCTTTATAAAAGTGTTTAAAGTCCTTAAGAAATTCAATAAGCTTGAAAAGCTATTACTAAGCTCTCTTAAAGCAACTATTAAATCCAGAGGGCCCACCCTTAAGAATATTTTTACAGCCTTTTTAAGGTAGTTCTACTGATACCACAAGAGTCAAATGAGTGTTTAAGGTAATTTGACTACCGTGGTATTTATATTTGGCAACGCTGCGTAAAAACAATAGAAATCGTACGAAAAATCTACTGCACAAGCATCTTTAAACAAAGTATCGGTTCTATGTTTATTTACTAATAAAATCTCTAAACCACCTCTTATTATAACATAAAGAAAATATATATATTTCATTGAAAAGGCAAAACAGTCACTGAAAAAAATATAACAAATTTACGAAACAAGTGCAAGTAGCACATAAATTTAAGGATAAACAAGGAAAAGTTTCTATCACCTAACCATTGAACAAACATGTTTTTTAATTGTTGAGGATATTTATTATCACGCATTGGATCTTGTAACCGAAAAATGTATTGGACTGGTACCAATTTTATATCCCCATATACCATATATCAGTCACATCTTATTTTTACTTAATATTTATTAATTACTCCTATCACAAGCTCTGAAGTTCAGGTTTTATTTAGCCAAAATGTTCAGATTTGTTTTTTCTTCCGTTGATACAACTTTCATTGTAATCTGAACGTCAGTTTTTGTGAAGTAAAATAAAATCTGCATTTTCCCATAAGGATCAATGTTAAAAGCAATTATTTTATTATTATTATATATATATATATATATATATATATATATATATATATATATATATATATATATGTTAAAGCAAAAAGGAAAAATTCCCTACTGTCTTGGTGTATAATACAAAATATTTTACTCCCTTTAAAGACAGTTAAAAGAAAACGTCCTGCTTTTCTATGCTATCCACCACGACTCTCTCCCCAGACCGGTTTCGCCTGCCTTACAGGACTCCTCAGTGAGGCTGTATCGAGTCGTGGTGAATAGCATAGGAAACCAGCGTCAACTTATTAGACAAGTTTCGTTGTCCAGCGGTAGGATATTAAATCCTGCCGTTGATGCCCTACTGAAATCGCATTCAGTAAGTACGAGCATCAATTGTACCGGGGTGGCTATGTATGTTAAAGCAAAAAGGAAAAATTCCCTACTGTCTTGGTGTATAATACAAAATATTTTACTCCCTTTAAAGACAGTTAAAAGAAAACGTCCTGCTTTTCTATGCTATCCACCACGACTCTCTCCCTCGATACAGCCTCACTGAGGAGTCCTGTAAGGCAGGCGAAACCGGTCTGGGGAGAGAGTCGTGGTGGATAGCATAGAAAAGCAGGACGTTTTCTTTTAACTGTCTTTAAAGGGAGTAAAATATTTTATATATATATATATATATATATATATATATATATATATATATATATATATATATATATATATATATTTAGCTCTCTCTCGACCTTATTAAAAAGTACCAATATGCTAAGTTTCATAATTTTCTGAACATTAATTCTTACACCGGTAGTACTGCCTTAAGACTAGTTTTTAAGTTTTAATGGTTATTTTAAAGGTGTTGTAGATGTGAAGAGAACAAGAATGTTTAGTTTTAAATCATTTTAAAACTATACCAGAGCAAAATAAACCAAGGAGAGCAAAACCACTTCGCGTCGGCGTCTTTGATCTTTCGTGGTAAATTTTCGTGACCTTGCGCCATTTTGCTGGCCCCAAAGTATATTAGAACGGACTGGCCCACTATGAAACAGCATGGTTGGATTAAGTAAAAATTTAAAAATTAAATTATGATTTTTTTTAAATATCGGAATAAATATTTTAGTACGTATGTTTCGAATGTTGGATTATTTCATTGTGAAGTTGTTAAATGATAAAAAATACAATGGAATTAAAAAATCTATAGAATATTATTATATAAGATAATATACATTTTTGATGAATTAATAAGCCTAAATATTTAAAACACTCTCGGTATAAAGTTACCAATCCAAATTTTAAGATGTAAGGGGCATAAAGTGGCGCAACCAGGATTTTTCCTCGGGAAGGGGGCTGACATATTAAATTTTGTTAAAAAGGTAAAAAAAATAAATTACAACATTGTCTAAATAAAGAATTTTTGAACTTTCTCCCCAGTAAAATAATTCTCGGGAAGGGGTGCAGCCCAGCATCCCTCCCCAGGGGCGGTCATATTAACTTTCCGAGGGGAGGGCATATCAACATTAAATGCCCATATTTGCAATTAGGGGTGTAATTAGTAAAATTTCTAATTTAATTACAAAGGATGTGGCCATGCCCCCTCCCATGTGACCGCCCCTACCCCCCTCTGCTTGCACCACTGGGGGTATCAACTTTTATTATGTAAGGGCGTCGGTCTCATATATTTGGTCAAAGTAAAATAAAAACAACTTTGTATATATCAGCAAAAGGATGATTGTTTTTTAAAAAGACTTAAATTTTAAGTTTGTTGTTGTTGAAAACGCGTTTGGGTTGCGATTATTTTAGCTTTCTTACTATATGATTTTACAAATAGAGGGTGGCCATTTGAAAATGAAACAGAGCTAATTTTGGGCACTCCACTTTGTTTAAAGAAAAACGCTCGGACATGTGGTTTTTTTATTTTAAGGAAAAACATTGTGTACCCACTTTGACCCCCTATGAACTGCAATCATCTAACAGGGGTGAGACTTACCCCCAAATTTTAAATGAAACGATGGATCGAGTGAAACATTATTTTAAAGGTCTTTCGACCCTGATTACAAATGTCAAGTTTAAAGTATCTGCTATATTGTTTCCGTAAATATGGCAGCTTGTTAAAATTTTGATTTTTTTCTTTTTAATTCATAATAATTAAATTACCTGTAAGAGCAAGCTACTTTATACTAAGGGTATATGAAAAAGGTTAAACTATCTTCAAAATAGGATATCAATTAGTCTTTCTGGCGAGGGTACGTGTAATTCATTCTTCAATTTTAGTGGTGAATCAACCCTCGCCAGAAAGATTAATTATTAATATCTTATTTTAAAGATCATCTAACCTCTACCTTATCCCCTTACTTGAAAGTAGCTTGCTCTTACAGGTAATTCAATAAAAAAATAAAAACCAAAATTTTGATCAGCTGTCATATCAATGGAATCTATAGCCGAGACTTCAAATTTGGCAGTTGTAATCAAAGTCCAAAGACCTTTTTTTTATTTACTTCTATTTTTTTTTCTTTAAAATTGAAAAATGTAAACACTACATCAAATTAGACATCATCTATTGATATTGATACTGTCAGTCAACTAAACTTACACAGACATAGTCATAATTATCCAAATATAAGTAAAAGATATAATTTTATATAAACACATAAAATTTTACTTAATATTCTTTATTTGAAAATTGGTCAAATAAAAAAAAGTAAAAAATACAACACATTATGTATTTAAAGTAAATAACAAAATAGCACAGAAATAAACAATCAAATAAATGCACACAATTTGGAGATTAAAATTATAAAAAGTTACCTAAATTTATATTTACATATTGAAGTTTGTACTAAAGCTAGAAAAATTAACTCTATAATAGTTATTTGATTTTAAAATTTATAGCGAGAATTTATCACATTAAAACAGTTATCACATTAGAAGTTTGTTAAAATCCTTTATTTATTCCAAAAGTAAACTTTACACATTCAAATCTTTAACTGGGAGTGGAACATTGTCTGAAAGTGGCATAATAATAGGACTAAAATAAAAATAACCTAATATGACTGACAAAATAAAAGTATTAAAAAATAATATACCAAAAAATAAAAAGTTATGCCTTAATATACATAATTAAAAAATACTTACAAGTTATACATATCTAAGACTTTAAAAATATTGGTTTTTACAGAATTAAACATGTCTCCAAACAATAAGCTTATTTTTTCTCTTTCTTTTTCAACATTACTTTGCTTTCTAAAGTTTCTGTTAATATTTTTTAATGTATAATATAGGCGCATCCTAGCAAATAACTTTAGCACATACAAGTAAGAAAACTGTTTGCAGGGATGCTGAAATGAAAGCTTCTGAAATAAATGTACATAGTTTGAAACTATATTTTTAGAAACAATAAGTTTTTCAAAATTGTTTTGAAATATGGCCTCTAAAGAAGAAATAAAATAAACAAATTCGTTTGCAGGCATCCTTAAGTTACCAAAGACGTCCATATTTTTATTCTCATAGGCCTTAAAATAGCAATATAATGTAGTATCATCTAGTTCATTGCATGATTTAGAATAATCTTCACATACATTGCATGTATGTTGTTTTAAACACTGATTGATTAAATACCCACAAATATATTTCATAACATTTTTTTCTATTATATCACTTGACCTATAATCTACATCTACTTTAGGTAAAGTATTACTAACGTCAGGGGAAGTTGGAGAAATTTTTGGGTCCTCTGAAAATCTGTTTTCAGGTGGGAAATCGGATATTTGTAGTAAAATATCATCTGCATCTGCTTCACAATTTCCTAATCCAGATTCCAGCAGGTTGAGACAAAGCATTTTTTAAAACTTCTTTGGAATTGAATTGGTGTGGGATTAACACAATTTCCATTTTGTTGTCGAATTTGTCCAAAAAATTTTCTAGAGAATCTTGATTTAGTCGTCTGGTTGTCAGATATTCAAAACCAGCTGTTTTTAATGTAGCCCAAAGCTCTTGTAGACCAGATATTGTAATTCTCCAACCTCTAATAAATTTCACTCTTTTAGAAATATCAATATTATTTGAATTAATTATTTTTAATTCTTTTAAAAACTGGTCGCAATCTTTCAAAAAATCTCTTTGATATTTCAGTCCTCTATAGGGTTTATTAAATTTTTTCTTGCTCAAAGTTGACGACGAGTTAAGCATATCAAAAAGTTTATCAAACCTCTCAATTACCTCTGATGTTATGAAGGACTCAGCAGGTAAAAAGCCAAATTGTAAATATAAATTAATTGCAGTGGATACTGTGTTGCTTAGAACTTGTGTTGCAAATTTGACTTTCATGAGTTCAAAGTTATTAGGACGAATATGTGCATCTGTTAATTTTGGAGCTACTCGTTTAGTATATTGAGTGTCACATTGGTACATCTTGCTAATATGCTCCCAACTGGCCTTTTTATCGTCAAACAAAAACTGGTTTTTCATTAGGTTGTTTCTCGTAAGCTTAATTAAATGAGGAGAATCAAACATATAAACAACCTTTTTCTCATTCACATAAAAATATGGTTTCTCTGGTGTCACATTTAATTCTTTTGTTGCCATTTGCCAATTATTTGGGCCAAGGTCACTAGCAACTACACAAATACTTAAACCACATTCATTAACTTTCTCTATGGCTTCTAATACAATGTCTTTAAGCTTCTGTGGTGGACAAGTAGAATGGTGAAGATAAAATGAAAGAGGCTGCTTCCATTTAGTATAGATACCTTTCAGCATAAGAGCAGTAGCATTTTCCGCTGGTTGAAACTGCTTAATTCCCTCTCCATAATTTTCTAAGCCTATGACTTCATCTCCACCTATATTATAAAACAGATTGGACTTAATTGCCATCTCATCAAATGAAAGTACACAAAACTTATCTAATTGTGAATAAGTTTGCACTTTCATTTTTAAAACTTTAAGTAAGTCTTCAGATATGCCTGGAGTTATTTTTACATTTTTCGTATGTCTCATTAAACTCGTATAAGAAGGTAGATGGAACTTTTTAGTCATCTTTTTATAAAGCTTTGGCCCCATAAAATACATAGCAAGGCATTCAGTTTTAAACTCCGAAGAAAATCTATGTCCTTTTCTCTTTTTCGCACTTTGTGACACTTGAATATTGATAAACTTTGCCAACTCTGGTGAACTGCAAAACTTATAGGTGCACCTTTGATATTCTTCCAAAGAAATATTGCCTAATTCATGTTGTCTCACTCTAGCAAGTTCTTCTTGTAGTTGGCTAACCTTCTGTTCAAGACGGCATACTTTACTTTGCAACTGTTTATTGGCCAATCTGAGGGTTCTCTTTCTTGGTGTTCCAGACGATAGAACCGGAGGGGTTTGTGTTGATGTCGAGGGAGATAAAAGATCAGGTTGTACTGGGACTGTAATGGGAGACACTGACATATCTAGAAAAAAATAATGTATTAAGTTATATATTTTTATGCTTATACAGCATTATTAACTTAACGAAAAAATGCCTCCTCATAAAAAGTCCTGCTTGATAAGAAAATACATTTTTAAAAAAATAATTGTATGTTGGATGTACAGAGTGAGATAAAAAAAGACTTGTTTCCAAACTAATATACAGGGTACTTCCTAACTACGGCACGAAACTTTAAAGGGAGATTTGTCATATCATTTTATAAAGAAAACTTCCTATAAACATAGGTCCGGAGTTGCTTCGTTTCTAAGGTACAGGGCGTTAAAGTTGTGAAAAAATATTTTATAAATATCTTAAATACTTAAATGAATCCGATTTGGTAGAAATTTGGTAAGTTTGTTTATTTCTAAAGATCTAACTAGATTGACTTTATTGGGTCCAGTAGCGTCTCAGTGGGCAGAACAGCCAATATTATTGAGAGGAAAATGTACGCCACTGACTTTTAATGGGTTTTTTTTCCTATAAAGCAACTATAAATACAACTTTTTAGTATCGTATTTTTTTTGTATCTGGCTTAGTATTTAAGATATTTATAAAAAAACAACCTTCTAAAAAAGAATAAACGCCCTGTATCTCAGAAACGAAGCAACTCCGGACATATTTTTATGGGGATTTTTTTATGAAATGACATAAGAAATTACCCTTTAAAGTTTCGTACTGTAATTAGGAAATAACCTATATCTTAACTTGGAAACAATTTTTTTAGGCCCTGTATATCCAACATGCAAATATTTTTGTGTAAATGTATTTTTTTATCAAGCAGGTCCTTTTAGGAAGAGCCACATTTTTTCGTAAAGTTAATAATTAAAAGGTTTCCTATTTGGTAAGAACTTCCGAAGACATGCTATATAATATGTATTAGTGACTATTTAGCGTACCGAAAGTGGGAAAGGACTTCTAAGGGACTAACAGATCTTAGTAAAATTATAGCGAATTGGCATATAAAATATTTTTTAGGCCTGATGTAGCAAAAATACAGCTTTTATGTCTCCTAATTTTTTTCTGTATCTTGTAATAATATCTGTATAATTTTACAGTACAATAAAAAGTTTAAGAGAAAAAATAAAATTCACTTAATTGCATATTTTTAGACCATAAAAGAAGCATTGCGGGATCTTTTTCTTTTAAAAATTAGGTTTTGTAATTTTTTATTAGCAATTATGTAACAAAAATAATAAATACTTATTTAAGAAGGTTTATATCCAGTATAACAGTTTTTACTAAAATATGTGTTTTTGAAATTTTTTGGTTTCTGAAAATGTTAACACCCTGTATCTCAAAAATTAAACGGGCATATCTCCATAAAAAGTTTTTTCTTCAAATGAGTCCAAGAATCACCCCCTTAAATATTAGGATGTATTTAAGGAACACCCTATATAGGGTTACATTTAGTAATTTATTATTTTTCCCCTAACACTTTTTTAGGACACCCTGTACAAAACCGATATGTTATTACAAATTCCATGTTTTTTCCTAAAATTTTTGTATCTAATTTTTTTCATCTAACTAAACCAGTAAGCTATCGCCCAATTATGCACAAAATGAAAACCCCATATACAATATTTTGTGTGGCTTTTTTTTAAAAGGCACGTTTCTTATTGTGTTATGGAGAGCATATTTGCATGTAGCCCTATGATATTTACCTCTTGAAGTTTTGACTGCAGTATTATCTTCTTTAGAATTTTCAAAAGTTTTTACATTCTGAAGTACTGGCTCTTCATGGGCCACCTCCAAAGTATTGTGATCTGAAAAAAAGTAGAAAGTTTAACATGATGAATATATGTTTGTTACTGTAAAAGTACTGAATGGATTTAGATAATACTTTAGAGTAATATAGGTTACAAATCAGAATAATGCAAAGGCTATTTAGATTTTGTGTATCCTACTTTATATTACAGAGCAAATGCCACAAGGATGAAACCACGAACAAAAAGCAGTATTTTAAGGTTTACTAAATGATAGCAAATGAAATATTTATAAAGGAATGCATGGAAAGGTCATGTTTTTAGCATTAACTATTTTATTGATACTTTTACAGGTAAAAAAAAATTGTTACTGTCTTTAGTATATATCGGTATATATACAGCCTGTCTACTTATGTAAGTTCGCACCAAATGGAAAACTTTTTATTTTTAATTTTACAGAAAAAGTTATTTCTTATAAAAATTCTGCATGATCTACAACCTGAAATGCAATCATCAGATATTAATGTTTTGCAGTAATATACGAGATAGATAAAAATATAAATTTTGCTCGAGAGCAAAGTACCCTTATTTTTCATATTATCAAAAATTCTTATAATGAAAAGAAAGAACATTTAAATATGCAAACTTGTTTATTTCCAAGAAAACCTTTTTTTTATTAATTTTTTTATGAGTTACGGGTGACAATTTAAGTTTGTACATTAAGACATACTTATATCGTAATGTAATATATAAAGAAAGTTTTAGAAGTGCAAACAGAATTTAAGTTTGTACATTAAGACATACTTATATCGAAATGTAATATATAAAGAAAGTTTTAGTAGTGCAAACAGCAAAAAGTCACAGAAACGTTCGTTATCGCAGAAAATATGTCAAAAAAAGGTTTTTTTCTTTTAAATAAACCAATTTGTATATTTGAAATGTATTTCTAACCCTAAACATCTTTTCCTTATAAAAATTTTTGATATTATGAAAAATAAGGGTACTCTCCTCTTAAGCAAAAATCATATTTTTTGAATTTTGCTTTTATACCACTGCAAAAAATTATTATCTGGTGATTGCATTTTGGGTTTTAGACCAAGCAGAACTTTTTATAAATAAGAACTTTTTTTTTTGTAAAATTAATAATAATTTTACAGTACAATAATAAAGTTTTTCATATGGTGCGGACTTAAGTAGACACACTGTATTTATGTAAAAGCATTAAATAGTTCCCATTTTGATGCTTGAGTAATTAGAAACAGAACAGAACAGGTGTGCAAAAGTGACTAAGAAAATGGTTCAAAACTTTAAATGCCTTTAATTTCATATGGCATATATAGTTTGTTTATAATAATAGATACCAAGTGTTAATGGATTATCTTTATTACATTTACATATCTAGGCCTATTCACAATTTCATTTTAATTGCATAAGTTATAAAAGGGTTAATATTTCTCACTTTTGCATACCTGTTCCTATTCAAAATTTCATCTTAATTGTATAAGCCATAAAAGAGTATATATTTATCACTTTTGCATACCTGTTTCTATTTACAACTTCCTTTTAATTGCTTAGGACCCAACAGAGATGATATGAATCACTGAATACCTTTACCTATTTATAATTTGATCCTAATTGCTTAAGCCATAAAAGGGTTCATATTAATCACTTTTGCATACCTGTTTCTATTCACAATTTTATCTTAATTTTTTAGGACCTAACAGAGATGATATGAATCACTAAATACCTTTACCTATTTACAATTTGATCTTGATTGCTTAAACACAAAGAGGGAAACTACTTAATAATTACATCCTAATCCTGACGTAACTATTTTTGTAGTAGAACATCAAATGCTAGTTAACAAAATGGACTTAACCATGTAAATTGTACTTACCAGGCTGCTTAATAACAATATCCTGAATAATATTGATTTCCTTTAAGGGGTCACGGCAAACATCTTCTGGGATATTGCCACAAGCTTGGTTAGCAACTGCTTCGAGAGCTGCTGCTTTCTCTAGAAATAAATTATAAATATTAGTAACAAAAGTATGGGCACAGTTTAACTACAGATAAATGATCATTGACAAGTGACCTAAAATAAAACACCCTATATATTTAGAAAAAAAGCTTGCCGAAATATAAAGGTAATTTAATATATCTTTTTGGTTTTAAAGCTATTTAAACAACTAAATCTCGGTATTTTAGCCACATGGCATTTGTAAAAGTGTTAAAATAAAGATAAAAAAATGTTTTATATATATATATATATATATATATATATATATATATATATATATATAAAATGTCTAATAAAAATAATGTAGAAGAAATTATCTTACTGTTGTTGGCTTTAGTTCACTAGTCTGAGCTTACACAAAGCCTTTTTTGTATTCAAATCTTGAAATAAATATTAAAAACTGACCCTTATAAAAAAATTAAATCATAACTTACCAAAGGAATCAGCAAAATCTTGACTACAAGTTGCATACGAATGTTCAAGGTACACACAGCTTGGCCCTTCTAATGATGGAAATATAGTTGGAATGGCATTAGGCTGCAGCCTGTTTCTTAAATCATTTAAGAACATTTTCTGTTCAAAATGTGCCGAACATAGCCTATATTTATAGTCTCCAATTTCCTTTGAGGTCCTCACGGCCACAACCTATTGCCCAACTTTGTGCACTAAAACAATAAAATAAAAATGCATTTTCAAAATTACAGATTACGTTCTGTACAGCTTAAAAGTTATTATTTTCTAAAACTTATAATAAAAATAGAGAGAGCAGTTATACAGTTTCTTATTCTCAATTTTAACAAATAAAAACATAAAACAGTCAATATATCAGAATAATTATTTGACTGGTTAAAAATTAGGACCAAGAATTAAAATTAAGAATAAGAAAGCATATAATCAAAGTACCCTATTAATCTTAAAAAATTTTGCACAATTTATGGCCTGTTAAATTGAAGTATTGCTTGATAAAACTTCATCGGTTTATTTCCTTTTAATTTTAAACTAAGAAACAATAGGTACACCTTTTTTTGAAAAATTTGCAACATGCAATTCAACATTTTTTAAATTTTGTTTGTATTTACTTAATGATATTTTATATCTATATATTTACCAACAGTTCAAAAAATTTTAAATAATTCAATTATGTTTAAGTAACGTGTAATTCAGTAAAATGCACACATTTTAGGAAGGCTCATGCTAAAAACTTTGATTTAATTTACTGTTGCATTAACGCTTTAAAAGGCTTATGCATAATTTTTAAAATTTTGTGAAGGTAAAATCAAAGTTTATAAATTAAATTTATTTTTTTACCAAGAACCCACCTTCAAAAGATATATGTTATGTTGAATGATTTTTCTAACTGATACAGTGAAAAATGATTTTCTATAAACATTGTTATAAAAATATTAAACTTACCGTACAAGATCCTTTGAAAACGAAAAACTTGAACTTGTCTTTAAACTTCTATTGTAGCAGTTTTTCGCCGCACACCTGCTTATCCACGATGGTTTATCCATTTTATTCCGTAAAATGGTTAAAGTAATACTTTTAATGGAAATATTAATATATTTTAACTCAATAATCCACACAAATAATTCAAAAACAAAAGTTTACATACAACGTACGATAAACGACTGTGCAGCGCCGTAGCTACAATGGTTCCGTGGGCTCGGTGGAACCCAGGCCCGCGGGTATCGAGGGCCCGCGTATCCAACAAACAAAAGGTTTTACATTTTTACATTTACAAGGACATACTTTTAAATCAATTATTAGCTTTTCGAACATGTTTCTCTAAAGATCTCACAAATATTAAGTCAGTAAAAGATTTGTTAAAATTTATCATAGTTGACAATTACTCATCGAGTAGTAGCTTTACTGAAATTATAACTTTATGTTTTTTATATCTCACAATTCCTGTAATCGTCGCATCGGCAGAAAGATCGTTCTCAAAATTAAAATTAATAAAAACTTATCTAAGAAATTCGATGAATCAAAATCGATTATCATCTTTGGCAATGCTGTCTATTGAAAATAATGTTGCTCGCTCCATAGATTTACAGAAAATTATTAAAATTTTTGCTACTGCAAAATCTAGGAAAGAAGCTTTTTAATGCACAGTATATTTATTTAGGTACTATTCATTCTGAATTCGTTTCCCTCTATTTTGTTTGTTGTATTTTGTGTTTGGGTTGGCATGTTTTTAATAAAACTATGTTGTTTTTATATGTATATGTACATACGTACCTACATATGTAGGTACCTATACATTTACGACTATTTCTTTATGTTTGTTATATTTAATAAAAGCTTTTATATGTATCTATTTAAAGACATTTATTAAAAATAAGAGTTTTATTCTTTTTTTTAAAAGGAAAACCTTATTTTGGTTTTAAGTGCGAATTTTGAACATTTTGGTGGTATAGTAGGTATGAAACAAATATAAAATAAACAATAAAAATAATTTTTGTAGCCTAAAAATAAGATTTTGGGCATGGGCCTTTAAAATTTTAACCGTGGGCCTCCAAAATTTTAATAGTGGGCCCCCAAAATTTTAATCGTGGGCCCCTCAAAACTCGCCGGGCCCCCAAAATTTGCCGCCTTCGGCGGCGAATTTTACTTGCCCCACCACGAGGGCCCGTAGATAGGGCTTCGAACCCAGGCCCGTTGCCTTGCTGCTACGGCACTGCGACTGTGCAATTGAAGTTTGAAATGACACTTATAAACCAGGGACGGCCGGTTCTACCTGTACTAAAATGCCCCGCCCACAATCAAACTTCGACTTTAGGTAAATAGGTCCTTTGAATTCAAAGAAACAATTAGTAAATGCCATTACTAATTATATTTTATGTGTACCAATATTTTAGGACCACTATAATTTAAAAATAGTAAGTTTGGAATATTTTTGCGTGGGTTACTTCAAATGTATATACGATTAAAATCCACCCCTGATTACTTTTGGGGTTTTAAACATGGCGGCCTGTCTGCGCAGGATACTCTTCCCGCCAAGCTGAAGTGGTTTTGCTCTCTCTTGGTTAATGTGCTCTGGACTATACACCTATTTTGACAGTTAACTGACTGATTAAGTTTCATCCGATTAGTTGAATCGATTCGGTATAACGATGTACAACTACACATTTTAATTAAAGTTTGTTTATGTTTTAAACATGTTTTTTTGTGTTTAAATTCCATGTTTTAAACACATAAAACTTAAAGAAACATTGTTAAAATCATATTTACATAAGTACAAACAATATTTTAAGCCTTCCAATTTTCCTCGTGTTCTTTTTATTCATAAAGAAATAATATGTATGTTAATAAGTTTGTATAATGTATTAAGGATTTTTTTCTATGCTTATTCTTTCTTTATTATATTAATAAAGAGAATGAAGAAAAGGCTTGTTTAATTTAGTTGTTTTAAACATTGTTTTAAACCTAAACAAATGTTTAAAACATCTTTAAAACAAAATGTTTAAAACGGAACAACCCTGAGAACATTACATTTATGACTACTTTTTAAAATTGTAAAAATTAAAAGTTTTATGTTAGTGTTTTATTTTCCGTTTTAAGGCATGTTTCAAACTTCTCATAGTAAATAGCTAATAGGTTTTATTTTTTAAGTTTTCTCAGTGTTATTACAACTTATTTACTAAACAAAGTCAGCTCTAAAATACCACGCTTTAACTTCAGCTGTAATTAAGCCTTCATAAAACTTTTATATGATGCTAAAGATATTTAAATTCTTACTTGGGCTAAATACTTTAGGAACTGGGGCTTAAGTCCCCCAAAAACCGCCAGCTAGTTGCGCCAATGGATTTATGACCTTGTGAAATTATATGTTTTTAATATACAGGGTGTCTCTAAAGGGTCTGTACAAAGTGCTACCACAAATTCCTTGGACCAAAATAAAGACGATCTAACGCTATTTACCTTAGTCAAAAAGTTGATCGTTTGCAAGATACAGCGTGTCAAAGTTTTTATTTTATTATTAGTAATAATATTTTATAATATTCTCTTACATAACGTCCTAATAAATATCAGTTTTGTTTTTTTAAATCATGTATATATTTCCTTTGACGTTTCGCGAAATTAGCCTTCATCAGAATATTATTTCGCCGAAACGTCGATTTTAGAAGAAATATATACATGACTTTTTAAAAAACAAAATTTGACTAGGGTTTTTATTTAGGACGTTTATGCCCAAGAATTTTTTAATAAAAGAATATTACAGAAATAAAGTCCAAGAAAACAGAAAATAACTAAATATTTTATTTATTATAAGTAATTTTTTTCACAAAATTCAGTATTAACAAGGTTTTTAAAAGTGGGGAATTGAAATAGGGTAATGTTTTTGTCGTAAAATGTAGAGGGAGCCACCTGCAGTCACTTTCTTAGGTTCAAAGTATCATCACTTTTTTTGCCTCGGTATAATTTTAATTTTAGTGGAGAATTTTTATTCTCTTATATTCTTTGCACAAAACAGTTATACCTGATTAAAATCGCTACGAGCAACCGTTTTTAGGATATCAGATTAAACAATTTATTCCTTGCAAAAGTTTCCCAGTGCATGCCTTCACGCTTTATCTAGGCCACCTAGTAGTGTCCAAATGGTCGGTACAAAATTCAACCAAAATTCTTTGGGCCAAAATAAAACGATTTGATGTAATTTACCTTAGTCGAAATGTTGATGGTTTGCAAGATGCAGGGTGTCAAATTTTCCTTGTATTTTTTTTACTTAGACACCCTGTATCTCACAAACGATCAACTTTTCAACTAAGGCAAATTGGGTTAAATTGTCATATTTTGGCGTAAGGAAATTGTAGTACCAATTAGTACCGACCTTTAGAGAAACCCAGGTGGCCTAAGCAAAGCGTAAAGGCATGCAAAAGATTTTTTATCTGAAATAAAACTTTATATCTAAATATATCTCAAAAACGGTTGCTCGTAGTGATATTTATCAAGTATACTTTTTTGTGCAAAAATGTGAAAGAACAATAATTATCTATTAGAATCAATGTGAAAGAACAAAATTATCTATTAGAATCATAATATACCGGAGCAAGAAAAAGTAATGACACTTTTAAACAAAAGGGAAGAACTGCAATGGCTCTCTGTTTACTTGATAGCAAAATATGAGTAACTGTTGATTTCTTACCTTAGAAAAGTGCCAAAATTTTGTAAAAAAATGGCACATAATAAATGGAAAACTTAACAATCACTAAAAATAATAATTGACGCCCTATGTATTTATCAAACTATCAACTTTTTGACTAAGGTAGATGGCGTTAAATCGTTATATGTACATGGTGTAATTTAATTGATGGCTAAAAATACAGGGGAATATTCTTTAGCTCATTCTAGGAAGAAAAGTTTATATAAACGTATGCCCTAAACATTTTAACTTTTAAGCTATAGGTTGTTACAGTTTTAAGAAATATATTGATTTCTTATCATAACTTTAAAACTCTTTAACATATTTTTATAAAATTTATCATGCACCTACTAAGCACCAATAAGCTTCTTTTGATGTGTTTTTAAAATTATTTCTACCAGTGGCATCCGTACTGGATGTACAGGGTCCGTCACGACGAGTTGAGTCGACAAGTATATAGGAAACGCCTAGGAATATTTTTCTGAAAATTTATATAGGAGGGTAACTGAAAGAGCTCTCTTCAACAAAAATATTTTCAACTCTCGACAACTTCCGGTTATACCGGAAGTAGACATCAACTTCGTTATTTTAAATGGAATGTCCTATTTTTTATTGAATTTTTGGAATCTACGTTAAATTTTAATACAACTTTGTATAAAACATCATACACCTAGATCTAGCCATTTTGCAGCAATTTCAGTTTTTTCGAAATATTTGACAGATGCAACCTTAGACAAAAATAACAATTTCTTGAAATTCAAACAAGATAGGCTAAATATTTTCTGACTTTGGATAAATAAGATCCATATCTTACCACTCACATGAAAATTATCAAAAAAATATACAAGGTGCCCAAAAATTAACACCGTATTCTGATATTTTGAAAACTCAAAACTTCATTTTTTTAAATGTCAACCTTATTTTTTTCTTCACCAATGGATTCTACGCTACAAAGAAGGGCACTTTATAATTACAACCCTATATTTAAATGAACGGTTTGCGTATAAAGTGGAAAAACGAAATATTTCTATCTTTATTAGGACACTCAAAAATGTCAGTTGGCTTTGGCATGAATGAATCAACAAAAAACAAAAGCTATTCTGACAACAAATAAAAATACTAGCAGTTTGACGTGTTTGTGTATCGAAAGTGTTAATATGCCTCGTTTAAGATTCAGTAATGAAGATTATTTCAATTTATTAGTGATTCAAGCCAAAGCCAACTGACATTTTTGAGTGTCCTAATAAAGATAGAAATATTTCGTTTTTTCCACTTTATACGCAAACCGTTCATTTTAAATATAGGGTTGTAATTATAAAGTGCCCTTCTTTTGTAGCGTAGAATCCATTGGCGAAGAAAAAAATAAGGTTGACATTTAAAAAATGAAGTTTTTGAGTTTTCAAAATATCAGAATACGGTGTTAATTTTGGGCACCTTGTATATTTTTTTTGATAATTTTCATGTGAGTGGTAAGATATGGATCTTATTTATCCAAAGTCAGAAAATATTTAGCCTATCTTGTTTGAATTTCAAGAAATTGTTATTTTTGTCTAAGGTTGCATCTGTCAAATATTTCGAAAAAACTGAAATTGCTGCAAAATGGCTAGATCTAGGTGTATGATGTTTTATACAAAGTTGTATTAAAATTTAACGTAGATTCCAAAAATTCAATAAAAAATAGGACATTCCATTTAAAATAACGAAGTTGATGTCTACTTCCGGTATAACCGGAAGTTGTCGAGAGTTGAAAATATTTTTGTTGAAGAGAGCTCTTTCAGTTACCCCCTATATAAATTTTCAGAAAAATATTCCTAGGCGTTTCCTATATACTTGTCGACTCAACTCGTCGTGACGGACCCTGTACACTTGAATTTAAAAGAAAAGTATGGGACGCCACTGCTTTTTTAAAAAGCAATAATTATTTTCAAAATTCTTGAACTTTCTTTGTCGGATGCACCGTCTTTGCGTAAAAAAATAAAAACCGTTGTTGATGCACTTTTGGTATGGCGAAATTACTTTAAACTAGACGAAAAAAGTTTGTTGCAAAATGAATAAGGATTTAAAAAATGATTTTAGTTTATAGAAAAAACAATGGCGGACCACATTATATATTTTTTAAATTTCTAGTTCTCATCCCATACCAACGCCACTGGTTAAAATATTTAAAAATCTTCTATGCTAAAAAAATTTTATTGGTGCTTAGTAGGTTTTTGTCAAATTTTGGGAAAATGTCTATAACAGTTTTAAAGTTATGATAAGAAAACGACTTTTTTCTCAAAACTTTAACACCCTGTACCTCAAACGTTAGGAGGTTTAGGAAATATGTTCATATGAACTTTTCTTCCTAAAATAGGCTAAGGAATTATACCTTGTGTTTTTAGCCATCAATTAAATGACACCCTGTATTTTGGCACAAGACTATGGTAGCATTTTGTACAGACCTTTTAGAGGCACCCTGTAGATAAGTTTTCCGACAAACATATTCTGAACAGTGGCGGCTATTCAGGTGTAGTAAGTGAAGCGCCACTTCACCAAAAATAAATAATAAAACATTAAAAAACATATTACTATTATTTAATTCATTTTTCTCATTTCTATTCCTTATTTGTAAAATTCGCCATGAAAAATCTAGCTTATAAATTAACCGCTGCTGCGAGTCGCTTTCCTCCTCTTTCGGCAACGCGACATGTGTATTGCAAATATAAAACGGACTGAAGTATACACCTCATGCGGGGTTTTGTTTACGCTTTGACGCTCCGTTGCCATGACAACGCTATACTTGCCGGTGGCCAGAATCGCTGGTGGGAGGATCAGGTGTATTGCTTGGTAAATCACTAGCCTTAAAAAGATAGTATAGGATTTTGGTCGTTTCGTTGGTTTTCACGTTTTATTTCGATTGTTTCCGTTTGAGTATTATTAGCGACAGTGATTTTACACAGGAAGTAATTAAAGGACAGTACAGAGCACTTCTCTATGAAATATTAGATCATATTTTGATGGAAATGGAAGTAAGATTCGAGGTTTGTTACAAACTACAATTTCTTTGTCTTGCTGATACTGCAAAGTTTGGCCAGTATAACCAAACTTTTCTTACTGATTCTTCATAAAATTTATTGGAGATATATGCCGAATCATTTCCAAAAATCAGCGGCTCAAAAATAAACTTGACCTAATATTTGCTGATGAAAGTTATAGAAATATTTCATTGCAGCAGTTAGTAAAACAAGTTGGCGCAAATAAAGACATTTTTACCGAGACGTATAAACTTTTTTCGCTAATTTTAACGATATCGTCGACAAGCGTGTCAGTGGAACGAAGTTTTTTCATTTTGTACAGACCTTTTAGAGACACCCTGTAGATAAGTTTTTCGACAAGCATATTCTAAACAAAGAACAAAATCTATTATTATTTTAAATCCCATATCTGACAATTCACTTATGATTTGCGTAAACATGAAAGGAGCACGGGAAAACAATACTAGTGTGAAAGACAGGTATATAGAATGTCACACCGGTTACAGATCTGTTTCACTGGGTAAGTAAACCTGTGCAGGAACTCAGGTGTATTATTTAATCACCACGGGTATCGCGTTACTTTATGGGTCTAAGCTGTAATTCACCATGAACATTTACGTAAGTCTGGTTGTCTCATTGAAAATTAGGTTGTTAAGCGTGTCAGTAATAGTCTAGTGTCTAGCCACTGACTAAACGGCCGCCGGCGGTATTGCTCAATTATAAGAAGAAAACCGCCGTCCGTTTGTTTGATCTATTTACGTATATGAAAACCGCCGAAAATGTTAATTAATATGTTATTACCGGCGTTTTTAACTTATTTTATCAATAGATGTCGCCGTCCGGCCGTTTTGCTTATAAAAACTATTAAAAACCGCCGAATAATAGTTATAGTTAATCTAACCTTAATTTTTTATCTTTGCTGTACCGTATGCGTTTAGTTTTTTGTGGTTTTATTGTTTAATATTGTGTATGGCACCCTCAGTGCCGTATTATCCGTTAGGCTGAGTAGGCTACAGCCTAGGGCGCCATGAAAAAGTAGGCGCCAGACAGGGGAGTTTTTAAGAAACTTTAGGTCGGGTGGGGATTTTTGGTGACTAATTTCTCTGTGAATAAGGTGCTTTGAAATGAAATATAGACGCGAAAAGGAGGGAATAACCTTTTTTTTGCAATCAAATTTTATTTCGGGTGGTGGAGTAATGCGCCTGGCACTCAAAATAGGCGCTACGAAAGAAAGGACCTTTTTTTTGCTCTTCAAAAATTTTTTGGTGGAAAATAGGCGCTCCGGGAATTCTAGCCTAGGGCGCCTCAAACAGTTAATACGGCCCTGGGCACCCTTTGAAAAAACAAATTGGAGTAGTAGAGCGGGATAAGGATAGGCAAATAAAACCACTATTGTATTTATCCTATAACGTTTCGTGACTAAATTGCTACTTTAGCAAGTTTAAATAAAAAAAGCATGTATAAAATGGTATTTTGGGAAATTTTTATACAGTCGTGGAAAAAATATAGTATGTAACACATGCATAAGGTGTCTTTTTTCACTCATGGGATTGCCGCACTCGCCTAACGGCTTGTGCTGTCAAACTTCGCATTCGTTAAAAAGTATCACTTTATGCACTTGTTACATAAATTACTATTTTGTTTGCTCCTTTTGTTATTACCTATACATTTTTTTGTCTAAGAATTTGAAGAGGATTATCTGCCTCCAATAAAATATATAGGATGAATGCGATTAGTCCAATCGGATTTGTTTGTTACGATGTGCCCTAATTCATTTTTTGATACTTTGTATTTATTTTCGTCATTACCAAATTAGTAAAATCCATATTTCCAAGAGTAATAATTTAATTTAAAGCTTTACATGGTGCGTTAGTAAAAAAACAACCTAAATAATGTAACGTTTTATTCACCTACATTGATACCTACTATCTTTCCCTTTGAATCTAATATATTCATTTGTAATAGCCATACGGCGGCAATAAAAAAGTTATATAGCCTTTGTGAGTAATAAGCAACAAATATACCGGTTCAGATAAATAACATAACAAATAGGCAATATAAAAAAGAGGCAGTCTAACTAAATACTGGCATGTAAACATGGGTGAGTAATAGTTGGGAATGGCAACGATATATCGATTATTTTTAAATATCGATATATATTAATTTCTTCTCTTGCCCATCGTCGAGCTGTGGGAGATCTATCGCTCTTCTATAGATACTTTTACGGCTTCTGCTCCGACGAATTATCCAGAATAGTCCCTACTCTTGCAGCTCCCAACAGACAAAACTCGTGGAGCCGCGCGTATGCATCCCTATACGGTTCAATTGGACAGACCCCGAACTTCCCATTTCGTTCGTTCTTTTATCCCTAGAGTTTCTAGACTGTGGAACCTACTGCCAGCGGAGGTCTTTCCTTCCCCCAAATCTTCAAGTTTTTAAGTCCTGTGTATTTAGGCTTTCAGCCTTCGTGGATTGTCCAAAGATAAAAAAATATTGGAAATTAAATATTGATAATCTTCATCAATATTTAAATTCTCGATATATCGATATCGAATGATATTTGTCAAGTCAAAATTAAAAAGAGATTTTTTTTACTTAAATTTTTAAAACTGTAAAAAAATTTGTACAGGTAAATAAAAACTAACAGAACTAAAGTATCAAGGTATAAAATTCTAAAATACTTTTTCTTTATTAACGACAAAGAAAGCAAAAATTACAAAAAAATAAAATATTAAATTGGCAAACGACCACGTAGCCAACAAAGAAATCTTTTAATAACATTAACCATTAATGTAAATATTTAAGCTAAACAATAAATTATAAAAAATCTAATTCTTGCATTGAGCTTGAACCAAATAAAGCAATGATTAAGGAAATGACAAAAAAATATTATTCATTATCACAAAGATAATATGTCTGCCACAGAAGATGATGAATTTCAGATATCGGATTAAGTTCTACATGTTTATTATTTAAAATATAGTTTAATTAATTATATAAATGTTTTGATTCAAAATATGTTTTCTAAATTATTTACCAAAACTTACGAATATGTCATATTTTATCTAACGCCGGTATTTTACATCTGACACGACAATTTTCGATTATCTGTGAGGCTTTTAGTTTATACTGGTTGGCAACACTGGGTTTGTCTCTCTTTTTTAATGCCTATTCGCTAGTAGAAGTGGTAACATGCCAGTAGAGCAAGCCCTTTCGTCACTGTAGCAACGTTTTATTTTATCGCTTTCTCATAGCTTTTTAAGGTTTTTAAAACATACTACTATACTAAATTGAAGGAGAGGGACCTCTAAATATTTATATTAAGGACTTAAATCTTCACGGTATTTTTTTTTATTACCCTACACAATATTTTCGATATATTTAAAAAAAAATTAAAGTCGATTTTTTTGCCCAGTCTACTATTTACAGTATTCCATATTTGGGGTATACTTATTGCATATTTAGCTGCCCTCATTATTTTTAAGTTTTTTAAAATAAATCTTAATAAAAATTAATCAATGTAATTTAAAAAAATTACAAAATAAAGGACCAATATATAATTGTTAATAATTACCACAAAATAAATTATAATTTTTATGAAAATTATGTGTAAGAAACAAAGTGGTGTTCCATATTTGGTCACTTTTCTCTAATGTCTACTAGCCAAAGGCGGTAATAACAAAAACTGATGAATAGCCTTTTTGTAAATGATACGCGAATAAAATACCTACCGGCTCGCTACTACAGGGTTGGAATTTTCTTCTTATTTGTTTGCTTCCTTTGTCATTGTATATCTTTTTCTTTGTCAAATTTAAAAGAATTTAGGACATCATTATCTGCATCCGATAAAATATAGGACGAACAGCATAGTATTAGGTTCAATGCGATCCGTCCAATAAATGTAATCCCGAGCCTCTTTTCCAATCCCGGGATTTCGGAATTGGGCACAGACAATCCCGGGATAGTCCCGGGATTTAAGGGTGAAGTACAACAAAAGTGAGAAATATTTAAAAATCAACTTTAATTTTTTAAAATTTCTTTAGGAATGTAAAAAAACCTGAACAAAAAAAGTTAAAATACAAAACAAAATCATTTTACATACACACTTCTTTTAATAAAGCCAGTTCTACACTTATCTTTATTAGGTACCTACATTTAAAAATAAAAACAAAACTGTATTTCTGCAACATCGACATACCCTTACATAACCTCTAATTAATCGCATGAAAACCTTTGTAATTTTTTTCAATACAACAAACTTAAGGCAATAATAAACCCTATAAATAATAAAAAGGTAAATATCCAAAATATACTTTAAATAAAAATATTTCAGTGCAAAATTCTAATAACTAGCGGGATGCGGAGTGTTGCATTTACATGACTTAATCCTTTAAGTAAGACCGCGTAAACCTGACTTAAATCAGCTGGAAAATAAAAATGGCTGACTTTTTATTTTTGTTGGCATTAACAAGACGATAAATTGACAGGCAAACTAAGTGCGTTTTGTTTTATGCAATTATTTCGAAAAAATTACATTTATTTAATAATCCCGAAAATCCCGTTGATTTAAGAAATTTAATCCAGAAAATTTCGGGACTGTAAAATGGGCGGGATCCCGGAATCCCAGGATTTTATCCCCTAGTTACGATGTACCCTTATTTACTTTTTGATATAGTGTATCTTAAAGTATATCGCTTTGGCTTTTGACGGGCAATACCCCAATAAACCTTTAATGATTTATGACCTATTGTTATTGGGCAAACCTATGAGTTCATAATGACAGGGGTGGGCCAGGGTATAAATATCTCTTGACCATTTATATAAATATTGTTTTTAGTTGTAGTGTTGAATAACCGTTTTTACTGTGCGTTTTGAAAAAGTTATTTTACGAGAATACATATAAGTATGTCGCGTCGAAATCATTTGTCATTAGATGCAAAACAGGTTGTAAAAATGTGTATGAAACTTTAATCAGTAGGGGATTTATTAAACAAGAAGCTTTAAAAGAAACCTGTCTACTTACAAAATCTCCAATATCGTCGATAAGTGATATTATTAATAGTGAAGGATTGAACAAAAGAAAAAAGCGTAGTGATTTTCGATCTCACCGTATAGACAATAGTGATCAAAACCTAATAGGAAGGAAAATATATTGTCTTTATGAAAGCGGAGTTGTTCCTACCTTGGATAAACTGAAAACGAAGCTAGAAGAAGACGACACTAATATAAATATTAGCCGTGCCACCCCCATAGAGTTGTTTGAGAATGGGATTTAAATACCGCAAAATAGACAAAAGACAAGTAGTAATGGAATCGCACAGATTACGCCTTTGGAGAGTTAATTACCTTCAAGAAATTAAAAGATATAGGTTAGAAAACAGATCCATAATTTACCTTGATGTAACATGGTTCGATACACACGACACAGTATCCAAAGGATGGGTGGATTCCAGTCAAAACTGTCAGACGAAAGCACCTTCAAATAAAGGAAAACGCATTACCATAATACACGCTGGTTCAGAAGACGGATTTGTCCCAAACTGCTTGCTGTTATCTGCAAAGAATATTAAGGATCCTAGCTTGGATTATCACGAGGATACAAGCGCAGAACTTCTTGAAAACTGGTTTCAAAATTATCTTTTAAAAAATATTCTAAACAACAGTGTTATTGTCATGGATAACGCAAGCTACCACAGCCGTCTTGTACACAAAGCACCAGCTTCATCAAGTTCAAAAACTGAAGTCCAGAAATAGTTCAGTTATAAAAAAGCGCATACTTTTGAAAGTCCTAAATTCGTATGCAATTAAGAAACAATATGTATGTGACCATTTGGCTAAACAGGCTGGGCTTATTGTCTTACGTCTTCCTCCGTATCACTGTATGTTTAACCCCATAGAACTTTTGTGGAACCAAGTAAAATCAAAGATTAGAGCAGAAAATGTTACACCTACTTTAAGTCCCAGTGTTATAAATTTGATAAAAAAATGTAATTACTAATATACCAGTTGAGAGCTGGAAAAATTCAGTACAGCATATTATAAAAATTGAGGACTCTAACATTTCTGTACAAAACAACATAAATCGTATTGTAATTAATCTCAACGATGACTCTGATAGTGAAACTGAATTAGATTTAGATATTTTTAGATAAAAATGTAATTACGTATAGATAATATAGTTATAAATTTCTGTATAATTATTAAAACTTTGCATATATTTAATTTCTTAATGTAATTTTAAGATTATACCTACTAAAATAAACAATAAATTATAAATCTTTATATTATTAGAGTCCGTCCCTAATGTTCTGCCCTTTAATACCTACTGATCCGCTGTTTTATTGCTGGCGGCAGGTATATTGGAGTACTGCCGTCAAAAGCCAAAGCGATATACTTTGAGATACACTATATCTTGTATTTATTTTCCTCCTAACCAAATTAGGAGAATCCATATTTTCATTAGTAATAAATAAATTTAAAGCTTTACACCATGCATTGGAAAAAAAGAACAACATGAATAATGTAATGTTATATTCACCTACATTGATACTATCTCTTCCTTTGAATCTAATATTCATTTTGTAATAGCCAACGGCGGCAATAAAAAACTGATAAATAGCCTTTGTAAATGATACGCGAACAAAATACCTACCGGGTCGCTACTACATTTAGAACAATGGAAATAAAAACAAAACGTGTAGTTTTTTTTTTGTTGTTTGGAAATAATTTATCTATTTCCATCTGGTTTAATTATCTTTGGACTAGCATTCCTTTAAGACATTCCGTTTTATTTTACTGATTTATTTCTTTTGATTCTTTATACAGGGTGTTACAGAGTGTTGTTAAGAAAATTTTAGGGGGCAACTGGTCGGTTTTTTTTCTGATACTATAAGCACAAATTATCAGAATACCCAGATGCGAAACTAAGCGTGTTCGTTGAAATCTCTCACCACTATGGTCCCTCCCACTGCGTAGTGGATATACACCCCACGATTTAGTACGTGACCCAATGCTCATCTAGGTGTCAGTTAGTCCCATATTTTTGTTGGTATAGAACGTGAGCATAAGTTAGTTAATTGTGTTTAGTTGTTTGTGAACTTTTATTTTTTATTATTATTAAAGTATAGTGTCTTCTTAAATTTTTTTACTGTTTAATGTGGGATATAAATGTGTATATTTATACTGTACCGGGAGCGGAAAATCACTTTTTAGATTCCCAAAGGACTACTTGAGGTAAATATAAATTTAATATTTGGTAATATAATAAAGTTATTTTTAATTAGTCCGTACATGTTGATGTGCATGCTATAGATAATATCGGGCACATCAGTGTTCACGTAACCTAATATATAACTGTATTTTCTGGATGTAGTAAGTTCTATTTACAAAAAAATATGTGAATAATTATGTGGATGGTTTTTCTATAATAAAAACATATTTTTAAGCGCAAAGGTCTGGCTTAAGTCTGCCGGAAGAGAGGATTTTTTGGAAAACAATTTGATGAATTATAAATTGTGCGGAGTACATTTTGAAAATAAATTTATTTCTATCTCGTCATCCGCAATGAAACGTCTATTTAACGCTACCGTGCCGACAATATTTTTTAAGCCATTATCATCAAGAAATACAGACAATTCTAAGAACCTTCCAAAAAAAGGAAAAAGGAAACAATTTTTTTTTATTTATAGCTGCACCACCATTTGAAAGGCTATATTTCAAATAAAGAAAAATTAGGTGTTTTCTCAGTATTCAAAAAAATAACATACTCCTATTACTATGGCTACATCTGCATTGCTTTAAAAGATTGCGTCGGGGTTTCTTTAGAAACTCTTGTTGCTCTGCTTTCAATTATTTTGTTTTAATCCCCAGTTACACAAAACTTTTTATTAAACAATTAAGCTAGTAAAACGGAATACTTTTAATTAATTTAATAAGCAGTTTTTAGACAGCGTTTTTTTTTTAATATGGCGTTTTGTTAAACATTTTAAACCCCCATTAGTTTAGGCGATTTTTAAAACGTTTTGTGCAACCAGGTATACACATTTTATTACAAATTGATCTAAACGTGACATCTACTAACAATATTTTACCCTTCAAAGCGTAGGTAAAATTTTTAGTTTGTAATATTTTTAATAAAGAAAAATTTAATTTTCAAATGGTGTATTATTCTTTTGTCCCGTTTACCCCACATAAAAAAGCGGCATAATTAATTACTATAAAATTCTATCTTTCCTTAGCGCCTTGGTGCGGTTTAACCTTTACAAATTAAAGATATTACGATCCATGCATTCGTGCAGATTTTCCATTTATTCTTTCTCAAGGTCATAGAAACAAGTAAGCGTATTTCGCCGCACTTTCGCATCTGGGTATTCTGAAAATTTGTGCTATAAGTTATAAGAAATATTGTCTGAAAATTTCAAGTCATATGGAGCAATACTTTTTGAGTTACGATTAAGTCTGAGTTTTTTCTCTATTTTATTTACGCATTAAGACTTTAATTGCGTTTTTCTCGAAACTTTGTTTTTAAGTCGTTAGTCAAAATTTCTCAAAACCGTTGGACCGATTTCGCCCAAATTTTACACATTTTTTTATAAACAAAATTCTCGGTTTTGAACGAATAATTATTGTTTTTTCAAGTAAAACTTATTTTTTAGGCCAACAAAAATTCATTTTTTTATCAAAATACGAGTTTATAGTTTACGAGAGCACCATAAATTTAAAAATTAATATTTTAATAATTTCTTTTTTAAAAGCAAGATAAAGGTGTTTAGTAAAGAAATCTTTTAGGTGCCTTAGTTCCGCTACCACAGACGTAATTTTTAATATTTTTCTTAAAAAAGTAGTTCTAAAACCACACAAAAAGTTTTAAAAATATTAATAAATAAAATTACTTAAAAAAATTCACAAAAATATACAATGTGTCCGCCCAAGTCCTGTACATATAAAAACTTTTTATTATTAATTTTACGAAAAAGTTAAAAGTTCTGTATGTTCTAAAATCTAAAAAGCAGTCATTAGATATTCATTTTTTTCAGTAGTATACGAGGTATCTCTAAAAACATACATTTTGTTCAAAAGGAAAGTACCCTTATTTTTAAAAATATCAAAAATTATTATTAAGAAAAAATGTTTAGAAATAAAAATAACTCTTACTTCTCATTTATTTTTAAGAAAAAACTTTTTTTTATTTTCTATAATAAAACGATAAACATTTAAATTTGTATATTTGCAAATACTTTTTCGAAATGTAATATCTAAAAAAGCTTAAGAACTGTCAAAACAGTGATAAGTCACAGAAATGCTTGTTATCGCATAAAAATTAAAGAAAAACTTTTTTGTTCTAAATGAAAGAGCTTGTACATTTAGAAGTTATTTTTAATTCTAAATATTTTTCCTTAATAACAATTTTCGACATAATTCAAAAATAATGGTACTTTCATCTTGAACATAATTCACATTTTTTTGAGATACCTCGTATACTACTGAAAAAAATGAACATCTGATTATTGCATTTTAGGTTTTAGACCATGCAGAACTTTTTAAGAATAACTTTTTTCGAAAAATTAATAATAAAAAGCTTCCCATATGTAGAGAACTTAGGCGGACACACTATATATATATATTTTTTTGGGGGACTCGTTATCCCCCTTAAGGGTAGATTTTACTATTGAAAATATGAAAAAAAAGTACAAATCAACACAAATTACTCGTACCCAGAATGCAGGATGTTAAGGTTGTTTTTTAATATTTCAAATATCTTCTCCCCATGTTGTATTAATTTGGCAATGTCATGTATGGCATTAGGGAGCAACGTATTACTAACTTTATTACATTTAATATGTCCAGTGGCGTCCCGAGCAGCATCTGAAGGATTATTACTAACAAAAAAACGGTACACCACTAACTGTAAATGTGCGTAAAATGTTTCTACTTTCTTTAGAATAAACAAATAAAAATATCTCCTAATTTTTTTGTCTCTTATTTACTTTAAGAGAAAAAAATCTACTTAGCTAATTGCATATTTTTGAGCATAAAAAAGCATTTCAGGAACTTTTTCTTTTTAATCTTAGGTTTTTAATTTTTTTATTAGCAATTATGTAACAGTAACAATAATTACTTTATATTTGAATTTATATTCAGTTTAACCAATTTTACTAAAATTTGTGTTATCGATTTTTTTTAATGTTTACCACCCTGTAACTTAAACACGAAAAATTTACTAACCCATGTTTATATATTTTTTTATATATATTTTTAAGGTAGAATCTACCCTTAAATTTTTTAAACATTCTGTAACACCCTGTATATAGCTACTTCACAAACAGGGGTATTAATAAATTAATAGTATTCAATGCGCGAGCCTAGTAAACGGGCTAAAGGGTTGAGATTATTGGCTAATAAAATTTAGCGCCCTCTTCGGAAACTTTTAGAACACTTTTAGTTTAAGATGACATTTCTTATCATATTTTACTTGCTGTTTTGCAGTTAGTACAAAAATAATTTATAATATCCCAAAGAAACTTAATAACTTTACATTTCCCTAAGTTTTTGTTTTGTAACTTAAAAACAAATACTGTTTTGTTGGGTTGAATCTCTTAAGGTATACAGGATATGACAAAAAGTATGAATGTTTTAAATGAAACACCTTGACCATTAAAAATATGTTAAATAGCTTTACAAAAATGTTACAATATTAAATTTTCTTCAAAACAGATCTTTTAAGGTAAGAGTTAACAACTACTTTTCTGATACTCACACAGAGGAAAACGGTACTCCGCAAGGCTCCATAATCAGCCCCACGTTATTCCTGATTGCAATTAATGATATAATTAACAACTTACAAAAACCCTTAAAGGCTCGATTATATGCCGATGATCTAGTTGTTTATATTAAAGGAAAAAATATAACCCAAATGACTGCTTTGCTGCAAACATTCCTACAACAACTAGAATCATGGTCACAGAACACAGGATTCCAGTTTTCAGCAGCAAAAACAACAGCTATTATATTCTCCAAAAAGCCTTAAATCACACACCTATACTATCATTACATAACACAAACCTATCGTTCAAATCTTCTGTAAAATTCCTAGGCATGTGGTTTGATCAAAAACTTAACTGGAAAGAACATATACGACAACTAACACTAACTTGCAACAAAAGACTTAATTTGTTAAAAACACTCTGCAACCGTAACTGGGGAGCCGATTACGCCACTCTACTTTTACTTTATAAATCTCTCATTAGATCTAAGATAGACTACGGCTCTATCGCATACGCCTCGGCAAGTAAATCTACACTGAAACCACTGGACTCGATACACAACGCCGCTCTCAGGATTGCCCTTGGTGCTTTTCGCACTACCCCAATAGAAAGTATTTACAGTGAAACTGGTGAAACATCGCTACACCACAGACGTATGCTTCTGACATTAACACATGCGACATCAATTGCCACAAATATAAATAAACCATTGGCCGATAATACGTTTACAGAAAAATATACAAATTACTTTAATAATAAACCATATTCTGCAAAGCCCTACTACGAAAGAATTCGAACGTACCTTAATCATCTTGATACCGAATTTCCAGCAGTTTTTCCCGAGAATATCGATCATCCACCACCATGGACAATAAACGTTCCTGAATGCAACACCTCTCTAACATCTTTCGATAAACATAACACCAGTAATACAGTAATCTTAAACGCATTAAATAGTTTAGTTGATACAAAATATAACTCCTTCGCAAAAGTATTTACCGACGGCTCAAAATCTGAGAATGGAGTTGGCGCCGCATTTGTATCACCGTACTCCACCTTCATGTTTAAATTTCCATCCCACACTAGTATATTCACTGCGGAACTTTATGCTCTGTACCAAGCACTAAAACATATAAACTTGTCCACTTTTTCAAAAATTTTACTTCTTACTGACTCTCTTAGTTCCCTCCTAGCAATCCAACACCTATACCCAAAACATCCAGTGGAAAAATTAATCAAAACAGAACTTTTACGAGCTCAGGAACATAATAAAAATATCGAATTTATTTGGATACCTTCGCACATCGGTATTCCGGGAAATGAAGATGCAGATGAAAGTGCGCGAAGTGCAATAACTAGTGCGAACGCCGAACTGTCTCGCGTTAGTGCGCCCGGAGACATTAAGTCATTTTTTAAAACCATAGTGTTACGCCAATGGAAAAATGAATGGGATATTTCGAGAACCAAGCTTAGATCAATTAAAGACGATGTTAATCCATGGAAGCCTAGAACCAGCAACCGACGTTTACAGGTTATTCTCACACGCCTTCGTCTAGGGCACACGAGATTTACCCATTCCTACTTATTTTCTAATAGTGACCCACCCCTGTGTGATACATGTAATTTAACAAACAGCATCTCTCACATATTAATTAACTGTCCTAAATACGTTAGAGAACGATTGTCTTACAATATCCCAAACAGCCTTCTACAACTTCTTGGAAAAGACTGCCCAGTGGAAAACTTGGTGAACTATCTTAAAGCCATAGACATCTTAAACAAACTCTAATCCTAATTTATTGTACTTAGCTTATTTTATTGTCGCTAATAACCTTAAGGTGGATGCGACTTTTTTCAAATTAAAAAAAAAAATGTTACATTTGATATTTTTTGTTTTGATATGCCTAATTTTACACTGATTTTTAGATTTGTATCGCCATATGTTTAGAGCAAGTTAAGTGAGATTAAGTGTGTTTTTTTAAAGCTATTTAAAAAAGGTGATAATATATATAGTGTCTCATTTAAAAAAATCATACTTTTTCGTACCTTCTATACCTTAACAGATCATAAAATTCGGATGAATCAATCCCATAAATTCACAATTTTATTTATTTTGTACCACAAAAAATAAAAAAGTTGGGTGTAAATTTATAAATTGACACTCGGTAGAGTTATATTCATAAAAAGTCGTACAAGGAATAAAAAGAAAGGTAGCCCACCTTATTTTTGCATAAAACTGACTTTTGTAACTGATTTTTGTTGAAAGTTGTTAAATGTTAGAGGTTTTAATAAAAGAAAACTTGCACTAGTTTTTTAAATATCTAGGTGGCAATGTTTAACAAATTTTGCCTTTGTCAGAAAAAATAAATATTTACTTAGAATTTGTATTTATTTACATCTATATTTACACTTCACGTTAATGCTAAAGGAGTTGGAACAGTTAACTGTCTTAGTCAGTAGCATATATAGCGTGTCTAGTTAAGTTTGCACCAAATGGAAAACTTTTATTATTAACTTTACGAAAAAAGTTATTTTTATAAAAAGTTCTGCATGGTCTAAAACCTTAAATGCAATTATCAAATATAAGTTTTTGCAGTGGTAGACAAGGTACGTCAAAAAATATAAATTTTGCTCAAGAGGAAAGTATCCTTATTTTCTATATCAAAAATTACCTTTTAAATATGCAAACTGGTTTATTTAAAAACATATATATTTACATTTTTTCTGCAATAACGAGTGTTTATGTGTTTTTTTGCCGTTTTAAAAGTTCTTAAGCTTTCTTTACATATTAAATTTCGAAATAAGTATGTACTAATGTACAAACTTAAATTCTTACCGTTATCGCATAAAAAATTAATAAAAAGTTTTTTTAAATAAACAAGTTTTTATATTTAAATGTTAAAACTAACCAGAACTTTTCATAAGGAATACATTTTTCTCATAAAATTAATAAGAAAAAAGTATTCCAAATGGTTGCGAACTTAGGTAGACACGCTTTAATTAATTCACCCTTTGTACCTGATCCCTGCCAAAGCCATAATTAGTGAATTCCTTTTACCTTGTAGAACCGTTCTGAACCGTTCTCTGAACTGTCAATAGTGTCAAGAACGGTTCTACAACATAATAATATGTCAAAAAATTGTGAAAGGAACACTTATGGTGTCGGAGCATAAAAGGAATACAGCATATGAGTCAAACTTCATAGTCTATCATCGCTTCTACCTATGTTGGGAGCATGCGCTGACAAACTTTCAGGTTTTACAAAATAAAAAAGTCTGCCGTCCACGGGCTCTTACTTAATTAGGTTGTTTAAAAAAAAAAATAGATGTTTTGGGCTTTAGACACAGACGGTCGTAGGGAACATCAACAAAAATTACTATTTCTTTAATTTAAATAGAATTCATGCAGATATTAAAAATAGATTACTAAAAGCCTTCAGGTTGTGCACTGACTACCTTCAAAGAATGCTAGACAGTAGATTTAATTAAGCCAGATGAAAATAGATTATTTATTTCCGTTAAAAAACTTGTCTTGTTTTTATTTCTATTGTTTTAACGCATGGCAGCGATACTGAGACTTTTTGTCGTGTCATTTACAAAGGTTGTTTTCTTTTTTATTGTTACTTTATCATCTTAGATACAGGGTATTTTCCAATCTATACTAAGGTATTACCGTCCAACGAAGTGGGAACGGGTCGGTTTTCTTGGATAAACTATAACTAAAATTCGATATTACTCAACGGATTTTAATGCGGTTTTTTAATAGATTAACTGATTTAAGGAAAATGTTTAAATGTATAATAATATCAAAAAAAAAAACATGTACAGGGTGTTGAAAAAATAGTTTACATTTTAGATTCGATATTTCTTAACGAATTTTGATGCGGTTTTTTAATAGATAAAATGATTCAAGAGGAAGGTTCATATTTATAATAATATAATAAAAGCATATACGGAGTGTTTAAAAAAATAGTTTACATTTAAAATTCGATATTACTCAACTAATGTTAGTGCGGTTTTTAATAGATAGAGTGATTCAAGAGAAAGGTTTAAATATAAAATAATATTGAAAAGAAAAACATTTGCAGAGTGTTCGAAAAATTGTTTACATTTAAAATTCGTTATTGGCGTTACTAATCTCAACGGATTTTGATGCGGTATTTTAATAGATTAACTGATTTAAGGGAAAGGTTTATATGTATAATAACATCCAAAAAACATATACAGAGTGCTTAAAAAAATAGTTTACATTTAAGATTCGATATTTCTTAACGAATTTTGATGCGGTTTTTTAATAGATAAAATGATTCAAGAGGAGGGTTCATATTTATAATAATATAAAAAAAGCATATACGGAGTGTTTAAAAAAATAGTTTACATTTAAAATTCGATATTACTCAACTAATTTAAGTGCGGTTTTTTAATAGATAGAGTGATTCAAGAGAAAGGTTTAAATATAAAATAATATTTAAAAGAAAAACATCTACAGAGTGTTCGAAAAATTGTTTCCATTTAAGATTCGATATTACTTAACGAATTTTGATGCGGTTTTTTTTTAATAGATAGAGTGATTTAAGAGGAAGGTTTATATGTATAATAATATTAAAAAAACATATACAGAGTGTTAAAAAAGTTTACATATAAAATTCGATACGTTACTATTGCAATTAAAAAAGAAATTGTTTATACAAAAAATGGAATTGCCACCCAGAGTGGGCCAAAAGATGTTATATTATAAAACCCCTTAAAACTAAAAGAATTCTAACTATGTTATTATATCATCTAGGGGTTTACAAAATTGCTTAAATATAAAGATTTGCTAAATAAGTATTAGTATTATAAAAAAAAATATACAGGAAGTACCAAATATTTGTTTGTAAGTTTCTTATCACTTTTTAACGGATTTTGATGAGTTTTTTTATTAGATAGAGTAATTCAAGAGAAAGGTTTATATGTATATAATAATATCCAAAATCCTTACAGTGTAATGAGGGGAAATTGTTTTACTCCGAAATTAACGCGTGCAAAGCCGCGGGCAAAAGCTAGTTATAAATAAAGAGGTAAAGTTTGTAACTTTGAGTGTTTGTTTGTAAGGGCTAATTTTTGGAAATACTGAACCGATTATGAAAATTTTTACAATCAAAAAGCTGAACTATTTAGGAGTACTGTATGCTATATTTTATTAAGATTGAACAAAAAGTTCAAAGAAAAATATAACTAACGCCCAACGAAGTGGGCACGGGTCGTATAAATCTTTAAAGCGTAATTTCTTATACAACGTGTCTATACCGGGGTATACACGATCATGCAAAACTGTCACATCTGTCAAAAAAACCAAAGCTCGCGCGCAAATTTGACCGTGTGTATTAAAAACTGCCACATCTGGCTTGGCATGCGACTCGATGGCCGAGTTTGATTTTTCGTGGCGCACGTCGTGCAAACTTGTGCATGTGTAGGACACGTCAGTTAACGTTTCAGTTTAGGGACGTCGTTTACGGGGTTATATTGTTGGTTTTGAGTTAACAAAATGGCTCTTTGGCGCCAGAAAGATGTTTTGCGTGATTTTATAGATCTGTACCAACGTTATCCATGTTTTTGGAAAGTTAGAAGTAATAACTACATTGACAAAAATAAAAAAAACCTTTTCGCTGAATCACGTTTATGTTTAAGTTGATCACGCCACCAGCTGCCAAAACTGTGTATCAAAAGCTTCATTTAACATTTGGTTTCATGCAAGTGCGTTTCAGGTTTGCATGACCGTGTATACCCCGGTTATGAGCAGGAGGGCCTGTATGGGCATCTTAGAAATGATTTTGCCTGAACAGAAAATTTGTTAATTTTACAATTGCTAAATAATTCAAGATTCGCTTACTAAATTTTTTGAAACTTGGCACGAGGCTTTACCAAATTGGTTCCTTCGAAAAGTTATCTTATATTTTTTCTGTAAAACATACAGGGAAGCCAATAATTATCCCCCTTAAAATTTACATGGGATTTCCTATGTTCCGCTCTCCGGTATTTTCAAATGTAGAATCTGCCCTTAAAATATCTTAACAACATTCTGTATTACCCTGTATAAACTCTTGACAGTGTATTTTACTATTTCAATATAAATGCTCTACTTATTTAAGTTCAAAAACCTGTGAAACTGGCATTTAACACATTTACAATGATATTATGTCAGAAAATAAATGGGCAAAATAGCTGTAACATTAGTTCCGTAATGTTTTAAAAATAAAAACCTACGACATAATGGCAAATTTATGCACCTTGTAGCACGTTTGAAACCAACTACTGGTTAGTCTGCTTGGCATTTCAATTTGAAATACAGGGTGTTACAAAAAATAGCTACCATACAGGGTGTTAAAAAAAATAGCTACTAGTGTCCGGAAATTGCGCGTCAGGATTTCGGTGGGCGATTCTGCACGAAAAGTTAATGCAACAAACTTACATACATTTTTTCAAAAACTCAAAATAAATGAAGATACAGGATGTTGAAAAACCCATTTTTGTTATTTTTTTAATAACTTTTTTTCTAGTGTACTGATTTTTGCTAAATTTTGCATACATATCACTAATGATTCTTTGTATTCATCCTAAATTGGGCCTAAACTGTCCTTTACTTTAGAAAAATGACTTAGAACTTTTTGTTTTAATCCTTTTATAAATTTGGATATAAAATTAATAAAGAACATCAAATATCTTTACAAAAGGTGTTTCGTTGCATTAACTTATAGCCCAATTAACTTAAACTTACACCTCGAAATCTTACGGAATAGGCTAAATATCTGTACACCCCTTATCGTGTAAGGAACTCGAAATATGACAGGACAAATGTAAAAAAAAATATTTTTTTGCGAATACCTCGTTTCCTTTACTTTTATTTGCATTTATATTGATAATAAAAGTTATAGAACACAAAATTCTTTACAAATTTGGTTGTAAGCATTTTTTGTCATACCATATCTGATAATAGAGGGCGCAGTGTGTAAAGCACTTTAGTGCATGTACATGCCTTAGTAGCAAGCAACCGTGATATTTAGCCAAAACTTAAGTAAAAAGATGACATATTAAACTAAAAATCACGATTAGTTGCGTGCTAAGGTATACTGAGGTATACATACAGTAAAGTGCTTTACACTCTGCGCCCTCTATTATCGGATCCGTTGGTCTGACAAAAAAATGCTTAGAATTAAATTTGTAGAATTTTGTGTTCTACAACTTTTATAATAAATATAAATGCAATTAAAAGTAAATAAAACGAGATATTTGTAAAAACTGATTTTTTGACATTGACCTGTCATATATTTCGAGTTCCATACACATTTACATTTAAAAGAGTATTTTTGTACCAAAATAAAGGTATGTACAGATATTCAGCTTATTCTGTGAGATTTCAAGATTGACCCTTTAATTTCATTAAGATGACTGGTGTATTAACATGAACTGTTTTCGAGAAAAACGGCTTTAAAAATTTACATACGTTTAATTAAAAATTCTGATTTTCAAAATTAACAAAGCAAGCCTTGAAAGCAGACGTTGTTTATGGGTAATTTGTTATTGATATGTATGCAAAATTTGGCGAGAATCAGTACCCTAGAAAAAGTTATTTAACAACCTGTTTCTCCGTTAATTTTGAGTCTTCGAAAAAATTTCGTGTAGATTCGCCCACAAAAATTCTGTCGCGTAATTTCCGGACACTCTGTATAAAGTCTTAAAATCCCTGTATAAAATTAATTGATATACCGGGTGACACAGGATTTTGTTACGCAGGCGCGCCGGTGTCTTTTTTCATGTGGGGCAAATTTTGTGAGTAACTTATAATGCAATCATGAAACAAGCAAAATAGGTTTTTATTTGCGTGCGTAAAGTAGGGTCTTTGCGCACGTAAGCTTTCGTTAGAAATTGTAATTGGTTGTTAGAGCAACCAGAAATAAAACCTCAAAACGGACAAATACTATTTGAGTCAAGAAATGTTAGAATAATATTAATGAATAATATACCAGGTGATGCGAGGTTACTAGCAAGCCTGTTATTTTCTAGAATTAAAAAAAAATAAGAATTACGTGTTAAGCTTAAATCAAAGCTTAAGATAGTGGTTTTTATTTAATTTATTGAAGTTCTTTACTGCCAAAAGGTAAATTCTGTGGCACTTACGGTAAACCCGGAAATTGTATTTTTACGATGATTGGAAATAAGGCTCATTAAATATATGTAAAAATCGCATTAGCTTTTTTAACCATCATTTGTTTTTTTAACAAATCGATAAAAATGGCAGTTAACGTGACATTTTTAAATTCCAAAAACTGATTGGGATAGGTATAACATGTTTTTGCTTAGAATTGCCTGATAATGGATTTTTAGAAAAATGTATAGCGTGTACCATTTAAAATAGCAAAGTTGAGAGCATTTCCGGTTAGGCCGGATGTGCCACATAAAATATAAAACATCAGAAATATCCGTCTTATTCAACCATAAATTCGACCAAAATTTTAAAATCGTAAAACACTTTTTAAAAAAATGACAGACTTGCTAGTTATTTCGTGGGCACCTGGTATATGTTTTATACTTTTTTAAGACACTCTTAGACAAAATATTGTTTCAAACACATGCGCATAGTGTCTTTCCTGCACCTAAAGCTAAATTCAAACTAAGCTTTGCCTCTTTCGTCAAGCTGCTTTTGCGTTCGGGAAAAAAGTACCAATTTGCGCTTTTGATAAAAAAATAACCAGTTTCTCCAAATATTAATAAACATAAGAAAAGTGGACTACGTTCATATCGAATAGTTAAAGCTAGCTTGAGTTAAAGCGGCTTTTAAAAGTGGCTTGAAAAAAGCGATATAAACGCGCTTGAAAGTGACTTGAATCGTTCAAGTCAAGCCTGAAAATAGGTAGGGTTGACTTCACTGAAGCCGAATAGAAACACGATATAAACATTCAAGCGGGCTAACTGCCTAACTTCAGATGAATGCTTCCTCGAACGTCATCAGTGTCAATTTCATATATGATTTTGACATTTTTATACAAAATATGAGTGGAAAAACAGGTAAAAAACATGAATACACGCTCACACTAACCACAGCACAAAAAACGGGACAAATTAAAAAGTGAGGTTTGTTTTTCATTTGATGTCTACAGTGAAGTTGGATGCAAAACTGCCGCATGCGTACGACGATGGCCTGAAATGTGCTTGACCTTGATTTTCAATCGACTTTCAAGCCACCGAAATAAACACTTTGACTTGAAAATCGCTTCAAAGCCGCTTTGTTTTCGTTTATAAACGTAATATATATAAAAGATTCAAGCCGGCTTAACAACTGCCTAACTTCAGATGAATGCTTCCTCGAATGTCATCAGTGTCAATTTCATATATGATTTTGACATTTTTATGCAAAATATAAGTGGAAAAACAGGTGAAAAAACTTTAAAACACGCTCACGCCAGCAACAACACATACAACGGGACAAAATAAAAAGTGAGGTTTGTTTTTTATTTGATGTCTACTGTGAAGTTGGATGTAAAACTGCCGCATGCGTACGACGATGGCCTGAAATGTGCTTGACCTCGATTTTCAATCGACTTTCAAGCCACCGAAATAAACACTTTGACTTTGAAATCGCTTCAAAGCCGCTTTGTTTTCAAGCCAGCTTGGAACGGTCTTAATTTAGTTAAAGTTCCACTTTATTGTAAAACTTTTTATACAATATGAGCAACGCAGTTTGGTTCATCGGCAAGCAATAGAATAACGAAACAAGCACTATTAGTCACGCATGTTTACATGCCGGGATTTAGTTAGATTGTCTTTTTTCCTCACATTGCCTATATGTTATGTTATTTAGCTGAACCTGTATAATTTTTTTTGTTACTTTTTAGCCTTATGGTTTCGTGACTGCAACACTTTTTTGGCACTGTTGGCACAAGTGACGCCTTTGCCCAGTCCGACACCCGAAACATGTCAAAATTGACAGGCTGGTTTAAAACTCCGCACGGCTTTCATGTATGGCGGTATGAATATTCGTGATAGACTCGTCAAAAGGAACCCCCTTAATAGGTTTTAAAAGGTTATTATCATGAGATCCATTTCATTACTGGCCTAGGCACTATCAATAGTTTTCACCTGTATGATAACATTCTCTTATTAGGTATAGTGCCTGGGCTAGTAATAAATTGGACCTTATGATAGAAACCCTTTTAAAACATTTTTAGGACTTTTTTTTTGGACGAGTCTACCACGAATATTCATACCGCCATATATGGAAGCGCGCTTTAACCCAGCTACTCAATTTTGACATGTTTCGGGTGTTGGACTGGGCAAAGGCGTTACTTTTTCTCGGAAAAGTTTACCACAATGTTTTACAAGCAATTTTTAATCATTATGCCAAAAATGGTAAGGCTCACAGTAATGAAACCACTCATGTTTCGGGTATTGGACTATATGTTTCGGGTGTTGGACTGGGCAAAGGCGTTACTTTTTTTCTCGGAAAAGTTTACCACAATGTTTTACAAGCAATTTTTAATCATTATGCCAAAAATGGTAAGGCTCACAGTAATGAAACCACTCATGTTTCGGGTATTGGACTATATGTTTCGGGTGTTGGACTGGGCAAAGGCGTTACTTTTTTCTCGGAAAAGTTTACCACAATGTTTTACAAGCAATTTTTAATCATTATGCCAAAAATGGTAAGGCTCACAGTAATGAAACCACTCATGTTTCGGGTATTGGACTATGAGGGTTTCGCGACTCTTACCCCTGCCATTTTTGGCACAATGTTTAAAAATTGCATGTAAAACATTGTGGTAAACTTGTCCGACAAAAAAGTGACGCGTTCGCCTAATCCGACATCCGAAACATTTGACATTCGCAGGAGGGTGAAAGCGCTGCATTCATATATGGCGGTATAAATATTCGTGATAGACTCGTCAAAAGGAACCCCCTAAAACGGTTTTTAAAAGGTTCTTATCATGAAATCAATTTATTTCCGGCCTATTAGTCAATTTATTACTATTAGTTCAAATGTTCATCAGTAGGAAAACAGAAATTTATAAATGGGCCCATATTTAATTCATTCTGAAAGCGATGCCGCCAAGTACACAAAAAAATGATAAAGTAAACAAACCTTTTGGAATGCACATAACCTCGGACAGAGCCTAATTATATATTATTAGATAAATAATAAAAAATACATTGCTAAAACACGTATCACCTACTTACAAAATATTCTCTTATTTCGCCTCTGCTTACTATAAAACCGGTGGCACGTGGCGTGGTACTAGAAACTCGTCGGGTTAAATATGTTTTGCTGCAATAAATCATTGTTCACAAAAGGGTTTCTTTACTTTATCATTTTTTGTGTACTTGGCGGCATTGCTTTCAGAATGAATTAAATTTGGACGCATCTTTACATTACTTTACGAGTAAATATTAAACAAATCGTTTTGTATAATTTAATTTACTAAATCTGTTTTTTTTTTTTGAAAAGGTTTCGGTCGATATACTTAGGCACAATCCAATTTACAAATATATATACTTTATTGGATTTTACGATACAAGCTTAAATTAGCTTAAAGTTCTATTCTCGTTATAATAGTGACATAAATAAAAAGTTAATACAGTTTTATTGGCTTTTAGATTAAAATCTTTAAATTGTATAAAATAACTGGTCTTAGAATGTAGTTTACATATTTTATTAAGTGGATTTTAAAAAGGGATTTCTATTTTGTAGATATTTAATGACTGGTCTTGATATGGTTTTTTTGAAAATAGGGAACTAGGATGCAAAATAAACTTTTTTATTCTTCTTTTATTCATTACACCTGATGCTACAAACTTAAGCAGGTAATTTCCTTGTTTAAAATAAAGGGTAATTTGGGGAAAAAATACATTTTTATATTTTATTTTAAAAACATCTTATTTAAACTACTTAGTTTTGATAAATACTGTGTAAATCCAAACTAGATTTTTTCTTTAAATTATTTTTTTCGTTTCGACACGTATGTATACAGGGTCTTTGGATAGGTGTTACAAGAGGACAAATGGAACAAAAAATTTGAATTTCTTAACGTCCTCTTAGGAAAACTGGTCGCAAAGTTTAAAACTTATAAATACAAAATTTTACTTTGATTGGTAATATACAGGGCGAGTTATAACTAAAAATATTAAAATTGAAAGAGTAAAGTACTTTTATATATAAAAATATGACAAAAATTTATTGGTAAATGATGTAAAGACTTAAATTTTATGTCAAAATTTAAAGTTTTAGAATTAAAGTAAAAGATAGTACATTATACACCTAGGAAATAAAGTGGTATTTTAAATACCGAGACAAAAAGTTTATAGCCCGACCAACGGAAAGGCTATAGTTTTTGAGGAATTTAAAAACACTTTGGTCCTGTGGTGTATATACTATTTTATGCACTTTAGAATAGGTAAAAGTTAAGAAATATTTATAATAAATAAGAAAATAAAAATAGAAATACATGTTTTCATTGGAGATTACACGACGGCTGACAGACATGAATGACAGCATGCTAACCGAAACCAGTGGTGTTCCGTATCTAATCAGAAATTTCAGCTACCGTATTTGTACCGGAAAATACCGACTGCATTAGCATAATTTTATGATAGGTACATGTCTTTCAAGTTTGGCATATTTAACTAATAAAATTTTTGAAAATAAATATTTAAATTTAGCTTTTATTGCGAATAAATTTACTTTAAATTCCTAGGGATTTAAAGTACCCTTTAAATCCCTAAAGTGCATAAAATATATTTTGATCATTTTTTTTGCAATAACACTTTTTAGAATACTTGGCTTAAGGCAACGAATTTTAAGGAAATATTTGAATTTTTTTATTATGTTTCCTTTTATCCATTATTTCAATTGTAATGCGTAATGTAAAAAATTACATTTTTTTACTTTCAGCTTTAACCTTAAATTTTGACAAAAAACTTAATTCTCTATACCATTTTTTAACACGCTTTTATTAGCTTGGGTTGTAACTATCTATCTATCTATCTATCTATGTAACGGAATCTTTGAGCCTAATTTTTACCAACTTCCAGCGATTCAATTTCTTTGAAACTTTGCACACGTATCAAGGACCGATGACAATGCAATAATTTAAAAACAGTATCCCGTTATCCTGATTAGGACCGCCAGGATAAATAAATTCCTTTACAGATCCTCTGTGTCTCTTGACAAAATGGCGAAGGAATTTTTTAGTGAATAAACTGGAGAATTTATTTTTAAAAAACTAATTGATATATCGAACTAAAAAATGAAAAATAAATAATAGTTTAGAAAAACTAAAAAACACGCTTTTATATGCAACCGAACTAAAAATTAGAAAATAATTTTTCATTACAAAGAGTTTGTCACTTCAGAATAAAAGCGTGGGGTGCTTAATATATTAAATGTTATAATTATTCTATTTGCAAATATCTATGAGGGAAAAGTTATGAAAAAATAGTAAAATGCACCCCACGCTTTTTACTCTGAAGTGACAAACTCTTTGTAATGAAAAATTCTTTTCTAATTTTTAGTTCGGTTGCATATAAAAGCGTGTTTTTAGTTTTTTAAACTATTATTTTTTTATACAATGTTCTATTTTTAAAAATAAAAGTGCCTGGTTAACTCCTGGGCATTTTTCATACACTACGTTTATATCGAATAGTTGAAGCTGGCTTGAAAATAAAGCGGCTTTGAAGCGATTTCAAGTCTACGTGTTTATTTCGGTAACTTGAAAGTCGATTGAAAATCGGGGTCAAGCACATTTCAGGCTATCGTCGTACGCATGCGGCAGTTTTGCATACAACTTCACAGTAGACATTAAATGAAAAACAAACCTCACTTTTTAATTCGTCCCGTTTTGTGTGCTGTTGTTGGTGTGAGCGTGTTTTAAAGTTTTTCACTTGTTTCCAACTCATATTTTTATAAAAGTGTCAAAATTATATATGAAATTGACACTAATGACGTTCGAAACATTCATCTGAATTAAGCAGTTATTAAGCCCGCTTCTAATTGGTTTTAGTAAAGTCAACCCCTACTTATTTTCAGGCTTGACTTGATGATTCAAGTCACTTTTAAGCGCGTTTATATCGCTTTTCTCAAGCCACTTTTAAAAGCCGCTTTAACTCAAGCTAGCTTCAACTATTCGATATAAACGTAGTGATATTTTTAGTTATAACTCTTCCTGTATAATACAAATCTGAGTATTTTTTTTTTTTCATTTTAGTTTTGGACTATACGAACAGTTCTTCCAAAATGCCGATTTTAAATTCAAAACTTGTTGGTCAATTTGTCCTCTTGTAAGACCTATCCTGGGACACACTGTAGATTTACATTTTATTTTGTTATTTTAAATGGATAAATTCATTTAAAAAATACAAGGGACAAAAAGTTTTTAAATAAAACAGACCATCAAAGTTTGTTTTTTAATTTTTGTGTAAGTTTTTCTGTAATTTTTTTAACTTAATATGGTTAAATTATTTTTACCCCTTTCACAAGTTTTTAAAAAGTGTGAAATATACAGAACATGTGTTTTAATAAAGGTACTGGCTTAACTACCGCCGGCGGCATTGCTTAATTATTAGAAGAAACCGGCGGCTTTATCTATTTACGTATATGAAAGCCGCCAAAAATATATTTTTTTTATTTCCAGCGGTTTTTACTTATTTTATCGGTAAAAGCTTATACCAACTAATAAATGCCGCTGATAAGTATAAGTACTTTTATTTTTAAAAATAGGCGTCGTACTTACTACTAAACTTGTACTTACTAAAAACAAATTATAAAAAGTATGTTACCAAATTAATAGAAGTAAACAGTGTTTATGAATTATTTACCGTGAAAATTTTTCCTTTTCCTGAGGTTTAAAGTTTCTCCTTAATACTTTAATACATGCATACTTTAATTGGCAATACTTTAGTTTAATTTTTATGAAACGATGCGTTTTTCCCCGCTTAAATACTCCTGGCTTCTTTTTTCCGAAAAGATGTACATTCTTCTTTTGAATAAGTATTAAAAACTTCGACTTAATCTTTGAAGGAATCAAACGTATCTCCCTGTTTTATTTTTGTTTATTGATCAATAAAAAATATAATATTTAACAATTAAACCAGAAGAAAACCAAACGCTTACGGCACGCAGTCGCTAAAACGACTTCGCCCAAGCCTATTTTTATCCAGGCTACGCCACTGCTAATTCAGTGCTTTTTTTGTTTGTTTAAGTCAAGTCGAGATAGCTGCCCATCTAGTCCTCTTAGAATAACCCTGTATATAGTGTATATTCTGTATACTGTATATAGATAGTTGTTTTGGTCTTTGTAGTCAATCTACTTCAGAGAATTGAGTATTAACTAATTGTGTTAATTGCTATTTGCTTAAATTTAATGAAGATTATAATTACGTTAGTAATTAAAATTAAGAGTAATAAAACATTTGGCGAATGTAGAAAATTACATTTCATTAAATGCACAAATAACCCACTGTATTTTTGTTGCATAAAGCATTAAGGGTGCTAATTATACAGGGTGTCCAAGAATATGTGGGGAATCTCTCGGATTCATATAGAACACGTAGAAATAATGTGACAACTTCCTATAATTTTTTTCCCAAAGCCCCTCTATGCAGAGATTTGTGCCCTGAAAGGACGCCGCTGAAATTCAGTCTTTCTTGAATAACTTTTGTAGTACAATAAAGATTTTTAATATGATTAATAGAAGTAACGACTCTTTAAAAATGGTATCCTTGTTAAACATTTGCCTTCGTTAGTTCGCCAGGGGCGGACTAACCCTTACACAATAGTGTTAATTATTTTAACACCCTGTATAATAAAGAAAAGAAATTTAAGAATAAGAAAGTATTTTGGGTAGCTTAAATTCTTAACTAAAAAATGGTACCTACTCCTGTTAGATGTTGATAAATTAAAGCGTTTTCGTAGTAGTAGGGACATCTAAAAACATTAGGTTATTCTGTTGCAAATAGTTCTAAAAAACTTTTTTATGTTCACCAAACAAAAAAGTAATGTTGCAGCATTGTGGAGGGTACCATAATCGTTGATAATTAAAGCTAGAGAATATATAAAATACAAGGAAGCCTATGTTGAACCGACAAAACTATGAAAATACAACCCCAATTAATTAAAATTTTGAGAGGTACCTTTTTTTTAGCTAAGCGTTTAAGCTATTTAAAGATTATATTTATATTTCTTAATTATACAGTGTGTAATAATAATTGGTACAATTGTGTAAGAGTTTGTCCGTCCCTGGCAAACTAATGAAGGTAAATGTTTTACAGGAACACCATTTTAAGAAATCCTTATTTACGAAATCCTAACTGGTATTTATCATATTAAATACTTTTAATATACAAAGTGATATAAAAGTTATTCAAGAATAACCGATTTTCACTGGCGTCCTTTAAGCGCACATATCTCTGTAAAGAAAGACTAAATATTTTATATAAACTTGTCACATTATTTTTATGTGTTCTAAATGAATCCGAGAGATTGCCCACATATTCTTGGACACCCTGTATAGCTGCTTTTAGTTTTTTCTATCACATCAATATTTTGTATTTTTGCTATTTTTGGTAATTGCTAAAATCTTGTATTTTTGTGTGACGTTCTTGCATAAATACTATATTACTCCGTACAGATCGTACTTGTAGACACAAAAACAGTTCGAATTAGTAGAAAGTGGAAATTTACTGTCATACGGTGTTTTTACAAAATTAAGAGCGTCCCTCGAATAACCACTTCAGTGCATCTTCATGTACCACTAGTTCAACAACAATACCTAATTTTTACTCAGTTTAATTAAAATAATCTTGTTTGGCAACCAGAATTCTGCAAATTGAAGGCTTGACTTCTGGGATTTAGATATTGATACAATGGCATTTGTTGGCGCGCTTGTGGCTGCTCCGGTTGTATCGGCAAGCGTCGATCTCCGGAGTTAAGCAGTGAAGTGCGCGCCCATAACTTGGATGGGTGACCGGCATTGTGGGTTTTGGGCAACGGCACGCGGTGTTCTGCTCGGGGGTGAACAAACGGACCGAGCAACAACCATCCAAGTTATGGAATGAATGGTGTGTGAATGGGAAGGAGTAGGGGTCAAGGTACAATAAGCCTTCAGGCTGCAGTGCACCACCTAGGGGGCGATCGTCGGGCCTGGGTGGGATGACCCCAAAAAGGCGAAAAAAATGGCATTTGTTAAATAAAAATACGTGGCAAAAATTAAAAAGACAGAAACATAAAGTAGGAATTGGTCATCATTGGTTCCAAGTAAAGAAAATATTCTACCTCCACATTCTTTAAAGGTAATCTTATAAAAATTTTTATAAAGGCCGTTAATAAGAATGGTAAAGGTTTTCAGTGCTTCAAAAACCCAAAATTTTCTCGACTAATGCAAAAAATAATAAAATGTATCTTTTAAGCTTGCAAATTATTCGAAAGCTTATAAAGGACACTAATTTTAAAATTGAATTGGATTTCGTTAAAAAGAACCATAAAATGCTTTTCTATGACGGTATCGATTTTTTATTTTAAAAATGTATCATAAAAACTACCAACAAGTTATTCAAAAACTTTGACCTTCTAAAAATACTCTAAAATAGACGTGTATACAAACTCAACTTTTTCTTTAATAAATCATATTTTTTTACAAGCAAAATTTTTTATAAAACATAACTTTTTCCCAAAAAATAAAACTTTTTATCCATTTCTCCTCTTGCAAACCCCATCCCTGGACAGTTTGTACATATAGACAATTAATATAGCGATACACAACTATGCGAGGAGGGACAGCTGGCCCCGTGTCTCCGTCTTGGTACGCCATGCTCTGTACAAGGTTATAGTTCTTTGCAAGTCCGACTCTGACCAACATACTTCTTCTTTTTTTTGAAACTCTACCATTACCTGACATAACAGTTAGGTAATTTAATTTCTTTATTTAATTTTAAAACTTTTAACTCGGCAAATATCATTTAAACGATCTTTAAATGGGCAAGTGTTATCAAGACGCAAACGTGTTAGAAATTAACGGGATTTTAATGTTTTAAAGGCGGCATTACCTGTTACTTTGGCGAAATAAGTACTTTCGCAAATTACAAACATTACCGGCGTTATGGAGAACTCTTGACAGCTTTCCAGTATGTTCTTTCATGCGTTTAATCTTTCTCGATTTGAAGTTGGAATAATTATCGTAAAGTCGGCCTAACAAGATTTTTTTGAGTTTGATTTGCATCAGCGAAACTGTCGAAACTTATACAGCGATTTGATGCTTCTGAACTATCAAGGCATGTGGATACCGCATGAAAACAAAATTACTATTCAACATTTTATTTTCTTTAGTGAAAACTTAAACTTTAAATTTAAGTCTGTTTGTTATGTTGTGTCACTAGATGCCAATTTTAGATATAACAGAAGCTGTGTATTACTTTCGGTTTAACCGTAAGTGATATAAACATTGATATTTTAAATGGAACACCCTGTATATATTTTAAGATATTAATTCTACAAGACGATTCTGATATAAAACGTCTTGTATATTCATAACTTATATATATATATGGCGTTTAAAAATGTCCAAACGATAGCAGAATAAGCAATTTTATGAGAAAACAAATGAACATCACAGAAGTTTTAAAAGATGCTATTATAATACTTCTTTTCTTTTAACCAGAAATGCTGTTAAATTTGAATAAAATATGATAATCCTGATATCTTTTTAACACGCTTTTATTAGCTTGGGTTGTATGTATGGATGTATGTATGTAACGGAATCTTTAAGCTTAATTTTCACCAACTTTCCGCGATTCGATTTCTTTGAAACTTTGCACACGTATCAAGGACCCATGACAATGCAATAATCTGCAAACAGTATCCCGTTATCCTGATTAGGATCGCCAGGATAAATAAATTCCTTTATAGATTTTCTGTAGGAGAGTAACAGAGAAAGAGCTAGTGCGCGATCTGCGCATGCGTGCAGTTTCGGACGTACTCTCAGCATAAGGCTGACAGAAACTTGTTCGGAGTAGTTGCGTTCTGAAACCCCATGCAACAGTGAAGCTTTAAATGAAATGATTAGATTACGAAATAGTTCGTGAAACATTTCAATATCACATGTCCGCAGAAAACTAATTGTTATATCGAACTATAAAATGAAAAATAAATAATAGTTTAAAAAAACTAAAAAACACGCTTTTATATGCAACCGACCTAAAAATTAGAAAATAATTTTTCATTACAAATAGTTTGTATTATAGTAATAAAAGGTCAAACAATAAATCATACTTATAAACCTCAAAATAGAATTATAATAAAATTTAAGATAATAACAGAATAATTCACTTCAGAATAAAAGCGTGGGGTGCTTAATATATTATTAAATGTTATAATTATTTCATTTGTAAATATCTATGAGGGAAAAGCTATGAAAAAATAGTAAAATGCACCCCACGCTTTTTACTCTGAAGTGAATTATTCTGTTATTATCTTAAATTTTATTATAATTCTATTTTGAGGTATATAATTATGATTCATTGTTTGACCTTTTATTACTGTAATACAAACTCTTTGTAATGAAAAATTATTTTCTAATTTTTAGTTCGGTTGCATATAAAATCGTGTTTTTTAGTTTTTAAACTATTATTTATTTGGTTAACAAAAATGGCGTTGAATATGAAACAACCGCAAAATAGGCAGTTTTAAGGATATTGTGTCATAGTGTGAACCTTTTCTAACGCCGCTTTCTCTAAAACTAAAAAGATTTACATATTATGAATATAATAAAGGTTTTATGTCAGGAATGACTTGTGGAATTTAAATCCTGCAATTACACAGTGTCTTGCATTTAACATATCAAAGTTTATATCACTTCTGGTTAAACCGGAAGTGATTCGCATATATGCTATTTATTATATCCAAAACTGGCATCCCATGGCATCTTGTGACACAGTATACCATCCCAACGTTTTAGTGATAGATATGTTTTCATTGACGGAAATAAAATACTGGATATTAATTTCATTGTCACCCGTATACAGGGGCGGCGGGTTATTGAGTTTTCATATGGGTGCCCAGTAAATTTTTAGAAGGGCAAAAAAAAGTCTTCACATTTTATTTCGTAATAAAAATACCTGTTATAAAATTTTCATCTCCAATTTATCAAACTTAATCAATTTTTGCTGTTTTATATGCAGTAATATTTGCTAAAGGTAATGAAACTTTGACAAAAAAAAACACGGATAGTCCTTGAAATAATAATATGGGTATATCCACTTTGTACACACTCAGTGGTGCCTCTTTACATGCTTTTTATTAAATTATCTACGTCTTTTTGGGAAATTGCAGCCCGTGCAACTTGAATTTAATTTGTCAACTCTGCTGAAGTACTTGAATGGTTTGAAAATCTACTGAGGCTTCTCTACCATGTCCCATACGTGTTCTATGGGGGTCAGATCGGGAAAACCTGGTGGCTAAGAAGTAATATGCACATTATGTTGCTCTAAATAAGCCATAGTTTCATATCTGGTCGTGCAATATCCTGCTACACTTAGTCATTACCAATATGTTGGACGTAGGGTAGAGCAGTTGGTTCTAACACATCCTCTGTAAAACACGGCAGTCATGGAGACTTGCATGAAACCGTAGAAGCTTAGGCGACATGTCGCTTAATCAAAAATGCAATTTTCTTTCTCTCTCCACACAGCCATACAACCCGTTGTCGCTAGGGGATATAATTCCAAACTTTTTTCCAATCCCGAAAGCTCGGGATCCCTAGATAGTCCCGAGATTTGAGGGTAGAGAACAAAAATTGCAAAAATAATCAACTTTTATTTTTTAAACTGTTTTAAAAATAGAAAAAAAATGAACAAAAAAAAAGCAAACTAATTAAAATATAGAAAAATCAACTTAATACAAACTTTTTACAAAGACATTTCTACAGTCGTCTTGATTAGGTACCTTTAAAAATAAAAAACAAAACTGTATTACTGCAACATCGACATATCCTCTCATAACCTCTAATTGATCGAACATGAAAAAACATTTGTAATTTGTAAAACAATACAACAAACTTAAGGCAATAATTAACCCTATAAATAATAAAAAGTAAAATAACCAAAATATACTTTTTTAAATAAACATATTTCAATGCAAAATACTTATAGGTTGCATGATGCGAAATATTACTTTTTACATGATTTTTTTCAAATTTGACCGCGTAAACCTGACTAAAATCCAGCTGAAAAATAAAAATGGCTGACTTTTATTTTTATTGGCATTGAAAACGTTATAATTTGACAGGAAAACTAAGTTTCGTTTCATGCGATTGAAAAAAAAATTATTGATTCCGAAAATCCCAGGATTTGAGGAATTTAGGCTGGGACTATATCCCCTAGTTGTCGCCCATCGTGCATGAATTTTAACAAACACGAAACTTACACCGTCCAATATGCTTGTCAAACAATTCTCCACAAACTTCTAAGCAGTTTTGTTTTTTTTACATTTATTTTTCTCTCCTCAGGAGCCGTCTACATGTCCGGTGGTACTGCAGCCAGAAGGCTTATTGTACCAAACTCCGTTTTTATTGTACCCATTCCAGTACCCAAGTTCCTTGAAGAAGGCGGCATAGGTCTGCTGGGTGCGTACCATATGTTTCCGGGGCACTCCAATATCACCAAAGATTGCCTGTCTTTTGTGATCCCATGCCTCACACTCTGACAGTCATGTGGGTTACTGTTTCGGTCTCTGCTCCACATAATCTGCAGTCCATACCTCCGTTGCTATAATCCCATTTTATTCAGGTGTTCTTTCACAAAAAGTGATGCGTTCGCCCAGTCCGACACCCGAAACATTTGACATTGGGTTAGCATGCCACTTCTATATTGCTATATGGCGGTATGAATGTTGTTGTGGTAGACTCGTCAAAAGGAACCCTCCCCACCAAAAGGTTTTAAAAATGTTCTTGTCATGACGCTACATCTCATTACTGGCCCAGTTACCAAACCGCATACAATAAAAATCTTCGTATTTGACAAAGGCATTTGACAAAAAAATGTCTATCGCTTACCGGCTGCTTTTTATTAAAGATTTTTCAATTTATTATTCAACACATTTGATTTATACAAAAATTGTATTATAAGGCAGATCATTTCTTTTTTATTTTTGTTAAAAATTGGCACCACATCAGCTCAGTATTTAGTAAGGAATTTAATATCTTCCTGGGCTATTACATCTAATAACACCTTTTTGTCAAATCAATTTAAATAATTATTCAGGTCACTCAAGCATTTTTGCCCGTTCGAGGTTCCGTTGCATATATTACTTATAATACTTGACAGTATACGGAGTAATAGAGACCTAACGACAAAATAATAAATAATGAAATCCAATAACTTCAAATATTCTCGTTAACGTAAATACAGCCGCAAATACAGATTTATTTAAAGAGACTGGAGAGTCAAGAGCCAAATACACAACATTTGTGTGAAACACAGTAGGAAGTTGGCACGGACGTAGCAAAAATCAATTTACATCATTCACGGTAGCCTTACGCTCGAAGGAGTCGCGCAACTCTGTAGAGCTAGTAGACAAACACAGGAACTGATCGCTTACTTATGCGTTACACTCACAACATCCCGTAATATGCGGGGTGTTACAGAATGTTGTTAAAAAAATATATAGGGCAAATTTTATACCAAATAATATAAAGAAAAGTTCATGTAAACATGAGTCTGTGAACTTTTCCGCACTAGTACGGAAAAGTACAAAAATCGAACCATATATTAGCTAGTCGCAAAGACGAATTTTCATAAAGTTTATATTTTAAAGAAAATTTTGCCGTGGCCAAACTAACTCAACAGATGAAGGAAATACATTCCGCAGACACCAATATTTCCACAACAAAAAAAAATCTCATTCAATCCGCTATTAACCTAGCAAAATGCCACAAATTGTACATTTACCATCAATTTTAATAACTACAAGTAGACTATTAGGTAGCAATGTATTAAAATAAAAGAAACAAATTAAATTTTGTTTTTATGTTTTCCTACACTCGTAAAAAATAGCGTTCCTAACACGTGCCGAAAGTGTATTTTTCCACACTTGACTGGTTGACCGAAAGACCGGTAGCGAAGTCGCGTGCGAAAAAGTGGCACTCTCAGCATTAGTTATGAAATATACTATTTCCTCACTGCGGTATGTTATACTTACTACTACAACATTTTTTTATATCAAAAATCACCTACACTAGACAGCTTTCATCATTTTAGAATTTAAAAGGTCCTTAGTTAACACATCATTTCATGGTTTTTTCAATGTTATTCCAATTAGCAGCCTGATAATTTCAAATTTATTTTAAATGACAATATGACAGTGATGACAGCTTTAAAGCCATGTACAGACTTTGATACAATCGGGACAACATTGTCTGGTCGACTGTATCTTGTTTAAAAAATTTCACAACAAGTTGTCCAACATTTGCAGATACAAGTGCTTTGCATCCACACTAGTTTTAAGCCACGTACAGACTTGGATACAATCGGCGAAAATATTTGTTGAATGTTGCACCATCGGTCGGCCGACTTGTTGCAAACGCCATGGCAACTTCGGCAGGTTTGTAATGAGCTTTAAAACTAGTGTGGACGCAAAACACTTGTATCTGCAAATTTTGGCCAACTTTGTTGCTGAAAATTTTTTTGAACAAGGTACAGTCGGCCGACAATATTGTCCCGATTGTATCCAAGTCTGTACATGGCTTTAAAGCTCGTATACAACCTGCCGATGTTTTCCATATTAAATGGAAAACAGGCGTCTTGCCGATTCCTTGATGAAAACGCCCACGGATGTTGCCATGGCGTTTTGCAACAAGTCGGCCGACCGATGTGCAACATATCATACAGTCGACCAACAAATGTTTTCGTCGATTGTATCCAAGTCTGTACGTGGTTTATAATATACTTTGCAAACATCAGATTGGTGATAAAAAGGCATTTTCTATACATGAAAAACAGTGTGATATTTTTTTGTTTCACATCAGGTCGTAGGAAAAATATTTTTTCCACGACTGTTTAAGAATGTATACATTATTAATGTGATTTTAAACAGATAATATCACTTATTACTCACTGCCATTACCCACGCTCATTACCCAAATCCATTACCCACGGCTGTCTTAGGTTGCTTTAAATGTAATTACAATATATATATAATTTAATAAAAGTTTTAAATTCTTGGGCATAGAGGTCCTAAACACAAAAAAGAAAAGAAACAAATACATAACCTGGTAGAAACGACTCGACTACCTGGCTGGTTACTTAAAATTACGGAGTCTTTAACTTACTTCTTATTATTTATATATATATATATATATATATATATATATATATATATATATATATATATATATATATATATATTTTGAAAACCTCGTTTTCTTAATATGATTTTTCAGACAAGGACACTACTTTTTTGTCACATATGAGTATAAAAATATCTTATAAAGTACGTAAAGTGAACTAACCATTAAATCAATTAAATTTGATTAATAAATTGCAGTAGGCTGCAATGTCGCGTATGTCATGGCTGACGAATATTCTGTCACAAATCGGAAATATTAAAATTTTTGTATGTATTTATATATAGTGTGTCCCAGTGTGTTACAAGAGGACAAATGGACCAAAACAATTGGAATTTTTAAACGTCCTTTTGGGAAACTGGTCGCATGGTTCAAAGCTCATAAATACAAAAAGTTACTCTGATTAGTAATATACAGGGCGAGCTATAACTAAAAATGTGAAAAATGTACAAGAGTAACGTACCCTTACGTACAAACTTTTATAAGTTATTGTTGCAGAGAATGAAATTTTATGTTAAAATTTAAATTTAAAGAATTAAAATTAAAAAAAATTGTCAATTTTTACTTTATGGATTAACAGTTTTAAAAATACTTAGCTAAAGGCATTAAATATTTAATAGTAATTTATGTAACAAGTGCATAAAGTGATTTTTTTACGATGGGTAGTTTGCACTTTATGCATAGTGTTACATACTATATTTTTCCACGGCAGTACAAAATTCCCCACAATACCATTTACATCACCACAGCCGTTATATTGCAAAAAAAAAAAATATAGCCTCTTTAATTTTAAGAATCTTCTTCATAACTATGCATTTATTATTTAATTTTAGAAAATTGTATGTATTTCCTTTTTGTAGAAACAATACTAAAACAGTATAAATTTCTTTTCAATTTCTTAGTAATCAAATTTATAATTACTGTTGATTTTTAATAATTCTATTAAATTTATTTGCAAACTGTCAAATTTTAAAACTAGTGACACATGAACTAAAATAAATAATGACAAAATCAAAGGTAACTTGACCGTGTGGTACAGTTGTTGATGTCGCTTTTACTGTTACATTGCATAAATTGATATTTAAGTTTATTGTAGTAGGCGTTAAAACAACACTTATTTAAAATGTGAAAAAAGCTTCGAAGTGTTAAACTTACTTTAACTTTATGTCAACGATTAAAAAAACATATTTTTTCAACGGTCGTGGAAAAAATATTTAAAACTATTTTAGTTCCTTTAAAATGTTGCTTTCTTTTGCCCAATATTTAAGTTGTAATGCAGAAATGTAAAAAAATTTCAGTTACATTTTTTTTTACTCTTTATGCTTTAACTTCTAATTTTGACATAAAATTTAATTCTCTACAACATTTACTTATACAATTGTGTTTTTTTAATAAAGGTAGTTAGTTCCTGGGAATTTCTTATATTTTTAGTTATAACTCGCCCTGTATAATACCAATTCAAGTTAAATTTTGTATTTAATAGTTTTGGACCATGCGACCAGTTTTTCCAAAATTTCGTTTTAAAATTCAAAAACTTTTGGTCTATTTGTCCTTTTGTAACCCCTATCCTGGGACAGGCACTGTAAATCCTCAAGAAAGTCGTGAAAAAGTATAGTATGCGACTCACACGAAATACTCATTTCCCTCACGTATGACTTATAACACTCGCCTGCGGCTCGTGCTGCAAAGCCATACTTATGGGAAAGAGTAAGATTCCATGCTTTCATAATACCCTATATTCCACTACTGTTTAAAAATGTATATATTATCAATGTGATATTAAATAGGTAATTTTGCTCATTACCCACGATCATTACATACGCTTATTACCCACATCCATTCCCCAAGGTTGTCATAGGGTGCTTTAAATGTGCATAAATACGATAATTTGTATATATTTTCAAAAAACTCGTTTTTATGATTCTTCACAAAGGACACTCCATTTTAGTCACATATGAGTATGAAAATGTCTTAGAAGTACGTAAAATCAACTAATAAATAAATCAATTACATTTGATAAAAAAAAATAAAGTAGGCTGTCATGTCGCGTATGTCATGGCTGACAAACATTCTGTCACAAATCAGGAATATTAAATATATTGTTTGTATTAATATAAACCAGCAAGAAAGTCGTAGAAAATGTATAGTATGCAACTCACACGGAAAGCTCATTTCGCTCTGGCATGACTTACAGCCCTTGCCTGGCTAAAGTCATACTCGTGGAAAATGAGTAACATTCCATGCTCGTTCCATAATATGCTATATCCTAACGCTTGAGTAAACTGTCTTTACCGCACTTAAGGCCCGCCGCAAATTGAACCCAGCCCACGCAAAGCACACGCGCAGCCCCGCTTGCATAACTTTGTAAAACATGCTTTTAAATGGAGTGGCGCATATTGGACCCAGCCCACAGCTAGCCCATTCTGCTGCCAGCCACGCGTGGTTAGGTTTGTGTTTGCCACACAGATTTTATAGGTCTTGTGCAGCATGGTTTTGTTTTAAAAATCTGAAATATGGTTGATCCCGAATTGGGTCCAATATGCGGTAAACGTGGACGTGGGAAGGAGGGGTTGAGCGTGGGCTATGCATGTGCTGTGCGTTGGCTGGGTTCAATTTGCGGCGGGCCTAAAAGCTTATCTAACTCCGCTTCGCGTGGTTCGTCGCTTTTGCGTGAAAAAACAACTATTTTAATACTTTTAAACCCATTAAAAAGTCAGTGCAAATTCTCAAGCACATTTTAAAACGTTATTATTTTTATTAAATATTTTAAAGGTAAACAATTTTACGGTTTATCAAATTAATAACGTTTTGTTAAGTTGCATATACCCCCTATCATCACGGTGTATCTAATAACACGTATATCTACCGTTTATTAATAATAATTATAATGGATACTAGCAATCTTCGGCCCGATAACCATCTTGGCGAAATTTAATGAGCGAGTGTTTGCTAATCGGAGACTTCGTGTCTAGCGGAAAATTTAAATGTTACAGTTCCAGCTGTGGAAAACGATTTCCCAGGGGTTAATGAACTCGCATGTAAATAGTTAGTGGTTCTTCTAGTTAGAAAGCTGGTAACATTGTTAGAATAAAAATTGAACCGACTAGTGTAAACTTACTAAAAGTTAAAAATATTTTTAAAAAAGTCTGGTAATAACATATGGCATTAAAGTATAAAAAGCTTTTGTTTATTTAGTTATTACCATTGAGTAGTTGAGCACATTATGTTATTACCCGACTTCTTTTTATTTAAATTTTTTAGTCAGTTTTATTAATTTTTTAAGTCGATTTAATTTTTTTGTTATATTTTTTTAGTTTATTATTATTATTAAATCGGTATACATACACTAAAAAGCACTACTATTAGTTTAGGTAAAAGCGGTTAGCTGCAGCCCCGTGTGTATCGATTTATAAGCTTTTGGCTGCAATGAAGGTTTAATAAAGGAATAAAAAAGCAAAGATTTAACCAACCAGAACTAACCATGGCCACCCATGTATATTACATTACAAGTGTGGAAAATGACTGAATTTTCACACGAGTGGGAATATTGTAGCACGAGGCGTTAGCCGAGTGCGACAAATCTCACGAGTGTAAGAAAGTCATTTTCACACGAGTACTGTACACTATTTTTCCTACGACCACAAATTATTCACCAAAAAATAAATAAATTAAAGTTTGTCTGTTCAGAAAAAATAAAAAACAATTGAGAACTTTGCAACACTAGGGTGATATTTACTTTGCAACACTAGTGTGATATATACTTTCCTCACTGCTATATTATATACTGTTTTGACAATATTTTTTACATCGAAAATTCACCTACCTAGAAGCATTATATAACTTTTATCATTTTGGAATTTAAAGGCCCTCATAATAAAAATTGTATGGTTTTGTTAGGTAATAACGCTAATAGTTTAATACGGTTTTCTGCTATTATAAAGTGTTTTTTAAAATTATCGATTCTTACATATTTTAGACACTCTTCTAAATAAAACGTAAGTGGTGCATATCAAAATATTCCGTTTTTAAAAAGTATCAGTAAAATAAACTTACGGGACCGGGGAGTGAAAAGGGGTGCTGGGTGGGGTAGGAATTGGTAAAACGAGTTAATGAAACTGAACATCACATATTAAATTAAGTAAAAATAACAGTTTTCTCATATTTTTAAGAAAAATATAAAAAATATGAAAATTGTAAATGCATAACCTAAAGTCCTAAAAGTAAGGAAAAAACGACTACCAAACGTCAGTTACCATGCAAGGTATGAAGCATTGTCTGGTTTCGGATTAACCCTATAAGCAAATTAAGCAATTGCTTATGCATCACGTTCTGGGGGGCACTAAAAAGGGGGTACTACTACTACTGTTTTTGAGAAAGGCGAAGACCTTGTTTTTGTGCTTTTTAAAATTTTAGGTGAGAAATAGTCCTTCAATTTGTATTTTTTTGTCCATTGGTCGCCAAAAATATCTCGTTTACTCTAGGGGGCACCACAGGAGTCGTGTGCTTAGGGCATCACGAAGTCTTAATCCGGCACTGGTCAAAAGCTTATAAATTGATACACACGGGGCTGCAGCTGTCCGTTTGTATTTTAGTTCTGTTTTTCCCCAAGGTTGTCGATTCCAAATGCGCCCCTAATTTTTCCTTTTCTAACCGTCTTCATTCTTTATTATCTTAGGATATACCTACCTAGAGGCAGCTTTGCCGCACAAACAACGTACGGCAAAGAGAAAAAAAATAGGTCTAGTACGTTTCTTCCTCGCGATCTTGACTTGGTTTTTATGGGACCACCGCGGAACTGCACTTTTTATTTAAATAAATGAATTTTAAAAATCGGTCCGCAAATGCCGGAGTAACCGCGTAACATATACACAAAAAAAGCATACAGGCGAGATGATAACCTTCTCGTTTTCGAAGTCAGTTAAAAATATTTTAATCTTTTTTGAAAAAATATTCGTTTAATACTTTAATTTATAGGTAACTACGAAAATATTGGAATTTCCCTTCGTATCTCTATACAGGATGTCTCTAAATTGTGTGGCAAAAATGCTACCACACATATTTTTAGTAATATTGTAATGTAGGTATCAGTATTAACAAACCTTGCAAATTGATACAAAACATTTTTTTCTCCAAAACGGTTGATTTTTTAAAAATAAATGTGGAGGACCTTTTTTTGTAAAAAGGTCCAGTCTATCTAAAAAAATAGGTTTTAGAGCATAAAAGTGACACGTGTCCACATTTTGGCCCCACGAGTGTAGTAGCAAGTCCATTCCTGTCTTCTTAGATGCCGTCAAATACAGTTTATAGCAATAATTTGTGAGTCTTTAAGTTGGCTTGAAAACAAAGCGGCTTTTAAGCGATTTCCAAGTCTACGTGTTAATTTCGGTGGCTTGAAAGTCGATTGAAAATCACATCACACATCTTGGGCTATCGTTGTACGCATGCGGCAGTTTTGCATCCAACTTCACATTAGACATCAAATGCAAAACAAACCTCACTTTTTAATTCGTCCCGTTTTGTGTGCTGTTGTTGGTGTGAGCGTGTTTTATAGTTTTTTTTACCTATTTTTCAACTCATATTTTTTATAAAAATGTCAAAATCATATATGAAATTGACACTGATGACGTTCGAGGAAGCATTCATCTGAAGTTAGGCAGTTATTAAGCCCGCTTGAATCGTTTATATCGTGTTTCTAATCGGTTTCAGTGAAGTCAACCCTACTTATTTTCAGGCTTGACTTGAACGATTCAAGTCACTATCCAGCGCGTTTATATCGCTTTTTTCAAGCCACTTTTAAAGCCGCTTTAACTCAAGTTAGATTCAACTATTCGATATAAACGTAGTCTTTATTGTCTATGCGACATACTAAAATTTGAATAAATTATACAGGTCCACTTAAAAGTTACGGATTAATGAGTAATTTCGGGGGCCCCCTTTATAAGCCCATATTACCGTTATGGGGTAACTTGGGAACTTTTTTTATATGACTAGTGTTATTTTGACGTGTCCTAAACGCTCCTAAATTTTAGACATATACTTGTCGGACACCCTGTATTAGGCTAGGGTCACAAAATTATTTACAAATTTGATTCCTAGCATTTTTATCAGACCAACGTATCCGATAATAGAGGGCGCAGAGTGTATAGCTTTTAGTTTATGTACATACCTTAGCACGCAATCAATCATAATATTTAGCAAATATTTAGGTAAAAAGATGACATATTAGACTAAAAATCACGATTGATTGCGTGCTAAGGTATGTACATACAGTAATGTGCTTTACACTCTGCGCCCTCTATTATCGGATCCGTTGGTCCCATAAAAAAATTCGTCTAAGTTAATTGGGGTACTATATCTAAACTCATGTGTAGTTTAAGTTACATAGGTAATGTCGAAATATTGTCGTGGTAATACTTTAAAAAATTACCAAACTATTTACCCGACAGCTGCATTGTAGCGAGATAATTTTAATAAGATAATTAAAATTTAAACTGTGAATACACCTTAATACTTTTTTTACGATATTTGCATCAAGCAATATATTTGATGTTACATTCTAAGATATATCATGTGCATGGTATTTCTGTATTTTCCGTTTTGCCGAGCTTGATAGCTAATATTAATTAGCCTTTGCCATTAGCAGATGTTTGAGTCATTTTATTGACTATAGATAATTTTAACTTTCTTATACAATGTTTCTACTGCTTACTTTGTCTGGTGGAATCTGAGGGCTGTGATTGTTAAAACGCGGAGCGGAGAGCATTTATGAAAATTCGCTAATACTGCTCGGTAAACAATAAAACTGCAATGCAAGTAGATTAGACAAATTGATTCTATTCAAAGAAGAGCTATTCGTCTCATTAATGATCCTTTACTTACAGAAAGGCTTCTTTCTCTTGCCCATCGTCGGACTGTGGGGTATTTATCACTTTTATAGGTACTTCCATGGCTTCTGCTCTGAAGAATTGTCCAGTATAGTTCCTCCACTCACGGTTCCCAACAGAGAAACTCGTGGTTCCGCTCGTATGCATCCCTATACGGTCCAACTGGACAGGCCACGAACTTCCCACTTTGTTCGTTGTTTTATCCCTAGAGTTTCTAGATTGTGGAACCTGCTGCCTGCGGAGGTCTTTCCTTCCCCCTCAAATCTTCAAGTAGTCCCGTGTCAACAAACTCCCACTTACCTCGCTTAAGACACCCACAGTACGTTAGTATTTAGGCTTTTAGCCTTCGTGGTTTGTTCAAAGAAAAAAAAAAGAAGAACTAATTGGGCTATTGGCAAATACAGGGTGGCTATTTTAAAACGAAAAAGAGCTAATTTTGGGCACACCAGGTCATTTGAGGAAAAACACTCGGATACATCAATTTTTGATTTTGGGGGAAAACTTTTTTCATACTTTGAACTACCACCTTCTAGCAGGGGCAAGACTTACCCCAAAATCTAAAATAGAGAGAGGGTCGAGTGATACCTTATTTGAAAGGCCTCTTGACACTGATTACAACTGCCAAGTTTGAAGTCTCTGGTATTATGTCCGCTTGTCAAAATTTTTATTTCTATTTTTTATGACATAATTTAAATTACCTTTCAGAGTATGGTACTTTTAACTAGAGGAATAAAAATAAAGAAAAAATGAATTTTCTCTCATCAGCTACATTAAAAACTAAAATTACTATACTTTGGCCACGATAAATTGATAATGAATACCTAGTAAGTAACTCCGGTTACTTTAGTTTTAAACCAATAAATACATTTTTATTGTGGAAAATAGAAAATACAATTATAGAAAAAGAAAAGTAGGCACTTGCATTTTACATAAGAAAATTTATGGTACTTCCAGTTAAACAGGAAGTGATTTTGAGGTTGTACTAATGAAAAAAATTGTTCATTTATTACACAGTAAAAATTTTGTTAGTCTCTCTTAAAATTTTAAAATAAGTTGAAGTGTAAAAAATCCTGTATCACCCGGTATCGTTAGAATTTGATGCAGTATTTAAAAACAAAAAGGAAAATAGCTGTTTTTGTTTAAAAAACTTAAGCTAATGGTCGTCGCTTATTTTTGGGCTATTGAGGGCGTCACATTTGAGAATAACCTTAACTGGCATAAACACATTGTACCTATAGCCCCGGCAGCTTTAAAAATAGTGGGAATTGCTTTTTCCAGCCAAAAGTATTTTCCATCTTTCAATTTAAACACTTTGTATGTATCCCAAATCCGACCCCTTTGAAATATTGTTCTCATATCTGAGACATGGGGTCCCCCACAACCCTAAGCATTCCTGATTTCATTCAAAGAAGAGCTGTTTCCTCATTAATGATCCTACAATTACAGAAAGGCTTCCTTCTCTGGACCATCGTCAGGTTGTAGGATATTTATCGTTTTTTATAGGTACATTCATGGCTTCTGCTCTAAAGAAGTGTCTAGTATAATTCCTTCACTTACGGTTCTCAACAGAGCAACTCGTGGTGTCGCACGTATGCATCCCTATACGGACCAACCGGACAGGCCCCGAAATTTCCACTTTGTTCGTTTTTTTATCTCTAGAGTTTTAAGAATATGGAACCTGCACTCCGCGAAAGTCTTTCCTTCTCCTCCAAATCTTCAAGTATTTAAGTCCTGTGTCAACAAACTCTTTCGCCTAAAAGCTAGTTCATACAGACGCGAAAAGCGAATTGCGAAACGCGAATTTCATTCTCATTGGTCAATTTCACATAAAATTAAAGGCGGGTAATTCAAAATAAAGATAGTTTAAAGATGTTGCGAATTTGCAAATTTTAAAATCTAGTTGGCGGGAAACTTAAGATCATTTCAATTTCTGGCGATTATTCGCGTTCGCACATGAGTAGAAACAAGAGGTTATTTGTCATATGACATTTCAAAAAACAATTTTGTTATTGTAATTTTTATGTCATTCTATTAGCTGTTTGGAACTTTATTTTTGTGTTTATTTTCTTAAATATTTTGTGTTTTTTATTAGAATATATATATATATATATATATATATATATATATATATATATATATATATATATATATATATATATATATATATGCTATATTCTTTATTCATCACATCAAATAAAATGTTATAGTATTAAAAGGAAAACAAGGAAAATCTCAAAAGAACCCAAGCGTAGCTTCACCACCGAAATAAAAATAATATAGAAATTTGTAGGTTATGTTGTTGCCTAGAATTTCGGCGAATTTTTGGCCAAATAGTCGCTTTCGCAATTCGTTTTTCGCGTCTGTATGAACTAGCTTTAAGACACCCACGGTACGTTAGTATTTAGGCATTCAGCGTTCGTGGATTGTCCAAAGATAGAAAAAGTAGATAATTTGTTCAAACCCACGTATGATTAAACGTGAAAGTCGAAACTTGCACTTGATCGTTATTGTTTTTACACAAACCAATTAATCAAATAGACCAAAATTATTTAAAGATTTCATTCAATGATCTGTTTCATTCATTGAAACCAATTAACATAATGCCACATAAATAAAAAACAAAATGGCAATTATTTGTAATGATCTCATAAAAATAAAAACGTATTAATAGATTTGACATGATAAATTGTTATTAGTTGTTATGTTATGATTTAAAACCAATAACTATTAATGAAAAGTATAAAAATTAACATTATTTGCAGTCCTACGTTATTTACAGAGGAGGATTTAGTTTATATTTCAATAAAATAGGATTTTTAAACGATTTTACTTAGCTTGACCTATTTATTGTTATTTGGTATTTGGGTCAAATTTAGTGTTTGGAATTGGACCCATCGAACTAAAATTTGGTACACACTCTTAATCTTGATGACAATACAATATAATACATTTTTTATGATTGTAAATCCAATATGGTTGCCGATAGAAAATGGCGGATTACATATTTTTTCCACAACCACCTCAATATGGGTATCAAATAAAAGGGCTTGATTCGTAGAATAGAGCTTTCTATAAAAAAATCCAAGATGGCCGCCGTCACGACATGGATGATTACATATTTTTTCACAACTTCCTTAATATAGGTATTAAATGATCATTTTTAGTAGAATAGAGCTCACTACGAAAAAAAAAATCCTAGAGGGCCGCCACCACAAAATGGAAAATTACATATTTTCCCCAACTACCTCAATATAAAACCTTTAGTTTGTTCTGGTCAGTTATAGTAAGGCATTAAATGAACTTAATAGAATAAGAAGTATCAACTAACAACAAAACTAAAAACTTGAAAATAAATTATTTATGAAGAAATAGGTTAAACGGTTTTATTGTACTTAAAGCTGAAAAATAATTCGGTAAGTCCTAGCTACCAGATCGCACCAATTTCTCATTAATCTGGGGTATTGATCAGACAAATAATAAAATCGTTAAACACTTGAAATATCATAAAATTTACTCTAGATACGCTACGCTCAAAGATTTTATTATTTGTCTGATCAAAACCCTAGATTGATGAGAAGATTGGTGCCATTTGGTAGCTAGGACTTACTGAGGCTATGTTTAGGCTTTTAGTACAATTACACTCGTTTAACATAAAAAAATATATAATTTATTTATTCATAAAACAGTGCACGAATTCTTAAAACCTAAGTAAAACTCAATCTAGAGATAAATTAATAATACGAATTTTTAAAATGTTTGAGGTTAGAGGAGCAGATAACTTGCTAAAGCTCGGTGCTGGTTTACATAGATAGTAAAAATAAGCATACGAGTGGTTGAAGTTTTGTCCAAATGCAACGTTTCTATTCTATTGTTTTTCTTGGTTTTGGTCCCTTCAGGTCCAATCCACCAGCTCTCCCCTTCCGGACTATGCTTTCCAGGGCTTCGTCGGCGGAAAATCTGGATAATCGAGCTCGTAGCTCCCAGAAATTCCAAAAAGAAACAAAAATAATTCTACAATCGATGCAATGCATAAACTGTCGGCTGTCAAACCAAGATCCGCTACTGGTGTTACGTATAACCTTCACTTTCACTACTGACAGTTCCCATGGCACGCTCATCTATTTCCCGCCATTTAGAGAAATACCTCGTGTTCACTACCAAACAGGATACCATCAGCTTATAGGAATCTTCGCTCAGAGCGCTTAGCTTCAGAAGAAAGATGCTGTCAATTTAGCGTGAATCTTTCCTTGATCCCCGAAGGTAAAACGTCCGTACGGCACCTCTAACCGCCACCCCGGGAAGAACTTTGTAGTCTTCTACGCACGTCCGCACTGTCCGGAGGTTAAACAAAGAGCTGCAACGTTTCTAAAATAAAGAGGGCCATTATGGGCGTCTTGGATATGGTAAGAGATACGGAGTCGGTTAAATAAGAACACAAAGTTTTATTTGCTTTATAATGTGCTGTTTAAATTTAAAAACTAATGACACGTTTTTAGTGCCTGGGCCAGTAATGAAATGGATTTCATGATAAGAACTCTTTTAAAACCTATTTAGGGAATTCCATTTGACGAGTCTACCACAAATACCTGGAAGAAAGCGTCACTGTTTTTGTCAGAAAAGCTTACCACAATGCTTAACATGCAATTTTTAAAAATTCTGTCAAAAATCATAACGGTTACAGTCACGAAACCCGCTAAGTCCGATACCTGAAACATGTGTTTGAGACTTATGGTTTCATAACTGTACTTAACCCTTACGTTTTTGGCTCAATATTTAAAAATTGCATGTACAAATAAAAACATGACGCGTTCACCCAGTCGGAAACCGAACATTTGACATAGACAGGCTGGGTTAAAAGCGCCGCTTTCACTACATAGCGGTATGAATAATCGTGGTAGACTCGTCCAAAAGAATCCTATAAAATGTTTTAAAAGGGTTCTTATCCTGAAGTCTTCCATTTTATTACTGGCCCAGACACTATTTGCATTGATACTTTTTCTACTCTTTTCAATGTTAAAATTTTATTTAAAATGCGACGTTTCGTCCTTGTGAGACTATCATCAACCTTATTTTTTGAAATACGGTTTTAATTTCTGACATCAAAACTTAAAAGCGATTTTCTTTCACACATTGAAGTTTAATCTAAATATGGACCTGTATTTTTGGAAATTTTATAAAAATAATAAAACCTTTATTTTACGTTAATCAATCACTTTAATAAACCAACCACTAACAAAAACTCCTCTAACATCACTAGCTTACATTTTTTTAAATACTTTCCTGATAGGTCTAGTTACTTATCAAAGAATACTAATCCATAGAACCCCAAAAGTGAGATTTCAGCGTACCCTAAAAATTTTTATTACCTACCCTGACCAACAGATGGCGAAAGTAGTACGATGTCGCTTTGCTAATACGATTACCATCAGAAATTGATAGCAGTCGCTGACGAGCAGTCGGCCCGATCACTTAGAGTGAGGATATACGCAAAATTTAAGAAAATAAAATCCCCGATAAATGGACCCAGTATTGATAAGATTATTAAATTTATTATTTCAGAATAGGATATATCGATGCGTTTTTACAAAACATCGTAAGCGACATTCGCCAGTTTTACGGGAAACGATTTTTTCTTACCATCGCGTTATTTTTAAAGAAAAACCGAGATCTGAATGTTTTTATTTTAGATTTCTTCTTAATTTAAATTACAAAACAAACATATTTAACATTTAATGTCAAAATTTTCAGAAATCTCTTAAAAAATGCTAAAAATTTAAAATTAAACCTAAAAATAGTTAATTTTTAAATTTTTATTTTTATTCAATTTATATTGACAACGGTGGCAGACTTGCCACTAAAACGTCGATTTTTAGTTCTCTATTTACTTGCTTTATTTTTTTTTTGGTTTTTTGACACTATTAATCTATTTTTTTGGCGTGTACCCAAATAACTACCATTAATTAAATGAACCGCCGAACCAATATAGAACATATCTTCATCTAAAATAAAGCCAATGAAAAAAAAATGACGAATGTCGCTTACGATGTTTTGTCAAAAACCCATCGATATACCCTATTCTGAAATCATAAATTTAATAATCTTAGGATACTACCATTTTTCGGGGATTTTATTTTAATTAAATTTTGCGTATATCCTCACTCTAACTGATCGAGCCGACTGCTCGTCAGCGACTGCTATCAATTCCTGATGGTAATCGTATTAGCAAAGCGACATCGTACTACTTTCGCCATCTGTTGGTCAGGGTAGGTACTAAAAATTTTTAGGATACGCTGAAATCTCACTTGTGGGGTTCTATGGATTGGTATTCTTTGGTTATATCGAAATTTTAAAGCCAATTTTATATCTAATTCACATTATGGTTTAACCGCAATACAGACTTAAAATTTTGACAAACCTTGTATACAAAATTAATATTTTTCTGTTTGGTAATAATTTTTTACATGCAACATTTTTTGTCAAGGATAACTTTTTTTTATATATTTTTGTATCCATTTGCCCTCTTGTAAACCCCATCCGTGGAGAGTCTGTATATCCTAAACGGACAAATTATTTGTTAATAATTGTGTTAAGAGCTTGATTAAAAAAACCATTACTACAACCAATGATCAATTCACAACAAGATGATTCACCGGTCAAATTTCTATAACATCCAAAGTTTCGCGGTAAATCCCTTGCTGCCATATTTTAAACCTTAAAGTCTGTAAGGACGACGAAATATTCTAAACTATTTTCTTATTATATCATAGGTACGGCACTGTATCTCACGACTTCCAGAATAATTTATATTTTAAAATTGCTTAATTTAAATTATTCTAAAATGTGCTTTTGCCCAAGTATTTTTTCCTTTTAATTATTCAGTAAAGTCTGTTAAATGCTAAAAATCTGATAGTTTTGGCAACACTGCTTAATTTAGCTGCCTCTAGGCGGTGCTGCCCTCATAAAAATATAATGTAATAACAAAATAAAATAGAGTTCTCAGAATAACGTTACAGGAACCTACTTAATCACGATTTTATTAAACGATATGTATGTACAGTGGCGGAGTAAAGAAAATTGGTTTTGTTAAATACTTAATTTAAAATAATAAGTTTTAACAAATTACAGACTTAAATGGGTTATTAGCAATAAAATATTGAAACGTAAAAATATTGATTTCGGAATTACGATCAGGGATGCGCGATGTTCATCGGTGGTATCATAACATCGATGTTAGGCTGGTCGATATTTTGTCGTCGGTGTTTGGGTATTGGGTATGATTCCGAGCGGCGCGGCAGTTTACTAACCGCCGATGCAAGCGTCAGAACTTTTGCCTGAGGAAGTTACGACTAGGGTTGCTAGTAATTTGAATGGCTCTGGGGTTTGCGTCAGCGGTTTGCTACATGTCACGATGCTCGAAACCGTACTTTTATTTACTATAGTTTAATGCGTAGTATTGTGCCGTTGTCGGTGAGGGGTTAGAAAAATTGTATTGAGAATCGGATTACGTGAGGAGGGTAAACATTGAAATATTTAATTTTCAAATTTAGGATTTTAAAATTTATAGTTTTATTTCTTTTTTATTATTGGATCAAGGATCAACTTAAGGATATACTTTCTTTAAATAAAAGCATGGATATAACCTGGATGCATGTGCTGCTGTAAAATAAATCGTTGATAAAAGTGAATTAAAAATGTAATATTTTTTAAATACTTTTTCTCTCATGTGAAAAATTTTTAAGAAGAAAAACTAAATTGAGGATGTAAGAGAGTTTATAACAAATGTTTTTTCTTATTTTAAACCAGATATCCAGTAAATTATTGGGTATGTTGGATAATCTAAAAGCATTTTAAACTTAAATTAGGTAGTAAATAGTAAAGTCTTTAACAGTTCCAGTTTTATTATTTTTTAAAAACCTAATAAACATGCAATGCGTATTTAAAGTCAGGACCCTCGTAGATAAGGGGGGAGGGGGGTTGAACACCCCCCTAGCATTGTAAGAAGAGAGATTTGTATGGAAAAGTGCTTTTTTAATGTTTTTAATGGTAATGTGAACCTTCCCCCTTAGTTAACGAGAAGAAGGAAAGAGAACGTATAGTAAAATAGATGGGTTTCAAAAGTGAGCAATTTTTTAATTTTTAATTTTTTTGGCACTCAGAACCCTCCCATAAAAAAGCATTATATACGTCCGTGCCTCCCCTCCTAACTTTTGAATTATTTGATATTTTTTATGAAAATTACTTTAGTAAGACAACATAAACCAAATTTTAAACAAAAAAATGATAGATATAAATGTCAAACTGAGAGTTGGGCGCTATACAAAAAAAATAAATGGAAAGAGGGTCTTAGCAGAGTTGGGTCGAATACTGAAATTCGGTATTCGATTACTATTGTAAAAAAGTATTCAAATAGTGAATATTCAAGAAGTAAGAAAAAGATAAATACCGAGTATTTATAAATACTGACAGAGTTGGGTCGTATTCGAATACTCAGTATTCTGAATAGAATTCAGAATACATTTTGCCGGTATTCGAATAGTATTCGAATACATCTGAGTGTTTGGTATTCGGTATTCGGCAAAATACTTTTTTGGTTAGTATTCGGGATTCTGTATTTGAATAGTTTTAAAGTAGGTATTCGACGAATACTTTTTTTGAGTATTCGAATACCGGAATGTGTAAGCAGTATTCGAATACCAAAATTGACAGGAGTAGACTACCAAGAGGAAACAAAAAGTAGGGAAAAATGAGGTGACGACGTTTTTTTGCTCCTCAAATTTTTTAATTATTGGTTGTTTTTTTTCTTTTCTGGTATTCGAATCTTCGAAAATATAGTATTTATGCATCAATTTTATATTTTAAAGTTTAACTTTTTAAAATTAATTCGATCAAAAAATAAAGGGGGAACATTAAAGAAATGCACTGTATACATATTAACGAAACCGTCATCTTAAATCACTTCATTAATTTAAAAAAAACGCATCAAAATCCGTTGAATAGTGGTAAGAAACCTAATAAAAAAATTGATACTTTCTGTATAATATTTTTTTAAAACTAATAACTTATTTGTAAATCTTAAAATTTAAGCAATTTTGTAAATTTCTAGATGGTATAATACCGTAGTTAAAATGCATTTTAGTTTTAAGGGTTTTTTAATATAACATCTTGTTGACCCACCCTGTATGGCAATTCTATATTTTATTATAAACCATAGCTAGCTGTACACAATTCCTATAAACACTTTTTTAATTGTAATAGTAACGTCAATATCGATTTTAAATGTAAACTATTTTTTAAAACACTCTGTATATGTTTCTTTTAGATATTATTATACATATAAACCTTTTTCTTGAATCACTCTATCTATAGAAAAAAGCCGCATCAAGATCTGTTGAGAATAGTAAGGTCAATATCAAATTTTAAATATAAACTATTTTTTAAACACTCTGTATATGTTTTTTGGATAGTATTATACATATAAGCCTTTCTTTTAAATCACTCTATCCAATTAAAAAAAAACACATCAAAATCCGTTGAGTAATATCGGATTTTAAATGTAAACTAATTTTTTAAACACTCTGTATATGTTTTTTAGATATTATTATATATATAAACCTTTCTCTTGAATCACTCTATCTATAGAAAAAAAAAACGCATCAAGATCTGTTGAGAATAGTAAGGTCAATATCGAATTTTAAATATAAACTATTTTTATAAACACACTGTATACATTTTTTTAGGGTATTATTATACAAATAAACCTTTTTCTTAAATCAATTTATCTATTAAAAAAAAATCCGTATTAACATCCGTTGAGTAATATCGAATTTTAAATGTAAACTATTTTTAAAACACTCTGTATATATATTTTTTGGATATTATTATGCATATAAAATTTCCTCTGAATTAATCTATCTATTAAAAAAAAACCGCATCAAAATTCGTTGAGAATAGTAACGTCAATATCAAATTTTAAATAAAAACTATTGCCCTCTATCGCTTTCTATTAAAAATGCTGTAATTTGATCCCATTTTTTCTTAAATAATCCCGTTGTCGATTAAACTCCTTACTCTAGGCCTCCTTAGTTATGACGACATTCTGTGACCTATAACTCATTTCTTCCATTATCCATAATCACTGTGTCAAATTTTTTAAACCAACTATTAAAGTTATCAGATGATTTCTCCTGGAATATTTTTCAGGATTAACTCTAGACTAAAGTAAACCATTTTTTTCACATCCTACCAGTATTATATCATCTTGTTGTTGTAGAAGAAGGGTTTTTATTTAAAATCATTGAAATTTCTTTTAAACTGACTAAAACACTAGTAATCAATAAATGGTCGTTATTTTCTAAAGAAAATATTAATGGCTGCTATGTCACAGCCAACTTTAATTTAAATAAACATTTGGACTAAAAATTTGTAAAAACAGATTTTACTAAAAAGCACAAAAGATAGGTATAGGCAACCTATATACCATTTAAAAGAGTATTTTATTTGTCATCATGTGACGTAAAAAAATACAGGGTGTTCCATTTAAAATAAGAGAGATATGGCTATTTGATTTTCTGAAAAATTGAAATTATTTTTTGATCACCCCGTACAATATTTGATCTTGATTTGACCTACGTATGATATGGCAGGCTTTTTCTAATCTTGTTACAAATTTTAAAGTTTAAACTGTTAAAAGTGTTAAAGTAAAATCAATTTAATTTTACCTCTGCATTTTTCAAAAAAATCAAATATCACAAAAACGAATAAAATTAGGCACTTAGTACTATAAACAAACTTGAGTTATTTTTTAAAGTAGAATCTAAAACCGTCATAAAATATAGGGTGTTCTATTTAAAAAAATATAACTTTGATACGTCACACTTTCTTGAGACACCCTGTATAGACTAAAATAATTTTATATTTTGGTCTTATCCGACCTGTATATGTTCCAGTATTTACTTTAAAAAAAACCCATGGTTATCCAGCTACAGACCGTGTCGAATATGGTGGGCCACCCTTTATATATATATATATATATATATATATATATATATATATATATATATATATATAAATAAAATATATAATAAAATAAACTTAAATATTGCTTAGTCTTTATTTTCTAAAATTAAATGAAATTAATTAAAAAAATACCACAAAAGTAAGGTTAGAAGTTTATTTATATTTGTTTGCTTTCTTTGTCATTGTAAAGACTTTTCTTTGTTAAATTTAAAATAATTTAGGACCGGATTATCTGCATCCGATTAATTCTACGACGAAGGGCACAGTATTAGGTTCAATCGGATTCGATTTTTACGATGTACCCTTAAAGCTAGTTCATACTGACGCGAAAAGCGAATTGCGAAACGCGAATATTTCATTCTCATTGGTCAATTTCACATAAAATTAAAGGCGGGTAATTCAAAATAAAGATGGTTTAAAGATGTTGCGAATTCGCAAAATTTAAAATCTAGTGGGCGGGAAACTTAAGAACATTTTAATTCCTGGCGAATATTCGCATACGCACATGCGTAGAAACAAGAGGTTATTTGTCAAATGTCATTTCAAAAACAATTTTGTTATTTTAATTTTTATGTCATTCTATTAGCTGTTTGGAAGGTTATTTTTGTGTTAATTTTCTGAAGTTTTTTGATTAAAATTTTAAATTTATATTAACTTTTCATTTATAACCAATTTGCAGCGTTTCTACGTCTTAGTTGCCAAATAAATGTGCCATTTTTTTTATTCATTACACCAGATAAATCTTATATTATTAAAAGGGAAAACAAAGAAAATCTCAAAAAAAAACCCAAGCGTAGCTTCACCACTGAAATAAAAACAATATAGAAATTTGTAGGTTATGTTGTTGCCTAGAATTTCGGCGAATTTCGCCAAATATTTGCTTTCGCAGTTCGCTTTTCGCGTCTGTATGAACTAGCTTTTAGTCTATGTATGTATGTAAGTTACCAAAAAATTGTAATATTTTTTTTAATTAAAAATTTAAACAATTTTTCATGGCTTTATAAAAAAATTGTGATATATTAGTACTGTCATGCTTAGTAAAAAAAAAGTAAAATAAAAATTGCCCAATACAAGATGGGTACACAATTTTGAGGTTATTTTTTAAATAAATTTGGGTAAAATACTATATTTAATATAAAACAGTTTTTATCCGGTCAACAGATGGGTGTAGGTCGCTTTCAATTCAGTTCTTAGACTATAAATATTTAAAAAGGCTAACATTTTGTGGCGTAGGACCAAAAATTTCATTTTTCGAAAAAAGTTTCCTCATTAAAATTTTTGCTTGTAAAAAAAAGGATTCACGAAGAGGAAATTTTGATTTTGTATACAGGGTTCGCAAAAACTTAAAAACATGTTTTTTTTTTCAAGAGTAAACTACCTTTATTTTTTAATTTTAAGCAAAATATCATTTAGAAAATTTATTTAGAGTAGCATTTTGAATGATTTTATTAATGTTACAGGGGTATCAAAAAGTTTCATGAAACTGATTTTGGAGTAGCTTTTCAAACACTTGCTTCCTCCAAATTAGGTAATAGTTATTTAAATATAACGACCGTGGTGGCACAACCGCGTTGTCTAAAAGGTGCAGTGAAATGCATAACTGCATGTTTCAATGCTTGGACAACGTTGACGGAACAGGGGGAACGATGGGTTAAACATCTACTAACCCGACACCCACGGTACTCTGGTATTTAGGCATATGCCTTCGTGAGAAGTCAAAAGATAAACAAAAAAATCTTTTTGGGGCGAAGCCAAGCATAATTTTAGTATTGAACTTGGCTCACCTTTTTCACGTTTATGGTTTTGGTGGGATTCTAAATTTTCTCGGAAAGCTTACATAATTCAGCTGGAAAATAGATAAAAGATTGTATACTAATTGTTTGTTAATTTTTTTTTGTATGTCCGAATTTTAGTTTTTATATTTTTTGAATAATTAGGCTAGGTTTTAAATTAATTAAGTTATTTGACGTTTTTGACAAGTTTTTGTACCTCAATTTGACTGATAATAAATATTTTATTTCATTTCATTTCATCCATTTCATATTCATTGTACAGGGTGTCCTATTTTCGTGTGCTTTACGGGTTTTCTCGCTTATGAGTGAAGTTACAAATATGCGGTTTTCGCGACACCGTGCTACTTTTTTGTCAAACGAAAGATGCCGCAAACAGATTTGTCCTAGTCCTCTTGGTTTCTTCGCTACAGGGTGATTTTTAAAATGTTGTATTTTCGGTTACCCCTCGTATCTCAGGTATCTGATAACTTATCGAAAAGATAAAAACAGGCCCTTATAGAACTTTTTACGCAGAATACAGTGGCGTACTTAATTTTTTTTTGGATTTACTTTCTTTGAGATATTAGCCAAAGTTGCACTTTTTCAATTTCTATAAAGATATCCTGCAAGAAGACAGCCTCATAGACGCATATTTCGTAAAATACAAAACAGTCTAATTCAATATGGGTCATTTAATAAACCTAGGTCGAATAATTATAGTAAAGATAATGAAGTAGCTTAAATAAATGTTTGGAATCAGTTGAAAATACCCCAGGGACATCTTGCAGGCAAATAGAAGAAAATATCGGAGTATCCAAAACAAAAGTCGATAAAATATTAAAACGACATAAATTCAAACCTTACAAGTATAAACTTGTGCACCTGTATTTTTGAACCCCCTTTATTTTTTGAGCAAATTAATTTAAAAAAGTTAAACTTTGGGATATGAAATTGATGTATAAATACTATATTTTAGAGTAAACTTAACAGATGAAAATTTGAAGATGGCGGCTGGGCGCCATCTTGGAAAAAAGTTAAATGGAAAGGGGTTCTTGTGGCACATCATCTTAAGCTCCAGACAAGTACTTTATAACCCTTAAATATAAAGTAATATCTTTACCTAATACAAAATGACGGTACTACTTTAAAAAATACCTGATTTGGATGGCCATATTTTCGAAACTAATAAAGGTAGATGTGCCTAATGTGGTGTTTTCTTAAAGCTCTTTAAAATATATTTTTAATGGTGATACTTGTGATAATATACAGCGTAGAAAAGTATTTTTTTTAGGACCCTGTATAATACATTACTGTTAAAAAGAGCTTTAAGAAAATACTACATTTAGTACATCTAACTTTATTAGTTTTGGAAATATGGCCATTCAAATCGGGTATTTAGGTTATTTTTAAAGTACCGCCATTTTGTATAGGGTAAAGTTATTGACTTTATATTCTAGGGTTATTAAATAATCGTCCCGAGGAGCATTAAAATAATGTGCCATAAGACCCCCTTTCCATTTAATTTTTTCCCAAGATGGCGACCAGCCGCCATATTAGAAATACTCATGTGTAAATTTAACTCTAAAATATATATGTATCAATTTCAAATTCAAAAATTTTACGGTTTCAATTTGATCCGTTCAAAAAATAAAGGGGTTTGGGACATTAAAGAAATGCACTGTATACTCCGCATATGTACATTTAGTTTTGTTATCAGCTAATCCCTTTATTTTTCGCACACCTTCGACCTTACTGCCCTCAACAAAGCATCATATTCTAAAAAAGCTAAAAAAATTTAACCGACTCCAAAAAAATTAGTAAAGTCACTAAAAATTTAAAAAAACAAGTCGAGTAATAGCATATTGCATAACAGTATAAAATCTTTTATTTATTTAGTTTTTAAAATTAAGTAATTAAGAACATATGTTTATTACCCGATTTCTTGTTTTTATTATTATTTTTAACTTTTTAGTAACTTTTACTACTTTTTTGAAGTCACACAGTGCGGACTCCTGTAGACAAAAATTAAAAAACAAGGAGTGACAATTAATTTTTTTACTGATGTCAAATTATAGATAAAAGACGGAGTTACAAATAACTAGACCTATTTTTTTAATTTGATTTTTAGAAATGCACAAGAAATATATATAAACCAAGATATTTATTTTAAGCTTGAGAACGCCGCTATTAGTCCTCAAAACACCTATTTTTAAATTAGTTTTGTGGTTACGTCTTTAAAGTAAATATTATTTTATTGTCATGGATGTTAGTAAGAAAGATATGTACTGTTTATATTATAAAAAAAAATTAAACAAACACACTGGGGTTTTTAAAATATTTTAAATAAATAATTCGGGTGTTTAACACGGAACATTTTTGATCATCCTAAATTTTGATTAGATCTTTAAAAAATCGCACAGGTTTGCACAGTTTGAGACTATTATGGGTAGGTAAGTAATTCATTTGGGAAAATGACGATATAAATATTTTTGCTACTAGCTGCTACTAAGGGCATTTTTTTTTGTACAGCAAGTTCTAACGATTAAAAATGAGGATTTACTGCATGAATGATTTACATTTCAATTACAATTCAAGAAGAAATGCAATATTTCTAGAAAAATTAAATAATTGCTACAAACCGAATAATACCTTAAAAAAACGACATTTGATCAGAAATCCTTAAGTTATTTCAATATTCTAGATAAAAAAAAATGAAAAAAATAAAGTCGGAAAGAAATGTACTTTCAGAAGCCGTTTTCGAAAGGGCCGAGTCGGAAAAGACTCCAAGCAATTTTTTCGCTGCATTTTTTAAAACAAAAAAGGGAAGGGGTTAAAGATTTGCTGAAATGTAAACCAAAAGAACTGGCTTTACTTTGCAGTTTGCAGTCAAAAAATCTAGCACCAAAAATTATTCAAATCTTAAACCCAAAAGTTTATTAGGTTTATACAGGGTGTGATAAAATACTATTAAATAAATTTGGGGGCAGTTTATGCACCTAAAAATGTACAAAAAAATATAAATATGAGTACAGAAACGTTTCATTTTTACGATACGGGGTATTAGGCATTTTTTTGTCCTTATAACTTTATTTTGCATTTATCAAAAACCTGTTGAAGTGGTAGATGAGTTTTGGCTCATGTAGTGTATCATTAAAGGTCATATTTAAACTAACCAACAGAAAAAATCGTATTTTTAGCATTTAATTTTTACTTTATTTCAAATTTGCTTTCTGAAAAATCTCTACAAATCCAATAAAATTAAAATAAACCACTAATAAATAAACTAATTTTTATTTTACAAACAGTGCGTCAAAACCTGGCCTGGCTTGTAATGCCTTTTAAGGTCCTTCTAAGGTTCTTTTAACCAAAATTAATCTGGTTTTTAAAAAGCTAATTTACTTTTTCCAATATTCAGTGGCTCCCAGGTTTTTTCTGAACTGAATCTGACTTGACGGCACGAACCAGGGGCGGTCATATCGACTTTCTGAGGGGCAAAATGGCAAAAAACAAAGTTTTTTAAAAAGGTTCCAATTTTTTGAAGAGCAAAAAAAAAGGTCCTCTAACCTCTTCAATTCCATCATCAGCCTCACCCCTCGGACCAACCTTGGGGGGAGACCCTCAATAAATGCCCATATTTGCCATCAGGCATGTATGAAACACAATAAAATACAAAGGATGTCGCATCCAGGGGGGCATGGCCCCCTCCTATGACCGCCCCTGGCACGAACGTCTCTAATTTAAGATCTTTATGAAACATTTTGTATATGTTATTCTTACCCTTTATAATATATTTAAGTGTACTATGGTACTTGCAAGTCTTATAGGAACTTTTTTCCATAAAATAACATGAGGAAGCACACCTTGAAGTTTCGTACCGTTGTTAGAAAACACCCTTTAAATAAAACAAATAATTTTATAATAACAAAATTAGAACCAAATTATATTTTAAAACGATTCCAAAATCATTATATTTATGATTAAAAAAATAACATTTGATTTTAGATAAAACAGTACAAACCTTTTATAAAACTGTTACTAAATTGTTTATTGAAATTTAAATTTTGAAGGTATCAGTTTAATACGTGGTTTTCTATATTGTTTTATAACAAATGATTTTCTAAAAATTATGGATACATACTAATTTTGGACAATGTTATTTGACTATAAATACAGTGGCACTCAGTAGCGTAGCTAGGCCTAGGCGGTCGCCTACGGCTTCGCGCCTGGTGTGGCCTCGCGGCAAGGTGAAGGTAAGGAATGTAATATATGAAAAATACTGAAATTAAAGATGCGGTCGGCCCTGGGCCTTGCGAAAAACTGTACAATGTAAAAAAATAGGGGAAAGGCCCTTTTTTATTTTTTCACAGGATAAAAAGGGGGTTCGCGGACACGACTTCGCCTACACCTAATTTTGGTCACGCAACGCCACTGGTGGCACTGATCCAAAATATTTAGTTTTTAATTAATTAATAAGTAAACCAACTTGCAGAATCGAGGTGTAAAAGGGGTGCTGAACGGGGCCAAAATAAAAATTAAAACTAGATTTTGCTGTAAAATGTAAACAAATTATAAACTTAGGGCTAACTTCATTTTTTGGTTATAGTCTATATTATGTCCCACTATGTAAAATTTATTTTTAAAATTAAAAACATCAGTTTAGCGTCTAAATTAAAAAAAATACCTATAAAGTGTTATATATTTTTGAAAAGCTCTCCTCCTCTATAATTTAATAAATAATAAATATAAGGGGGTCCCAAAAATTTCTCCCTGTATGTCAAAATATTTAGTGTCATCTTTCGTTTCATCAAAAAGTAGCAACAGTTCGCGAAAACCGCAAGTCTCTATCTCTAATAAAAACCGAGATACCCTGCAATTGCAACGAAATTCGGACACCCTGTACAAAAGTAAAATAATCATTAAAAATAATTAAAATTGAAAAAGTAAAAAGAAATTAAAACTGTATCTAAAAGTCAATAAGAAGCAAAATAAACGGGACATTACTGTACTCATTAAGAGAATAAAACATATTTTCTAACAAAAAAGTCTTGACATTGACATTCCAACACGGATGGACCGGTCAAGGTCGCCGATCATTGATTCCATAGCAGTGCGACTGAAAGAGAGATAAAGGGTGTAGCTAGTTTGGGCAAAATCCATTTGACATTCATGATTCATGGTGGCATGCATGGTGTTTTATGGTGTTTCTTCTTGTTGTTGTCAAAGTCATTTTTAATTTATTTATGACTATTTTCGTTGGTTTTAATTTTAATAGATAACATAATTTATTCTAGTTTTATGTAATAATATTTTTTTATTCTCGGACAATGGTTTTAACTTGCTTAGCCTATAAGTGTACCTCTAGAGCGTCAAAAGGAGTGAAGTTAAAACTTTACAGGTAGGTTCATTTTAAAATAGTCCTAAAGCTTTCAAGTCTGGCGCTTTTTGCCCAAACTAGCTCCATCTCTCTCTCGGACCTTGCTTACTAATGTTGTCCGCACGAGAACTATGATGCTTTGATACAGCAGGCCCGGTCCATACGTATTAGAATGTCATTGGTCTTGACTCTTTTTTTAAACAATGCATAGATAACCTACATTTAGATCCGCAGTGTCAAGAAGCATTTTTCGAATTTTTATGACCTCGCCCAGTAAACAAATGGATGGGTGGACGAGCATGCGCACTTAAAAGCCGTGGCAAAAAACAAACACCGGCACCCCGTATCCTCCGTCCGCGGTCTGACCTTGCCGCTCATTAACTACCGTACTTCGAACAGAAAACCAGGACGCCGTCGACAAATTCTTTCCGATAATGCGGATAGTCTGTTTGGCGCCAGATGCGTTTACCCTCAACTTGCTTGCGCACAAACCGGTTTTTTCGGCCATGAAATGTAACTTTTGTTTCGCGCAGGTAATAACATTGGCAGTCCATCAAGATCAGTGAAACAATGTCACTGGTAATTACTTTATTGTTCTGGGACAGTGCATTTAAGATCTTAATACAATTATAGTAAGGACTTTTTTCGTACATTTTAGTTCTGTGCTGGCAGTGGCGTTGCGTGACCAAAAGCAGGCCAGTCAAAAAGTTGAGGAGAATAAAAAGGTCCTTACCGTTTCTGCAAGGCCCTTTATTTAGGCGTAGGTAAAGTAATCCGCGAGGCCTTTTTTGTTCTCGGGAAAAAACTTGATCAAAACAAGGTCCGTTCCCCTTTAAATACAATTCTATCTGTCTTTTCCATGCTATTTCACATATAAGACAGTTATGCGACGCCCCTTTCATGCCAGATTACAATGACGGGCCTAAATAAACGTATCCGCACCCTTTAATTTTTATGTTTTTCCCCTATGTTACATTTCATACCTTCACATTGCCGCGAGGCCCCTCAGGCGCCCGCCTACACCGCCTACGCCTAGCTGCACTACTGTGTGATGGTGTATGATAAGATTGCTGCTGCCTCTTGTAGTCATGTTGTTAAAGAAATCTTTATTTTAAAAAATAAAGTGCTGTTTTACGATGCGTGGTGACAAAATCTATTTCCTAATTAAAGGTTTTCGATGGAAAGTAATTTTAACTGTTCGTAGACTTCCAGTTCTTTGGGTACGTATTTTCAAAAACCATTTTGTATTTTTTGCTGGAACTTGCAATATTCAGTTTTCTTTTTTGATTTTATCCTTAATACTTATCTGGAGTTCCCCGACGATGTCCTAGTTTAAACTTTCTAATTCCTCAAGAAATTCACAGTTCGAGAAGCGCCTATTAATACCTCTAACCATAAACATGTTAGCAAACTTATTGTAATTAAAAAGTTTAGAGTTAGACATCAACTGCATTTTTTTAATTGTTTTTTTATAAATTTATATTTTAAAGTTTGCACATTACCTTAAAAGGTAATTCTAAAGAGTTCTTTTATATAACTTGCTTAGATACTGTACCAACTTATTTTTCGTTTTTATATTTTAATTTAATTTTTTGACCTTTAATATCGATTTTTGGGTTTCTAAATAAACCAAACAATAACGTAATTACCAAAATTTGTTTTTAGCTATTACAGTATCACTCTAAGAACTTTAAGATTGTATGCTTTACACTTGAATTTTTTTAGACTGCTTATGTGTCAACACAGAAAAGAAAAACAGTTTGATGTCATTGACTTGGATCCATATGGGTGTCCATCCATATTCTTGGATTCAGCTGTTCAGGCAGTAACAAATGGAGGATTATTATTAGTTACCGCAACTGACATGGCCGTTTTAGCTGGAAATAGTCCCGAAACATGCTATTCCAAATATGGTGCTATATCGTTAAGGATAAAATGTTGCCATGAAATGGCGATAAGGATTTTATTGCAGTGCATTGAATCGCATGCGAATCGATATAGTCGATACATTGTACCGATTTTATCATTGTCGGCTGATTTTTATATTAGAGTTTTTGTTCGAGTATACACTGGAGCTCACAAATGTAAATACACAACAAGGTATTATTACTTGATTAATAATTGAAAATAACGAAATCGAGGTTTTTATGAATATTACGTAAAATTAAAAGCTTTCTTTATTATTCAGGTATTTGTAATGCACAATAGGGTGAAACGATTTTTTTCAAATTGTTTTCGTACAGTCTTCAAAATGTGCCTCTGGATAAACAAAAACTCTTTTTAAAGTCTTAACTTTTTATCTTCAGGATCGTCATAGGCTCATAAATTTGCTAAATATCAAAATTTTATTGTTTTTACAAGTTAAAAAAAAATTAAAACATATATATATATAGAGCATAGAGGCTCTATGCCCAAGAATTTAAAACTCTTATTAAATTGTTTATTCTAAGGCTCAAGAAAATTACGTTCTTATTATTATATGCAGTTGGGTGAAATATACTGCCTTTATGATTTTATCATACCTTTCAGCTTTTGCTGTACGCCACCTACCTGGAGTTGTGCAAAACTGCTCATCCGAAATTCACAAACCCGTGAACTGATGAGTGTGCCAGTTTCCATTATGGTTTGTTGGTATTACAACACATGCTACTTACGCCATATACACCTAGATGGCACCCCTTTTTACCGTTTTAACCTAACGAGTGCTCTGGCTGGTTGTTTTGAAATTGCTTGGCGAGATGGCTCTGGCCGCTGAACTTACTTCCTTAGTTCCGACAGGAATTATGTTTAGCGACTAGAAAACATAGCCAAGTTGTCAGCAATGTACAGCGGTTGTGATGATTCCCAACAAGGATGAAACACGTGTCACCGTCTTCATTGCGACCCGGGGTCATCCATTTATTTGGAGACTCCGTAATTTTAAAGTAACCAGCCAAGTAGTCGTTTCTACCAGGTTATGTATTTGTTTTCTTTTCTTTTTGTCATTTAGGAGCCTCTATGCCCAAGAATTTAAAACTCTTATTAAATTGTTTATTATAAAGGTCAAGAAAATTACTTTCTTATTATATATATATATATATATATATATATATATATATATATATATATATATATATATATATATATATATATATATAAAAAGTGAATGGTTCTTGAGCCTTGATATAAATACATTAATAAAAGGTAAAGTTCTTTGGGCATATGGCTCATTAATAACTGTAAAAATAAATAAATAAATAATAACCTGTAAGAATTCGGCTACTATGGTTGGTTGTTTAAAAATTACGGAGTCTCCAAAAGAAAATGGTGGTAGGTAAAAGTGCGCCATCTAGTTGTATATGGCAAAAGTTAAAAATGCAACATACTGTTATGCCAACAAACCATAAGGAAACTGGCCGCCCATCATTTATTTTTACAGTCATTAATGAGCCATATGCCCAAAGAACTTTACCTTTTATTAACGTATTTATATCAAGGCTCAAGAACCATTCACTTTTATATTATATCGCAGTTTGGGTGAAAAATACTGCTTTCAATATGATTTTTATCATATATTCAGTCACTGCTGTACGCTACCTACCTGGATTTGGCAAAACTACTCATCCGAATTCTGCAAACCCGCAGACTGAACTTACCAATATGACTTAATTTGTATGTTTAGAGGTTTCTTTAAAAATTTAAAGATCTATAGCCATTTTCCCATTAAATATACCGCGCTGGTAATAATAGCATTCGGCAACGTTTATGGTGGTACTGGCGATAACTTGCGTTATAAGACGATATTGGTGTGGTGTCTAAAAACAAATTATCATGCACAAAAGATACAATCCAGATCAGAAACGCTAGAGTAATTCAAGACGAAGCTTTTATGACTGTAGCTAAATGCAGATTCTAAAAGTATTCGTTATTGGTTGAAAATATTGCACCATTAGTTGCGAAAAAGGTATGAAAAAAAAACGCATTGTGAAAAAACTTGACTGTTCTTAATAAACTTTATTTACCAATTACATCAGAGACAGATAGTTTTTCCTCAGATAAAAATAATTTCTTTTTTCTGAAAGAAACATTTGACCTATTGACCTATCCGATTTAATAGCAGTTGGATCAGATGGAACTGCAGTCGGTTCGGGAGGAAAGGTAAAGCATATATGTTTACTTTAAAAAGGCACTTAAACGTCCCTTTAGATGGACATTTTTTCTATTCCATTTTAATTAACTTTCATTACGGCAGGATCCCCAAAGACTAAAATATGGGTTGCTTTCCAGTGACGAAAATTTTTGTGCGTCACGCTCCAGGGCTTGAAGCTCTTGAACTGCTCTAAAAAGTTAGTCACTGGAACGCATCCTTAGACAAGGAAAGAGTGATACTTTAAGAAATTTTAAAATTTCGTTGTTTTTAACCTTTCTTGGCTTTATAATAATAATGTCTTTTTAATATCTAATTCCATTTTAAATAAATAATTTTAAAAAATTCATCCTTAACCATAAAAAACACGTTTGAAGCCCAAAAACCAAATGAGGGGTTGGTGCATGAGGGGAAAGAAAAACGGAGTAGCTCAGGTGCATAACACTTTCCGTCACTGGAACGCCATAAAGGAGAACGAAATGCTCCTGAACTACTCGGGAGCGCTCTATTTGCGTCACTGGAAAGCCACTCTGATAATAATGTATGACAAAAGTAGATAACTGTAAAAAGTTTATTTTCTATTGTTTGAACCTTGAACCGTAATACGTTTTTTCACAATACTTTTTATCATTATTTTTATGTCGCAATAATTGCGGCAATGTTCTAGACAACTAGAGAATACTTCTAGTGTATTCTAGTATTTTAGCTGATACAGTCGTGCACGGCTCGCTAGCTTTCCTGATCTGCATTTTATTTATTGTGCATAATAAACTGTCCTAAAACACTATTCCAATATCCTCTAAGAACGGAAGTTATCGCCAGTAACACCATAAACGTTGCCGAATCCTATTATTACCAGCGCACTATATTTAATTGGAAAATGGCCATAGGTGGGCAGTTTTAAAATGGTTAAAGAAACATTTAGACATACAAATTAAGTTATATTTTTTAAAAACATTTTTTTACACATCATAAGAATCATTATTTTACAAGTATTATGTAAAATATGTATTCTTGAATTTTTTAATTTACTTGAAAAAATTAACAAAATTAAGATATTTAGCAAATTTCAGGCCAATGAGAAACCTGAAGATAAAAATTTAAGTCGTTAAGATTTCAACACTAGTTTTTGTATATCCAGAGGCACATTTTGAAGACTGTATGATTGCGATTTGAAAAAAAATCGTTCCAGCCTAATGCATAAATTTAAAATAATTTTATATGGTGATTAGTTGTTTAAACCAGGGCTACCCAAACTGTAGGTCGCGACGCCCTGGGGCGTCACAATGTCCTTCCAGGGGCGTCGCGTGTTGAGGGGTCGAAAAAGTATTTTCTTACAATAAGAAATTTTTGGTGCAAAAACATTTCTTTTTGCTCTTCAAAATTATTTGAGTTCTCCATAAGAAAATATTTGAGGTGAGGTCGGTTAATTCAGACGAGAAATATTTTTTGCTTTTAAAATTTATTTTTTATTCTTCAACATTTCTTTTTTTTAGGTTTTTGCATCCCCCCACCTTAATTTTGCCAGCGCCCATGGGTAAGGGCGTCGTGAGATAATTTTAAGTGCCCAAAGGCGTCACACTACAAATAAGTTTGGGAACCCCTGGTTTAGACATTTTTTTAAACTTCTTATTTTTAATTCATTCTTTATTTTTATTATTTACTTATTATTTATAATATTGTGACCAGCATATGGAAAACTTTTTTTATTTCTTTAAAAAGTATTCTTCATAAAATTATCTACATATACAGGGTGTTACTTAATGGTATGTCATAATTTGAAGGAGGCATTCCTGGACCGATTTTAAGTCGAAAAGATCATATAAACGTGGGCCCTAAAATGCTCAGTTATTAAGATACAGGGTGTTAAAGTTTTATTTTATTTTCACTTTTTAATAAATTTTTCAAAGACGGTTTGAGATATTGAACTGAATTTTGACACAGGATATTATGGCATAAAAACACACTTTTCAGAAGTTCATTTAATTTTTTTGCAACCAGTGGCGTAGCTAAGACGAATTTTTAAAACAATTTTACAAAAAAATACTACGCCATTGACTTGGGAAAAAAATTATGGTTTTATAATAATTATCAATCAATTATAAACAAAAATCCCTCTTTCATTTTTGCCGTAAAACTTTCCGTTTGGGAGAAATCGTTAATTAAAAAATGTCTTATGTACCTAAATTGCATCTTGAAAAATTATTATTGAAATAAATCAAGTTAGCTTTGCTCGTTGCCAGCGATTGTTGTTTTGTTGTTGTAAACATTATGACACTGACGTTAATTATCATTCTTGACAGTTTGTATTTATTTCTCCTTTGATCTTAAAACGTGCATTTTGCTAGTTAAAAAAAGGTAAATTATTCTAATTTGGAAATGACACAAATGCATTTCCTTTATGGTCTATCTAATGGTAATGCTATGGAGGCGCGGCGTTTGTATCAAGAAAGGTATCCTAATCGCGCTCTCCCAGATAGACGAATATTTATAAACATTCATCGTCGTCTGGCTGAATCTGGCAGTTTTAAAGCTAATATTTCCGAGGGAAGGCCCCGTACAGTTAGAACACCGGCAGTTGAGGAGGCTGTCCTGCATGCAGTCGAAGAGGATCCAACCACAAGTACGCGAAAAATAGGTATGGCATTAAACATCTGCTACAAGACGGTATGGGAGATTTTAAGAGATTCTTTGTTATATCCTTTTCACATACAAAGGGTTCAGGCATTGCTTCCTAGAGATTATGAACCGCGTACGCAATTTTGTAGATGGTATCTCCAAAAAGTAACAGAAAATCCTCATTTTGATGCCAAAATATTGTTTACGGACGAAGCAAATTTTTCAAGAAATGCAATAATCAATTTCCATAACAATCATTACTGGGCCCAGGAAAACCCTCATGCGATTACAGAGACACATTTTCAGGAACAATTTTCACTGAACGTTTGGCTCGGTATCGTATCCGACCATTTAATTGGACCTTTTTTTACCAGGACGCCTTAACGGACAGGATTATTGTAATTTTCTCCAAAATGATTTGCCTTTGCTTCTTGAAAATGTTCCTCTTCAGTTACGGCAACAACTTTGGTTTATGCATGATGGCGCTCCCGCCCACTTTAGCATATTGGCTCGTGAGCATTTAAATAGAGCCTACCAAAATCATTGGATAGGCCGTGGAGGACCACAATTTTGGCCACCTAGATCGCCTGACCTGAACAGCCTAGATTTTTATTTGTGGGGACACCTAAAAACATTAGTTTATCATACACCAATTGTGACATTAGAAGAACTCAGAAATAGAATTATTGACGGATGTGAAACTATACGAAACACGCCTGGAATTTTTGAAAAGGTTCGTAATTCAATGAGAAGAAGAGCAGAAGCCTGCATAGAGGCGGGAGGTGGTCATTTCCAACATTTTTTGTAAATTATGTATGTATTGTATTTAATTGTTATTGCTTTTTGTTCACTAGTTTGTAAGAAAATAGCTTAAAAATAAATATTTGAAAAATGTATTTAAAATTGAAAATAAAATAAAAGTTTAACACAATCAAGAATAATCATTAACGTCAGTGTCATAATGTTTACAACAACAAAACAACAATCGCTGGCAACGAGCAAAGCTAACTTGATTTATTTCAATAATAATTTTTCAAGATGCAATTTGGGTACATAAGACATTTTTTAATTAACGATTTCTCCCAAACGGAAAGTTTTACGGCAAAAATGAAAGAGGGATTTTTTGTTTATAATTGATTGATAATTATTATAAAACCATAATTTTTTCCCAAGTCAATGGCGTAGTATTTTTTTGTAAAATTGTTTTAAAAATTCATCATAGCTACGCTATTGGTTGCAAAAAAATTTAATGAACTTCTGAAAAGTGTGTTTTTATGCCATAATATCCTGTGTCAAAATTCAGTTCAATATCTCAAACCGTCTTTAAAAATTTATTAAAAAGTGAAAATAAAATAAAACTTTAACACCCTGTAGCTTAATAACTAAGCATTTTAGGGCCCACGTTTATATGAACTTTTCGACTTAAAATCGGTCCAGGAATGCCTCCTTCAAATTATGACATACCATTAAGTAACACCCTGTATGTACATAATTAAATTTAATAAGAATTTATGAAAGCTTCAAGAAATTTTATCATGTATTATAAGGTAAGAGCAAATTAAGAAATAAGAGACAATAAAAAATTACCTTTATTTTTAAACGAGAAACATCATATTTGAAAAATTTTGCTTATAATTATAAGTTGTCATATTTTAATGGCAGAACCTCTTATTTCAAAATTGATAAAAAACCATCCCACTTGCCCCATAAAGAAATTACATAAACAACAACAATTAAATGTTTGAAACAATTTTCATTCAAACTTAAGTCGGCACCATTTCTAACGTCTTTATTATTGAAGATACGATGTCGGTTAAATTAGTGAAGTTGTAGTATTTTTCCGCTGATTAACGTGCTGCCTACAGAAAAACAATTGAACCTCAGGTTTTTGATTTATTGCAAAAATGTATTTTTTAAATAGCACCCTATATATTGTCTCACCATTCGAAAGGTCTATCGGAGTGATTTAAAAAAGGTAACATGTGATATATCCAATTTTTAATACTTTCAGAAATATGGACATCCTCCGGAATTTAATTATAAACTGGCATTATTTTAATAAAACACCCTGTATATTGCATCACCATTAAATAGATATTTTAAAGACCTTTAAGAATACGCCATATTTGATATGCCTATCTATTATAGTTTTGGAAATATGGCTATCCAAATCTGAAAATTATGTTTAATTTCCATTTTGTTTACAGCTCTAAGCTATAAGCACTAAGATTAGTATATTAGTTAAAATTGACATTATATCTACTATTTTCTAGATTTGGATGGTCATATTTCCAAAACTATGCGAGATAGACTATCAAATGTGGTATATTCTTAAAGGTCTTTAAAATAACTATTTGATGGTGATGCAATATACAGGAAGTTTTATTTAAAAAATGCCAGTTTACTATTCAAATTCGGAGGATGGGCAAAATTTCCGAAACTATTCAAAATAAGATATATCACATGTTGACTTTTTTAAAGCTCTTTGATAGATCTTTTGAATGGTGATATAATATATGGGTGTTTTATTTAAAAAAAACATTTTTGCAATAAATCAAACACCCGGTGTTTAATTGTTTTCTGTTGGCAGCACGTTAATCAGCGAGAAAATACTACTATTTCACTATTTTAATCAACATAGTATCTTCAATAATAAAGAAGTTAGCAATAGTGCCGCCTTCAAGTTTGGTCACCTAGTATATTATTGTTTCTTTTTTTGTACATTAACCCTGCATATATCTGTTTCATTTATCTTACGTTAACGTATTTATAAGGTGTTATTAAACAAGTGAAAATAGAAGGTAACTACCAAATTTTGTCTTTGATTAATTAATATACCTGCATAATAAGGGCAATGCCGACTAGATGTACATTATTTAACGAAACAAACCTAAAATTATTTTAAATCGCCAAATTCGTTCCAAATAAATATCATAATTTACGATATATATCAATATCTCAGCGGAAATTGGTTCCTACCTACTTTTAAGTGAATCTGAGGATTTAGTCAATGATAAAATACTTCGTGTACCAAAATAATGCCCTAGATGAGTGTTTTTCAAAGTGTGGGTCGCAACCCCTGGGGTGTCACTCAAGTTAAAAAAATATATTTATTAAAAATAACATTTTTATGTGAATAGAAACAATATGACACAACTTTTAATGCTAAACAAGGTTTCCAAATAATACCATTTTTTAAATTAAAAAATAAAGGAATATTTTTCATATGTCAAAATTTTTATTTTGTTTGTAGTTTTGGATACGCTCGAATATTTTTTAAAGAGATAATATTGTTCTTATTTGTCAACAATTTTTAGTAAATTGTCCCACGTTTATCATTGTACTGGCTGTGATAGTTTTGAGCTGCAACCTTTAGGAATTACTAAGCCCAACGAAAAAAATAATAAACTAGTTAAATTTTGTCTACCGACTGCTTTGCCAGTTTCTAATAAATGTGAACATTGTGGAAGTCCCTACCATGTAAGTATAGTGTAATTTTTCTCCAATGGTGCAGTGTTTAAAGTCTCTTTCTTTAACCCAGGCGATATGGGTAAAATTCCCAACCGGGAGATATTGTTAAGTAGTAGTGAAAAAAAAACCTTTGTGCGCTTTGTTTAAAAGGTGCTGTGAAATGCAATAACTGTATGTTTTACGGAACGTTAACGGAACAGGGAAAAAGATGGCCAACATCTAAAAACCCGGCACCCTCGGTACACTTTTTCTTAGACACAAATCATTCTCTGGCTGCCCCAAAGGCAAAAAAAAATCTGTTGTGCCAAATTGCGACAAATTTAATTCCGCCTATCGCCACATTGTGTGAGTTGTTGCAATTTGTCATAATGTTTTCCTTTTCTAAAAGGTAATTTACCTCTCCCCCACGATAAGGTGGGGTTCAAGATGCCCCCCTAAATACCTTACGTAATTTATGGATGCCCCCTTTAGATACCCCATTTGGTAAATGTGCCTTAAGCGGATTTTCAGATATTTAAAAGTTGTGGTACTTTTTATTAACCCAATATAAACGAAAATTTTTCAAAATTCTGGAAAAGTTAAAAGTTGTTCCTTAAGGGTTAGAGATAGATAACTGGAAAAAATGTTGTTTATTAGTTCTGAGTCTCCTTTTTGATGAAGGTGAAACTCAAAAGGACATTTAAATCAAGGCACTGGCTTAACGACCGCCAGCAGTTTTGATCAATTATAAGAAGAAAACCGCCGTCCGGCTTTGATGATAGATATCTTAAAAACAAAACGTTTTCGGCTAAAAATTCTCTTGGATTCGTAATCAGCACCCCAAAAAACCACCGTATACCAAATTTGGTCAAAATCGGACTTGTTCCCACTTCCAGGACAATAAATAACCTTACTTTTATTTGTTTTATTTTTAAAAATAAAAGTACTTTATTCTTGGTCATTATTCATATTTTACTTATAATTCGCCCTGTACCAATCGGAAAAACATTTGGTATCTCTAAGTTTTGGACAATGCGACGAGTTTTCTCATAATGCCTTTAAAATTTTAAAAATTGGTTCATTTGTCGTCTTTAAACACGCATCCTCAGACATACTATCTGTTCTGATAACTGAAAACAAAACTACAAAAAATAAGTTACAACTTTACTATTTTCCGGCGGTTTTCAATGGTTTTTATAACCAAACCGCCGAACGGCGGCTTTCACCGAGAAAGAAGTAAAAACCGCCGAAAATTTATAATTAATTTGCATTTTCGGCGGTTTTCATATATATAAATAAAAAAAACCGCCGGATGGCGGTTTTCTTTATAATTAATCAAAACCGACGGCGGTCGTTTAGCCAGTGCCTTAAATCAAACCTCTCAATTTACAATAATAAGAAAAAAGATATAAAATTTCTTTCTGGCAAGAATTTCATTTTTTTAATGACATATTAATACATTATTTAATATCCATTGCAATTTTATATACTTTTGACTTACTTTAAAATTAATTTGAATTTAAAAGATTTAAAAATACATAGGGTGTCTGGCTATATTTGTTAAGATAACTTAAAATGGAAAACACGTTTTCATGGCAACTTTTTCTGCTCTATAATTCAGTGTGATTAAATATTGAATCTGACGTTTCGGCTTCTGGCGACCATCATCAACTTACTTTTTTAAATACGGACCTGATATTTTTTCAATTTAAGTAAATCCTTTCATCACTCTTAAAACACTATATATCGCCACTTTGATATTTGCCGACGTTTCGTACAGAAAATTCCATCACCAGAATATTGCATATTTATTTCACCATAATATGGCCCTGAACTACATTTTTAGGTAAGAAGGTAAAAAAAGAATAAACTTATAACATATTCCTAATCTTTTTATTGCAACTCATTGATATCTAACAGCGGAAATTACTTTATTAACTGAAAATTTCATGAATATTAGACACAAGATACAAAAAGGTAGACAACAAATCAGCTTACATAAACAATTTGTAATACTATCTTGATGCCCATATTAAAAATAAATATAATTTAATCACTATTATAAGTGTTCAAAGAGATAACCTTTCGCCTCGATGCATTTTCTTGCTTTACTTTGTATTTTTAATACAGCTCGATTAATTGTTCTCGCAGGAATGGCAGCGACTTCCCTTATCAAATTTTGTCGTAATACTTAAAGGTCGTGAGGTGCATTTTTAAATAAACGGTTCTTAAGATATCCCCAAAGGAAATAATCTAGGGGACTAAGATCTGGGCTCCTAGCGGGCCATCTTGCAAAACCATTTATTAGAAAATATATGGTAAAGGAATTGAGCTACTTCCCTTCCATTGCGGGCAGGAGCTCCATCTTGCTGCCACCATATTTCTTAAAATACTGCCAAAGGTTGATTATCTGGGGCGTCTAAGACATCATTCCTAATCAAATTTAGATATCGTTCGGAAGTTAAGGTCCCTTCGTAAACGAAAGGTCCAATAATTTTGTTCCTCCACATACCAATCCATACATTAAATGAAGTTCTCCCTTGAATTCGTACCTGCTGGTTAGTTTCTGTTAATAAAGTAATTTCCGCTGTTAGATATCAATGAGTTGCAATAAAACATTATGAATATGTAATAAGTTTATTCTTTTTTTACCTTTTACCTAAAAATGTTGTTCAGGGCCGTATTATGGTGAAATAAATATGCAATATTCTGATGATGGAATTGTCTGTACAAAACGTCGGCAAATATCAAAGTGGCGATATATAGTATTTTAAGAGTGATGAAAGGATTTAATTAAATTTAAAAAATATCAGGTCCGTATTTAAAAAATTAAGTTGATGATGGTCGCCAGAAGCCGAAACGTCAGATTCAATATTTAATCACACTGAATTATAGAGCAGAAAAAGTGGCCATGAAAACGTGTTTTTCATTTTGAGTTATCTTAACACATATAGCCAGGAGACAATAGAAACCAAAATTGAAAATTCCGGTTTTTTCGAATATCTTCGGAAGTACTCGGAATTTTTAAAACGTAAAACGGCATTTTATTGAGCATCAAATTGCGCAACTTTGCCTCCATTTAACCGATCCTGCATCTCTTACGGTTTCCGAAATCCCAATGATGAGCGTCGAATTCGAGCCACCCTGTACAGAGTGTTTTAAAATAGCTGGCTGATCTTTGAGAAAGTATAGCTTTACGTGATTTTAAGAAGAAAAGTTTAAATAAAACTATGTCCTAAATGACCTAACTTTATTTTCTACATAATATATTATCCCCAAGTCTATGCACTTTGCCATATTTGTTTAATAATAAGTTTACCAATAATTATTTTTTTAATTTAGTTAAAACATTTGGAATTTTATAAGAAATATTTAAAAAGAAAAACCTGCAATAATAGTAATTTATTAAATCTGACTATTTTATTTACACAGAATGTCCACAGACGAGAACAAAGGAATACAAAATTTCATTTTTTGAAAAAAAGTTATTACTGATTTTTGGTTGTAAAAAAACATTATTTACGAAAAAAAAATTTGATTTAGTATATAGGGTACCCAAAAACTTAAAAAACATGATTTTTTTCCAAAAAAACTCCTTTATTTTTGATTTTTAACCAAAATATTATTTAAAAAATGTTTCGAAATAACATTTGAAATGACTGTATTAATTTTACAGGGGTATTAAAAAGTTGTATAAAACTTATCTTGGTGTTATCAAAAATTAATTATGTATTTTAATTTTTTTCTATAAAATACCCTAAACAACTTTTATAATTTGCTTTTTAAACACCTGCTTCCCCCAAATTTATAAACGACACAGCTTTCAATCTCTAAACGAATGTGATCAAGGCGTTATCGCCAAAATATGAGGTTCAATAAAATTTTGTATTATTATTTTTATCGATTACAAACTTTATTTAAAAATAAAATTAAATAATATTTTGCTTAAAAATAGAAAATAAAGGTAGTTTACTCTTGGGTAAAAAATATGTTTTTCAAGTTTTTGCGAACTCTGTATACAAAATCAAAATTATCTCTTCGTGAATCGTATTTTTTAAAAGCAAAATTTTTTTTTAAGAATGTTTTTTTTCGAATAAAAAAAAACTTTTGGTCCATTTTCCCTCTTGTAAACTCCACCCATAGACAGTCTGTATTGGGTTTTCGGGAGGGGCATAATATTTTTCATATTCCAGATGGGAGGTCCGATTTGGTCAGCCCCGATACATTCGCCAGATTTTGTAAATGAAGTTTTAAATTCGGCGTCTCCCAATTTAGGAACATATAAAAGAATACAAGGTGTTCTAAGTGTCATATCTGAGGAATTATTAGATGCACCATTGTATTATACTGTGGAACGTCTAGCGGGCACAATTAGAGTCATAACACCACCCATGATGTCTTTAAGGTAAACATGTTTTTAATTTTTTTATTACTTGCTGTCTTGCTCAAACTTTGCATGGTGTAAAACCTTAATTTAAATTATCAGATATTAATTTTTTGAAGTGGTGGACGAGGTATGTCAAAAAATATGAATTTTGTTTAACAGGAAAATGCCTTTATTTTTCATAATATTGAAATATTTTATAAAGAAAAGTTGTTTAGGATTAAAAATATCATTCAAATAGGCAAAATTGTTCTTTTTCGGGAAAAACTTTTTATATCATTTTTTATTCGTTAACGGCGTGCGTGTCAATGTCAAATGTTTCGGGTGTCAGACTGGGCTAACGCGTCACTGTTTTTGTCGCACAAGGTTACCACAATGTTTTACATGCAATTTTAAAACATTGTCCCAAAATCGTGAGAGTTACAGTCACGAAACCCGCCTAGTCTTATACCCGAAACATGTGTTTAAGCCTTTTGGTTTCATGACCGTCACGACCGACTGGGCGAACGCTTTACTTTTTTGTCGGGCAAGTTTACCACAATGTTTTACATGCAATTTTTAAACATTTTGCCAAAAATGGTAAGGGTCATGACATCATAAGGCTCAAACACATGTTTCGGCTGTCGGACTAGGCGGGTTACGTGACTGTAACCCTTCCCATGCACAATGTTTAAAAATTGCATATAAAACATTGTGGTAAACTTGTCTGACAAAAAGTGACGTGTTCCCCCAGTCCACCACCCGAAACATTTGACATTGTCAGGCTGGGTTAAAGCGCCGCTTCCATATATGGCGGTATGAATATTCGTGGTAGACTCGTCAAAAGTAACCTTCCCAAAAAGATTTTAAAAGGGTTTTTATCATGAAGTTTATTTCATTATTGGCCCAGGCACAACCATGTTTATTCAAAATTGTGTGTTCTTTTATTAGAACAGGTAGAAAATAGTTTTATAATTTGTCGATTTTTTCAGATCAGCCTTTCTAACTGCAGGTTACAAAGTTTCGTATACCCATATGAATAAAACATCGTTAAAAACAAATGCTCCCGCTAAAGTTGTTTGGGATATTATGCGATGTTGGGAAAAACTTCACCCTGCTTCCCAAAAAAGTATCGAAGATAATAAAGTGGCCTTTAACTCTGTTAGGTCAACAACCTGAAAGGGAATATTCATTTGATTTTCACCCAGAAGCCAATCCTGAATCGAAACAGAAGGGTCTTGTTAGATTTCAGGAAAATCCTTTGCCTTTCTGGGGTCCAGGTTCCAGAGCACAAGCAATGTAAGTATTTACCCGTTAAAAAACATCAATTTAAAAGATATTGCGTCCAAAAAGCTTACACTAAGATTTTAAATAATTAACTGCCTATGAGTACTAACCAGAACTAACCAAAATATAATCTATACTGATATTATTATAAAGGGTTAAAGTTTGTAACTTTCTTTGTTTGCACGGGCTAGTCTTCAGAAATACTGAACCGATCATGAAAATTCTTTCACTATCAGAAAGCTACACTATTCAGGAGTGCTATAGGCTATATTTTATCATGATTAAACAAAAAGTTGAGAGAATAATATAATTAAAGCCCAAAGAAGTAGGCACGGGTAGGCTAGTATGTTATATTTTTGGTTTTTCTGCAGGCTGGTGTGTCGTCCTGGTGGACATAAGATAAGATGTCGCATATCAAAATTAGTTTGGTAACCAAATATTAATTTCATGGAAAAATCGTACTCAACCTATTTAAACACAAGTGACGATAGGCTTATTACTTCGGTTTATAAAAACAGCTGATCTGGCAAATAAAAGTTATTTTCAAGAAAGCATTCTGAATACTTCTGGAAATATTATCATTTTTTCCACATTTTCGATAATGGAAAAAAAAACTAATATATGTAATAATAAATGTGTCCATACAGGGTGTCCCACGAGAATCTGCTGCTATCGATTTTTCGAAAAGTAGGCTTTGGAAAATTTGGCTTCATTATAAATTCAATTCCCGTTATACCGGAAATTTACGTCAACTTCAACTTCAACTTTTTTAAATGGAACAACCTATATTTTATTTTTTTAGATAGTGCATCAAATTTTAAACATATTTTATGTATAATGTCCTACACATAAGTCCAACCGTTTTTGACTCATTTTAAAGTGTATGTCAAAAATGAATGTTTGCAAGCCCTTACGTAACGATCAATTTTTTCTAAACAAAAGCCTCTAATAGGAATTGCGATTGCATTCCCGGTAAAGAAAAACCTCTATCTTTTATTACCCTATCCTATTAAACACTAAAAATAACGGCGAATTTGTATAAGAATATGTATTTCAAAAATTTATATTTTTGAAATAGTAACAATTTAATATTTATTTAATCTAACAATGCTGTCAAGTATGGGTAAGTATGGTGTAGTTAGCTATAACTTCACAAGTAAAAATACACAAACCAACTATACCAGCTAGATGAAAAAATCTGTATATGCACAAAAACTAAAATCAATTTATTATAGTATCATAGAGGAGCAGAGAATGGTAATATATTTTTGTTCTTGACTGCTCTCAAGGTTTTTAGTATGAGTGTAAGTTTATAGTAATAATGATTGTGAGAATACTGCGTTTAATCCCAAGGGTTATTGATAAAGGCAACTTTCAGACCATGACCTGATGTTTGGTAGAGTTCAGGATTGAACGTAAAAAAGGTATGATACAGTTAAAATAAAAGTACCCTTCGGAAACTGACAGTTTTTTAAATTTACCATCTTAAAACTGTGTTTATTTCTAAATATTAATTTTAAATTATTTTAATTAAATATTGTAAGGATATTATATATTATACTTATAAAAATTTAATTTTTTTTTATTTTAGGGTGGGTAAGGAGAAGATGACAAAAAGTAAAGTAAATCAAGGGAAAAGAAAACGAGAATTGGTAAACGATTCTGATGAAAGCCTAAAATAAAGTGGATAACTTTAATATCTTGTTTATTTTAAACCCATGTGTACCATTCCTTGGTATCAGTTTTAAAATACACTGCCCATTACTTGGAGGCGGTATTCAGCTGATGTATGGGTCAGATTTAAATTATTTTATTACTATTTTCTTTATTACTAATGCCTCAAAAAGATGTTTTTTTTTTGTTTAATATTATTTTTAGTTCTTAACATTATAGTTCTTTTTAAAGTGGCGGTCTGAAACGTTTGATAAAGTTTCAAACTGTTAAAGCAATATACAGTGTTCCCTTTTAGATTAAATTTTTTCCAAATAAAATTTGAGTATGACCAGTGGGTGTATATAAACTACTTTTAGACGTAAAAATGATAGTTGCAACAATCAAGATGGCGGATTGGGAAAAAAATAAATGAAAAGGAGGGTCTAGAATATAAATACCTTTACCTACTACAAGATAAAAGCACATATATTTTCAAAAGTAATAAATTTAGGTTTATTTGATGTGGTATTTTCCTAAAACTCTCTAAAACGTTTTTTTTATGGTAATATAATATACAAGGTGGTGCATTAAAAAATATTTACTTTTTATCCTACCCTGTATATTATCATTAGAATCACCATTAAAAAGATCTTTAAGAGTTTTAAGAAAATACCACATTAGGTACATCTAAATTTATTACCTTCGGAAATATGGCCAACCAAATCAGGTATTTGAGTAATTTTTAAAGTACCGTCATTTTGTAGTAGGTGAAGGAATTGACTTTATATTCTAGGGTTAGTACTCGTCAGGAGGTCAAAAATGATGTGCCACAAGACCCAACTTTCCATTTATTTTTTTTTCCTAAGATGGCCATCGACATCTTTATTGTTGCAACTATAATTTTTATGTCAAAGAGTAGTTTATATCCTCCCATTATTAATACCCAAATGTTAGAAAAAATAAAGGTTATAAAAGTTAGCTATTTACGTCCACACTGTATGTTTTATTGATAATTGGTAAAAAGCATAATGCCCATGAAAAAAGTAAACAAGTTTTTATTTTAAGAAATTTAACTTTTGTAATTTATTAAGTGAAATAGATTACGTAATACCCAAACGAGGCTAAAGAGTAGTTCTATTTCAAAAGTACACCAACAATTATGTATTTCTGTTTTGTGCAATGCAATTCATATGGTCCCTTTACGTTTTTCTAACCTCATTCAATACAAATTTTCTACCATAATATATACATTAAATCGTTAATATAAAAAAAAATAATAAATTCACTCAATTTTATTCAGAATGGTTTGGGATTTTGTTTTGATTTTTCAGGTCAATTCTTGCAAAATCAATTAAAGAAAATTTTCTTGACATATTCTAAGAACTTTTATACATTTTATACGTTTCTAAAAAATTCTAAAAAATCAAAGTAGAATCTGATTTATAGGATTTTTTTTTCATAAAAATGTACTTATACAAAATAGCAAAGAATAAAAAGTTTTTAGAATATGTCAAAGAATGATCACAATTTTTTCAGAATTAAAAAAAATCGATGTTTCAAAAATTGACCATCTAAAAAATCAAAAAGAAATCTCAAAACATTTTGAGAAAATTTTAGTGTATTCAACTCCTTTTTATTTTTGTATTTTTTTTAATGCTTCGTTTTATAATGAAAAATTAATTACTTTTTTACCAAATTTCCGGGGCCATTTTGAATAAACTAATGTGTAAACAAAAATCGGGTTTGGTGTCTTAAAATTCAAACAAGATTATGTTTTTTCATTTTTTAGTCTTGAATAGTATAAGTTATTAGCCACTGAAGAGAGGCGCAGCTCTTTACCATTTTAGGCCGAAACGGGTTATAATTTTTTATCTGTCAAAATGAATGATATACGAACATTTCAGTTTTTTTTTAAATAAAAAAGGGGATTTTCTAGGCTTGGTCTAGTTGTTTCGATTTTTCGTTTGCCGAAGCTTGGACCAGTCTATTTTTTTTGTTTCTTGATTTGAAAAAGCTCTAGTACGTTTTGTTAAATAAATCACAGTTATAAAATTCATACAGAACGAGAGTTCCAAAACTTTTGTCTAATATTTTTAATAAGAATACAAATATTCAAATTTAATTTTCACTTGACAAAACATTACATTTTTTTATCTCATTGTTCGGGGCCCCTAGCTAATACGGGGTTTCTATTCAGCTGCTTACACTGCCTTATGGATAATCCAGCTACGAGTATATGCGGAGATTTATAACAAGAATATTATTTTTGAAAGAGAAAAATAACTGGTCACTGTAAAATAAACTTTTAATATGCCACTATAATGTAATAAATGTAACTTTACATGCAAAAGTAATGAGGCTAGATTACCAGTTGAAGCCTAAAATTTTGCTGACAAATTAGTTTCACCCAAATTGTCGCTTTAAAAGGAAAAAAGTTAATAATTAAATTAAAAAATACTAGCGTTATAAATAAGCATGCATAACCTATTTAACTGCTCTTATTAGTAAAATCAAAAACTCGATGCATTTTGGCTTGACTTCTGAAATATTTTTAAAAACTATCTCTAGCAGAATACTATGGACTTCATCAATATTTTGTGTCGCATTAACAATCATCCAATTATCTTTTTCACCTGCTAAGTGTAAGAACACCTGAGAGATATTTTTGCAACGTTTACCATCAAATCCACCCCGTTTCAAAGCTTCTTCAGGGTTTAGGGCTAACTGAAACACCAAATCTGGTTTAGGTAAGTCATTTTCTGCATACGAGCACCATGCACCAATTTAGATCCAGGTCTAAAATAAAAAGACATACAGTAGCGGCCAAAGGTAGAGAAAATTTATAGTTAAAAAAATGTATTGATAATCATCAGGAAGTCTATAAGTCTATAAGTAATACATTGTTGCAGTGTTAAAAATAAGTAGATATTGTATGAAAATACCCTTCAATAAAAAAAAATAAAATTTAAATTAATTAACAGCCGAAAGTAGAGATACTATAAAATAATATACAGGGTGTTTCCTAATTGCGGTAAAAAAATTTGAGGTCGTATTCCTGAGTCATTTTTTGAAGAAAAGTTCATATAAACATGCGTCCCCAAGTTTTTTGTTCTCAAGATACAGGGTGTTAAACTTTTTAAAAAACCTAAACATTTCTAAAACACTTTTTTGGTAAAATTTGTTAGACTAGATATAAATGTTGCTTAATTAAGTATTTGTTGTTGTTATTACATAATTGCTAATGAGAAATTATAACACTTAATTAAAAACTGTCCTAATGTTTTTTGTATGATCTAGGAATATGCGGTTTAGCGGTTTTTTTTTCTGGAAAACTTAGCAAGCTACGTAAAAATAATAGGAAATAAAAAGTCGTATTCTTAGGTGATTCATCCGAAAAAAAATATAAAATTTGCAAAAAGTCAGTGGCGTACATTCTTTTCTCAATAATGTTAGCTGAGGGCTAAAGTTACTTCCTATTTCAACAAAAACCACAGTCAAATTTTATTAAAATCGGATAAGGCATATTTAAGGTATAATTAAAAGCCCGATTTTCTTTTTAAAGTTTAACACCCTGTATCTTATAAACAACGCATTTTTGGACATATGTTTATATAAAATTTTTCTTCATAAAATTACTTAGGAAAAAACCCTTAAATTTTCTTACCGCAATTAGGAAACACTCTGTATACAAGGTGATTCTTAATCTATACTCTTAAACTTTGAAGTTATTGCAAAGGACAAGCAATGACTAATAATGGAAATAAGTTGGTAAAATATTTTTGGCTGGGGAGATAATCAATTATTTCAAATAAAAAAGAAAGTGAGTTTTAAAGACAAATAAATGACTAATGACTATTAATGGAAAACAAACTAGTTACCTAGTTTTTGAATCATAAATAATTTGATTTATAATTATGTCATAATTTTAACTTCAATAACGTAGAAATACACTCACAGGTGTGGTAGAGGGGTAGGTGATAAAGGAGCTTTCCTCGCCTAAGGAGGTACCCCCCACTCACCCTTTAAAGGACCTGTAAAGTCTTAACGGATGTTTCGGGTTCTGTGTGTGTGAGTCAGTTTTACTTCTTTTTTCTTTTTCTTTTTTTTTCACTTTTTACCCCCAATTATGTAAAAATGATGGTGGCACACCCGGAACTGTGTGTAACTGGTGATAAGACGTAATGTTTTGAATATTGACCGCATTCAAAAGGCGACGACCGACGAGCTAGACAAGGTTCCTAAAAAGGACATTTTCGACTCATTTGACAAATTGGTTTAGCGTTCAAATAAGTGTATAGAAGCGAATGAAGAGTATAGTGATGAATTAAAAAAAAATACCCCAAAATGTACCCTGATTGTTTCTATTTTGCAATAGGTCGGTTATTTTTGGAACAGAGGGTTTATTATCCGCGGAGCGTTTCTAATGTATATAAACTGGTTTTATAACGCTGTTTACCACAAAATATGGTAGCCAGTACCAGTACAGAGATTTGATACTTCTGCTCGACGGTTCCGCTTGTTATCGTAGCTGAGGCCTCATACAAACGTACGCTTATTTTTATTAAATTATTAGGAAAATAAGGTAATTAAAAAGGGATTCCCTTTAAAAGATTTTGTCAACATAACTTAAAGTTTATTTTTGACCACCATGTATTTACAGTTCACTACACTACATACCTACCTATTAATTTCAATTAAATAAACCAAGAAAGGTTCGAATTAATTATAGAGGTTATGCATAAAATATGTTACTCAAAATAATTTAAAAAAGTAATTACATACATGGTGTCAAATTTAAAATGAGTGAGTTAATATTAACTTCCGTATGACCAGAAATGTCAGTACTGTCAAAATATTTAGGTAGTATCATAGTATCAATAATGGATACCAACACTGGAACGCGGACAGTATGAGGAGAAAGTAAGGCCAAGTGCGCTACTGTGGGAGGGAATGCTATCCTTTTTCCACTCATTCTTACATATGAGACAAGAAAATGCGAAATTAAGGTCTCTGTTTACAATCGCTTGTGACACTTCGTTGACCTAAAAAGAGATAGCATTCCCTCTACACAGCATTCGCCCTTGGCCACACTTTTTTGACAATTCGAATCCGCGTGGTTGTTCCAGTTATTTATTTCGTTCATTGGGTAGTATGTCCCATCAGATTCCTTCTATAAAGGGGTCACGACCAACGTTAATTTAACTGGGAATAGGTTGCGACACATCCTCGACTTTAAGCGGTTCAAGGTCGCGGACGCAAGAGAGGGCATGGTGCCGGGAAAAAATGGCAAGATTGTTGTGTTTTAAAAACGGTTATTCTAATATTACTATAAACTGTATAAACTCCGGCACTGACCTTATTTAATATGGTCGAAAAATGGTCCACGTGAGATCAACACACGTCAAACCAATATGGTCGAATGTCGCGACCCGCGTGGTGGTTGTTTTGACGACACCAGGAACAATTTTCGGTGATATGGTATTAAATGAGATAAGTGTCCAAGGAGCATAGAGAAAAGGTTGTCTTGTCAATTCCCAGCTAATCAGTGCTTATCATTCTTTGCAGTCTATTATGTCATAAGATTACGACTTTCTGTTGTATACTTTTTACAGGTAGCTAATTTTCAGCCAATAACATTAAATGGGCAGTAAAATATCTTAAAATGCTAATTAAATAAATTACAAATTAAAATACTAACTCGGTACTAACTACACGCCATTAGAAAACTTTGCGAGAGATAATCTGATGACGTATGCTCCGCCATATTGCAAAGCTTATGAGGCAACGTATATTCTACAGACCGTGATAAGTGTCGAATATAGTTTTTAGCATTATTCGAACAACCATTTACACAAACTTTTTAATTATTATTAAGTTGCAACTTCTTCAACTTTATATAAAAATCATTTTGGATCATATCTTTCAACAAATATGGAAAATGAATTGCTCATATTTTATACGCTACTGGATTGACTATCAGCTAGTAAAGCAACAACAAAGCAAGCACGATTAGTCATCCTATCTGAAATGATTGACTGAATGTGTAGGTATATAAATTAACTATGTGTCCCAACACTGATCCTACAAGGTTGCCAAATTTTCAAGAATTTCCAATGCGTACTTTTCAAGAAATCGATGGCCGCAGTTCGTTTTTTGATACTCTGTATATCTTTATTTAAATTGCGTATTTGTTATATATATATATATATATATATATATATATATATATATATATATATATATATATATATATATATAGGTTGTCATCTTATTTAATTAACTATGGCATGATTATGAATGTCAATACCATAATGTATATGTAGCATAAGTACATAAATAAAACTATCGTTTAATTGAACTTTTTTAATTTAAATTTCTTGTTTAGTAGTTAGTTTTTACTAAAGATTTTAACAACTTATGATTAATATAATGTAATGGATTTATATTACATAATTCTTTATAAAGTTGTATATAAAATATATATCATTATGTTATGTAACTACTGTGAATGTTTAAAACGTTCTAAATCAAAATATATTTGTAAGCATATTTTTCCTGAAAAATATTGTCAAAAATGTAAGCAAGCACCAAACTTTACAAAAAAAACTATTTAAAATGTAAAAAATAACTCAATTTTAAACTTATTTTTGGTTAATAAAAATCTGAAGAATATTTACATCACCAATTTGATAGCAAAATGTTAACAATGTATGTATAACTTTTTAAGTTGTTGATAGTATTTGTCATGTAGATTTCTACATAGCAAAACATATAAATTTAATTTGCAACAGAGCATATCTCAAAACAGAACTTAAATGGACATGCTGTATAATAAGTTTTAATGTATCCCTAAACATAATAAGATTAGCTTAACTAGAGACTAAACAAGGATAGACCAATAGAACAAATATTTAAAGAGATAAACTAAAATATTGTTAAAATTAAAAATTAGTTACACCTACTCTATCACTTTGGAAGGAAATAATATAAAAAACTAATTTTTATATTAGCATTAAAAATAACAGTTTTTATATAAACAGGTTTTACACAGGTAACCTATTTAGGTGCACTCATTACTGAAATCCAAAAACTCAAGATATTTTGGCTTAACTTCTGAGATTTTTTTAATAACTGCCTCTAGCAGAATACTATGGACCTGATCAATACTTTCGGATGCGTCAACAATCATCCAATTATCTTTTTCATCTACTAATTGTGCAAAGTTTGTAGAGACACTATTTTGCATAGATTCGTTTTCGTATCGTTCATCACCAAATCCAGCTCGTTTCGAAGCTTCCTGATGGTTTAAAGATAACAAAAACACCAAATCAGGTTTAGGCAAACCATTTTCCGGATGTTTGCACCAATTAAGATCCATGTCTAAAATAAAACAAAAAATTTTAGGCCATAAAAAGTAATTGTTTTGGTAATAGAAAAGCATCTTTTTGTCTAACCTAACTACAGGGTGAGTCAGAAGTCTGTCAAGGCATATTTACTCAATATCCATAAAACTTCATATTTAAAAAAAAATTGTACATTTTATTATTAAAATTTATTTTGATTATACAGGATGTCGAGCAAACAGTAACAAACTTAGAGAAATTAAAACCTTCAATTTTTTTTTACTTTAAATGGTACATCCTGTATTTTCTTTAATCGGTGCTTCAGGACTACATTTTCTTAAGGTTCCCCAGAAAAAATTAACTTCGAATTTAAACTACCAACAGCTTTTTTGTGCCCTATCGATAACGATTATGAAAAATGTCCTGAACTTGCTATTTTTCCAAAAGAACCTACTAAAATTAATACACATTTCAAAAATTTAATGCTCCATTATTATACTAAAAGAATGCTATTTTCTTTTTTCTTTCTTTCACTAAAAAACTCTATACGTTTTCATCCCAACCTAAAAAGGCGTTTTCTCGTCTCTTCTAGAACGAAAATCAAACGAGTATTTTGTCTCCGACAAAAGAAAAATTGGTATCTCGTCCCAAACGAAAGTAACATTATTATCTCGACTCGAACGAAAGTAAAATTAATATCTCGTCTTGAACAAAAAGTAAAATTAGTATATTGTCTCAAATGAAAGTAAAATTAGTATCTCGACTTAAATGAAAGTAAAATTAATATCTCGTCTCGAACAAAAGTAAAATTAGTATCTCGTCTCGAACGAAAGTTAAGTTAGTATCTCATCTTGAGCCAACACAAACATAGTATCTGGTCTTGAACAAAAGTAAAATTAGTATCTTGCCTGTACGAGAAGAGGTACTCACTAAATAGGAAAATATTTAAATTTAAAATGTCAAATATAAAAGGGCATTCATTTTGTCCTGATATTACCTAATGTTTCTATACTATTTTTTTAAATTAAATTGGTAAAATTCCTACCTGGTTTAGAAGCCGAAAATGCTATTCCTGAGTATGAATATCTATCAACAATTAATGTGACACCATCATAAAGTAATGATCTCATTTTATCGACATTTTCCCATCTGTTAGCAGAAAATAGTAAATGAATGGCGTGATCATTTAATTTGCACTCTTTATTTTTTAAATAATCGTTAATAAGCTTCCCGGTCAATGTTGTTCTATCGGGAAAGTTCATTAATTCACATGGTATGTTCTTCTCACGCAGTGTTTCTACCAACTTCTTACACTGAGTAGATTTTCCTGAACGATCAACTCCTTCTATTACAATAAGAGCACCTCTTCTTATCGAACACATTACTTAAAAAAACAATAATCTTGTTATTATTATTTTTTAAATTTATTTTTAGCGATATACAGTGGATTCCAATTAAAACAATCCACTGCGTATAATTTTGTTATTTGTACAATTATAAAAAAATCCTAAAACACTTTAATTTTTATTTTTAAGTAACTTGTTCAGGGTTTACCAGGGGATCAAGTGATGTTAAAGGATTTCAAATTCTCTTTTAGTGGTCTCTAGCTTTTTAAAATCGGTTGAGAGTTTTCGAGAAAATTTACCCCAACAGGGGTCTGTAGCCGGTGGATCACGCCTATAGCCTTTTTATTGTCTAAAGTCTAAAATATTAAAATAAATTTTGGTACGTAGGTATATCACATAAATGTGCATTCTTTAACAAATTTGGTTGTATTCTATTACTTCCGGTTTAGCTGGTAAAGACCTTAACTTCTTTAAATTATCTATCAATGCCACTTTAAAGGTTAAAACCAAGATAGGCATAAAATGCCCCATTTTTTAAAACTTTTTTATTTAAAGCCTTTTTCCGTAACCCTTAGTTTTTGAGATATTTAACTATTACCGTTGCATACAACGGTATTACTATACTTTTGGAACAGTTTGTATATTAAAGGCAAACATTAAATAGCTCTACTATTTAAAAACTGTTAGTCAGCAAACTATTGTGTTATTAATGCCAGTCTCTCAAACAGAGACCAGAACTAACAAATAAATATTAGATATTCCATAAAATTATACTTAAGGTAAATTAATGTTTATTGTATTGATATTTAAGCCCAAAGAAATATTTTATAAAATTTCATCACAATTTAAAATAAACAGTGTCCCAAAGTTAAAACGGGAGAAGCAATAGAGAATCCACAATATCAAAAGATATTTATGTACTTAATTAGTATTTCTGGATTAAAATTCAAAGTATCTTGCATAAATACAAATTCTATGAAAAACTACATAACAGTATTTATTATAATTTATGCGGCTACTGATAAAGTCAATATTGAAAAATTATTTACTTAAAACATAATTGGTAAATTGGGGGTCCTGAAACTGCCTCCACCCAACTTCCACTAGCATTTGCATCTAAGTAGATTTTTTTCCTCGTCCGCTAAACAAAATGCTGCTTTTTTTTATCATTAACATTAAGTGATTAAAGGGTTTTTACAAAAACAGCCAATGTTATTTCTAACATAGTGCCAAGTCAAGTTTTCTTTCCTAATTTACAAAAAACTAATGCTTATAGAACCTTCAAATATATCTCTAAATGTGCAAAATGCAGCAATATTAACGAACATAAACTGCTGGACATTCGAACGGAAGAATTTAAATTTTAGGACTACAAAAAATAATTTAGTGCGGTTTTCGGAAAATTTAGACGCAATTATTAGTCTTTAAGGTTATCTTTTTTTTGCAGCCTTGGTATTAAACTTATCACTTATATGCAGGGTAGTAAAAATGACGTTATTTTTGGGAAATTTTGTGGTTCTGCAACTTTTTAAATGAGATAAATTTTTGAATTTTTAAAATTTTATAATTATTATAAAATAATTTGTGACAAACAATTTTGTCGAGTTTTTGATATTCTTTGTAAATCTGAAAATATGCCATTTTTACTAAAAAGTGACATTTTTATCGTTACCACCCTGTATAACACTGACTTTTAGTCCTATAAACTTCTACTGTTTGACGTTTTAAGCAAAAAGCAATACTTTTTTAATGCTATAAAAACTTTTATACAGGGTGAACAAAAAAGTGGATTTATCTGTAAAAGTAAATTTTTCAAAATTTCCTAAATTTTTCCATAATTCTTGATTTCTCTTATGCCCTAAACCTTAGATTTAACTTTTCTAAATTCCAAAAGTATTTTTGGAATCTAGGGATCAAAATATCGAAACGGTATTTTATTTCTTTATTTGCCTTGCTTAGTTTGCCTAATAATGCTCTTTAAATTGTATGGTTATTCAATGTTTGGATATGATATAAAAGATTGTCGTCATTTATGAGAACTGTCTCATATTTCAGAATCTGTTTTATCAAAACGTACAATATTTACTACTTGGGAATTTTGGGGAATACCCAATTTGTTGCTGATACTTGCCATGTTGCCAGGTTTACCATTTTTGTCTTTAGAATTTATAAAAACTAATTCTGTAGTTTATGGCATAAGAGAAAATAAGAATTACGAAAAAATTTAGAAAAATACTTTTACTATACAGGGTGATTCAAAAATCGATCACGAAACTTAAGGGGTGATTTTACTTGACAAAATAAGGGTAGAGCTTCATATAATTTTTTTTTCAAAATATCATTTGTTTTCGAGTTACAAACCGTCAAAGTTAAATTCTTATTTTGTTTTTTTCGCCATATTGCATTTATTTTTTAACCAATCCAGTTGATATTTGGCACACAAATCGAGCTTTGCAGATTCTAAAATTTTAAGACAAAAGTATTTTTTTAAATACCGCCAGAGGGCACTTTACCTAAAACTTAAAATTTATTTACATCATAACTTTTTTTTTTTTTTTTTTTGACAGATATCGCAAAGCTAGGGGCGCCATTTTATAGAAAATCAAAAACTTAAAAAATAAGGTATTTTTTATTAAAGTCGATAAACCTCACCGTTTAGGCACCAATACACATCAAAGTTTTCGTCAAATTTCAATTAAATTACCTACATAAATACAGGGTGTCCAGTAACTCAACCGACAAACTTAACCAAACGAATCTACAACAAAAAATAGGAAAAAACTTCATATAAACATATGTCCTAAACGTCTTAGTTTTTAAACTACGGTGTGTTAAATATTATTATTATTATTTTTTTAATATAGTATATGTGTTAAAAAAAGTAACTTTATTTAACAGTTTGGCGCTTTTATTCACTCTTTGAATTAGTGTTTTGTTTTAATGCCCACTACAATTTATTTAAATATAAATTTATGCAGTGGCGTAGCTACTATGTGGCCAGGCGGGGCAGTGCCCTGGGGCCCCAAGAGGCCCAAGCTTAGTTGGGCCCCTTGAAGTTGAGAGGGACCACGGGCTTATTGGTTTTTTTCTTCTCAAAATATTTTGGGGTGGTCATTGATTAAATAAAGGTGTTTTTGATTGGCACTGGCTAAACGACCGCCGGCGGTTTTGCTCAATTACAGGAAGAAAACCGCCGTCCGGCCGTTTGACTTATAAAAACTGTTAAAAACCGCCAAAAAATATTTGTTAGTTAATCTAACCTATTTTGCGTGTCATAGGCGTTTAGTTTTTTGTAGTTTTATTATTTAATATTGTAGTTTAGTTAATAGCACCCCTTGAAAAACAAATTTAAGTATTATAGCGGGATGGGAACTGGCAAATAAAACCATTATTGTATTTATCCTAACGTTTCGTGAGTGGATTGTCACTATATCAAGGGCCTATAATTAAAAAGACACCTTACAAAACTAGTTCGTCACATGGACCCAATAATTTAAAACACTAAAAACAAAAAATTGTCAGACAGGAAAGGCGAAGAAATAACTTATCAGGACGTCATCGTCATAGACACTATTAAAGTCAGCAATTAGATATATAGAACTTAAAATTCTTAAAAAGTGGAAAATTATTTGTCTGAAAATAAAATTATAAACAATAAAGAATAAAAATTTTAAAAAATGTATAAAAATTATTAAGGAAAAAAATAAAAAGAAAAAAAAGTTGTTTATCGGAATCGAACTCGGGACCTGTCGCTTACGAGTCGTACCACTTGAGCCATAGGGGTTCTCAATAGGCTTAAAGAAATAAGCCGTGTTTATGAATCCTTTATCCAGTAACTTTTTTTCTTCTCCTTAAAATTTTAAAGTTTGTTCCACCCTCAATACATGCATACTTTAATTGGTAATACTTTTTAGTTCTATAAAACGATCCGTTTTTTTTTGCGGCTAAAATACTCCAGATTTTTCTTTTCCTAAAAGATGTAGGTAGGTACATACATATTTTTTAACTTATGAAGAGCTTCGACAAAATCTTCGTAGGTGTCAAATGTGTCTCCCAGTTTCATTTTTGTTTGTTGATCAATAATAAAAATAATATTAAACAATAAAACAAATAATTATTAAAGTAAGGTTAACTATAGCTATTATTCGACGGTTTTTAATAGTTTTTATAAGCAAACAACCGTTCATTTTGCAAAATCGGATATTGGTTGACAGATTATATAGGGTGGTCCATTTAACATAAGACAGGCAAATAACCGGAAAACGGCACATTTTAGAAGAAAATGTTTCAAGTAAAATTTGTTTGAAACAAAGGGAGAAATTTAATGGTTAATGGTATCACTAGTTTGTTACCTTGACTACAATTTTAAGGTCATATTTATATCAACTTTATTTTTCAAATGGGAACCCCCATTTTTTTATTTAGTTGAGAACCGTTTTCGTTTTTAAAAACTGTTTTCGGTTTTTGGTTCTAAAAACTGGTTACGGTTTTTGGTTTTGAAAACCGTTATCGGTTTTGTAATCTGGTTTCGGTTTTTGGTTTTAAAAACCGGTTTTTAAATATTCGGTAAACCGGTTTTAACCGGTTTTGCTTTTTTCGGTTTTTACCAGCCCTAAAATAAATTATTCTAATGACTTTTTGCTTAGATATAAAAAATAAAGGTGATTTTCTCTTGGAGAAAAATAATGTTTTTAAGTTTTTGCAAACCCTGTATACCTAATCAACATTTGCTTTTCATGAATCAATTTTTTTACAACCAAAATTTTAAATTTTTATAATAAAATGACCTGAAAAATACTTATAATTTGCTTTTCGAACACTTGCGTCCTCCAAATTCCTACACATCACAATTTTTTAGCTGTAAATGAATGCGATCAAGGCGTTTTCGCCAAATTATAGAGTTCAATAAAATTTTGTATTGTTGTTTTTATCAATTACAAACATTATTTTAAATAAATATTCTAATGACTATTTGCTTATATCTTAATATATATAAATCTCGTGTCACAATGTTTGTCCTCAATGGACTCCTAAACCACTTAACCGATTATAATAAAATTCTCACACCATGTGCAGTTCGATCCAACTTGAGAGATAGGATAGTTTAAATCTCAAATTATAGTCGCAATTTTAATTTATTGCTAATTATTTGTCTGTTCGACTGGGTTGAGTAAGTAATCAATAGATGGCGCTGCTATGGTAAATCTACGAACGTGTCATATAAGCTACATTTTAACAGCATAATAACCACGTGTTGTTGACGCTATAAAATTAATTAAATTTATTTTGTAGTGAACGAAATACCGTCAACTCCCGAGCGAAGCCGGGAAGCATAGCTAGTCCTTATATATGAAAAATAAAGGTGGTTTACTCTTGGAGAAAAATTATGTTTTAAGTTTTTGCAAACCCTGTATAGGTACCAAATCAAAATTCTCTTTTCATACATTTTTTTTCCAAGCAAAAATTTTTATAAAGAATAACTTTTTTGAAAAATAAAATTTTTAGTCCATTTCTCCTTTTTTTTAAATCTCATCCATGGACAGTCTGTATAAAATGTCATGAAATATATTTTACTAGGAAATATTTAAGTAATTTATAAATTTGCAAATAAATTACACTAAAAAAAATTGTTCAAAGTATTGATGTGCATATGAATACATACTGACCTTGGTTTTTATAGACTGTATTTCAACAAGTAAATTACAATAAACACAGAGATTAACTAACTACCGACGTTTTACCATTAGACTAACGTTTATACTGTCAGTCTATGATTGAAACTCACTCTAATAAAAGTAATCTAAACTAAAAAATATCTTACAGATCCCCCTTTTAATTAAAGATTTAGTTGAACTGGCGATTTTACTACTTTACCAGAATGTGTCTGTGTCCTAGGGAAAGATAAACAAAAGCCAATTCTTCCCACTTGGGGTGTTTACCCGTGACGCATGAGTCGTAAAGATAAATAAAAGCCAATTCCTCCCACTTAGGGGTGTTTACCCGTGACGCATGAGTCGTCACCCATCAGCTGATTGTCGGGGGTTTTTCAAGGACACGGGTGAAATCATATCCTTGCACATTTGAATCAGAATCACAACTTTTAGTAGTTTTGCAGGTGTAAATTGTCAAAAGTCAAAAGACTTTTTATCCAGGGAAAAACCCAGATTGGAACCCCTAGGTGGGGATCGGGAATAAGAGTTTTTAGAAATCTTTGATCCAATTTATTTTTAAAATCATTATTAGGTATATTCTATTTCAATGTCCTTAACATCTGACAACCTAAGTGTTATTTTAGCAGTGGCGAATTTACCAAAAGGCTGAGTAGGCTGAAGCCTATGGCGGCGTTTTTAGGGGGCGGCAGACGTTTTCTAGGGGGCAGCAGATTTTAAGTAAGGACCTATTTTTTTTGCTCTTCAAAATTATTTTTTCAAGGAAAAAAGATAAAAATAGGGGCGGCGCGAAAATTATAGCCTACGGGCGGCAAATATGTAAATGCGCCTCTGTATTTTAGGTTAAATAGGGAATTTCTCAATGCACTGTAACTATTAATATCTTACAAGTATACCCATGCTTAAAATTCCAAGCATCCGACTTTCTTATGTAATGAATGTTTTAAATAAAAATGTGCATTAAACACATACAAATATGTATCTCATGAATAATTATTAATATAACATATCGCTGGTTTAGAGTCATAGGGTTATATGTTACAATTTGGAGCTAATGTGTTCCCAAAGTTATATGAAACATATACTTCAAGTCACTATAAGTTTCAAGATCCTATGTTGTTTCGTTAACTATTAAAATATTAGCCAATAGAACTGTGTAGAAATAGCTCCTACTATAAGTTATAAAGTTCTATGTACCCCATGGAACCTAGCTAGTTTATTTTATAACATAGAACCCTATAACTCTAAGCAAGCAATTTAGAAATTCTTAATTTTTTTGGATAAGATCCACATTTTTTTAGAGCAACTTTTAAAAAATCAACGTAAATAAACTATTACCCGGGAGTTAATTCATAAATGGTATTTCTGTGAATATTAACCATTTAGTAAAAGTCGTAAAAATACTTACTTTACTGTATTCTTCTTAATTTAAAACTAAGCCACAAAACAGAGAAAAGCGGTTTAATTTTAAATTTGCATCACAATTTTCAGTAACACTGGATACTGCTTTGTTTATGGCGTTGCTGCAAGGCAATTGCCAGATTTTCAGTAACAGCTAAAAAAACAGCGGGATATTGAGGTTAGGGTGGATTACTTTCTGTGATTACATGTCTGTCTATCGGTTTCGTAATGTATAGTTAAAAGTAATTTTTCTTTTATCCTCTCCGCAAGATGTTTCTTGTTCCGACTGGATTTTAAAAGTTAAACGCAATCCCTTTTTTTTAAGCGGATCAATTAAGCTTAGTTTATAAGCTTGCGAAATGCAATTGGCAAATTGCAAATCCTGTTCTGATTGGTCAATTACTAACGAAATATTCGAAAGTCGTTAGAAATTCACCAATCAGAAGCTTTAGATTACACAAAATAAAATACGGGTTGTAATATGCGCGAGCAATGGTCTTGTGTAATAGAGTTTAGTTTGTAACAAATCGATACAAAACTATTTTTATTTTACAAACCACTGCAAGAAAGTCAAATAATATAAATATTCACATTCAACCAAATCAAAAGTTTCATAGGCAATGCGTGGAAAGGAAACAGTCTAACGCGTCTAGAACACGAACAGGTAGAGATTCGAGTAGGGGGAGTGGGAGATGAGGCATTGAGTGACCTCCGTCCTCCGGAGGAGCTTATTATCTCAAGATCTCTGACGTCATTGAATATTTAGGAATCTTGTGCAACTCCATATTTAAGGCGTGGTCCCTACTATCTGTCAAACCATAAATGTCATTTGTCAAATGCCAAATGTCACTTGTCACCTGTTATATGTCAAAAATCACGTGACTTAGAAAATGGCCGCCATGCGTAGGATACTTGCGCTATGGTCATTAATTGATCTGCGCAAACGCGAAAATCCCAGGTCGTACCGTTCGGGCGCTATCGACTAAAATCGTAATTTAACCCTGATGATGAGTCATCTTTAGCCATAAAGGCGCTACAATTATTAAAAAAATAGGTGAGAGATATCAACAAGCGATTAGAACGGTAACCCCATTACAAAATCAATCATAGCGGCCTTATTAGTAGACTTAGAAGAATGAAACTTGGCAAAAGGATAGTCGACGACGTTTCGCCAATGACTTCAAGGTCAAACTTGTCAAACGTCAAATCTGTCATTTAAAATTTAGGAATCTTATGCATCGCATTCTTTAAGACGTAACAGAGACAAATATAACCTCACTTATCGAACGACGCACGTGTGTTAAACCTAACGCGCAAGTCCCCGGCTTAAGCCCAACGCGCTGGGCCTAAGAACAGGGTAAGGACGCGTGGCGGGCCCATCTGTCATTCGAAAATTTAGTAATCTTACGTAACGCCATCTCATAACCAATTAGAGAGCGGTTTAACCGACTAGATTTTACTAAATATACCCCTAGTAATTTCAAGGTCAAAGCATCCGTCAAAAATAACAAAGATAGCTGCGGTTAGATAATAAACGGTAAAAAACAGTGGTAACTAAATAAAAAGCAGTGTTTGCAGTAAAGCATTTATTTTTAAATTAAAAAATACATTGTTTCCATATTGCTAAATAATTCTTAGAATAATGCCCTATAAAATAGGATATTTAATTATAAACTCAACATGTATTTTGGTACGTGGTCGTATTTTATCTCCTAAAAATAAAATATAATCATTTAAATTTAACTTCTGGTGTAACAACTCGCTTGGTTTTTCATATGCTGTTGCGTTTATATACGTTTTAACAGGTGTATCGATACTAACATATTCAATAATTCCACTTGTAATGGGAAACCTGTGTAATAAAATTTTGTGCCATTTATATAAAGGTGTTTTGACAAACCCTTTTCGCAAACCAACATAATATTCATGTAGCCATACAAGTTGTTTTCGGGCTTATCCTTTACACCATCTTCTTTTTTAAGCTTGTTTGCTAAATGATATGGATGAGTTAAATTACGTCCGAATTTGTCGAGAGTCATCTTGAAAATGAGGTTATATTACTAAATCAACTCTTTTTATTCAATAATATCGGCTTCCTTTAACTCTTCAATAATACTCATAATCTTATTTTGGTGGTTATTATTACCCACTTTCTTGCTAGCCATTAACAATCTTAATCTATCCACAAGCTCATTTGGATCATCCCAGTAAATATAATCAGTTTTATTATTGTTAAATATTTTATGTTTAGTATCAATTGGTAAACCATAGCCTTGAGTATTTTGTGCTCTTGTAATTCGCAATTGTTTATCGCGTTCTTTTTGTTTTCTTATTCGCTCCTCTTTTATACGTTCGAGTAATGGTTTAATTGTTAACATGTACTTGACACCTCTGTTGCCAGCATGCTGTTCGTTTTCATCAAAATTTCTCTTACTACCATTCGTTAGCAAAACCAATTTGCAAATGCTCGCTCGTTTAGTGCTGTAAATTTGTTTTTTAATGGATTGGTCTTGAATATAAGTTCATATAGACCAGGAGTTCCAATAAATCTTTCCCCTTTAACATAAATATCTGGGCCGTTAAATTCAAGTCGAGAATCACCGAAAGTTAAATGATCAGTAGCCATATCATGTTTTAAATAGTTTCGATCGTACTCGTTTTCCGTATCTTTTATAAAACCTTCCACATATTCTCTAGGTAGCGGATCATACTGATCTAGATATTCTCGAAAGGATTCTTCCGGAATACTATCAATCTGAATAGGATTAAATTGTGGGTCGACTCTAAAGTCATCATCAAAGTAACTTTCTTCAGGTTGGTGGTCATAGATAGTTCTGTTTAAATTAGTTTCCTCTGTTTCGCCTTCTTCCATCATTTGATCATCTTCCGACGGCTCATCATCCATATATTCTTTTTCTTGTTCAGCTATATCGTCTTGTTTTTTAACGGGACTGGCAAAGTTAAGAGGAGTTCCTGCTTTCTTTTACTGTATGAGTAAAATTTTCGCTTTGACGTCTTTTTAAGGACTTTGGTGTAAATGGTTGTTTAACAGATTGAGTGTTTTGTATTGATTTGGATATTGTTTTTGCCAAATGTTTATAAGTATTTTCCAATATAACAGCATTCTCATAACGACCAGCTTTTATTGAATCATATAATTTTTTTAGACTACGCGAATGTTTATCAAGGAGTTGAGGAATGTTTGGATCTTCTTGCAAACTTCGCTTATCTTCTGAGCGCTGATCATCATTCGTGTCGAACTCTAGCTCGCCATTCTCACGTTGCTGCTTCTTTAAAAGCTGGTATTTTTTTGAATACTATTTGAAGCTTCAATTATTTTACCCCTCACATCCTTGTCCAACTTGTTCAAATTCATGGTAAAGATACATTTTTAATAATTAGCTTAAGCGATAACGGTCTTTATTTTCAAATACGGCACCGTTTTTCTAAATACGGCACTGTTTTTCTAAAATACAGCACTGTTTTTCTAAAATACAGCACTGTTTTTCTAAAATACAGCACTGTTTTTCTAAATACAGCACTGTTTTTCTAAAATAAGGCACCGTTTTTCTAAAATACGGTACTGTTTTTCTAAAATACGGCACTGTTTTTCTAAAATACGGCACCGTTTTTCTAAAATACGGCACTGTTTTTCTAAAATACAGCACTGTTTTTCTAAAATACGGCACTGTTTTTCTAAAATACGGCACTGTTTTTCTAAAATACAGCACTGTTTTTCTAAAATACGGCACTGTTTTTTTAAATACAGCACTGTTTTTCTCAAATACGGCACTGTTTTTCTACATACGGTACTGTTTTTCTTAAATACGGTACTGTTTTTCTTAAATACGGTATTATTGTTAATAATCTTTATGTAGCTCTAGACACGTGTTGACTCAATGACGGGTGGGAACTAAATGATGGCAGTTATAGTATAGCGTAACATATATAAATATACTTAACATTCTGATTCAATCCTTAGTATTGCCAAAGACTTTGTGCTGTACGGTCATGCAGAAGTTTAAGAAAAAATCAATTAAGAAAAAAACTGCTCGGAGAGGCAAGGGGATTCCCTTCGCGACCGCGTTTCAAAAAGCGAGGGAGGCATTGTACGCGGAAAAACCGCAAGATCTTTTTTCTGCTGCTGAAGTAGCTCTGAAAGCATTCAATGGGGTGGAAAAAGAAAAACCTGCAGATGTAGTACCTTTACCTGTAGTCGGCGGATTTCTACCATTTTTAATACCACTTTTTGCCGGCTTAAGCGCAGTAGGAGCACTTAGCGGCGGAATATCAGGGATTGTAAAAGCTGTTAAAGATTCTAAGGCGGCGTAAGAAAGATTAGAAGAAGAAAAGAGCCACAACAAAACAATGGAATCTATTGCGATTAGCATAACTGGTAGCGGTTTATATTTAGGACCATAAAAACGGTTTGGGACTCTATTTAAAACCCTATAAATACAGATAGACTCAAGAAATAAATTTAGTCTTACTTCAACCGTCATGCATACCTTTAGCTTGAGTGGTAATAGTTCCATCTTAGAAGCAAACTATAACCCGCCCATCTACTTGAGAGATGACACTAGTGAATACGAGCTTGGTTTAGTCAGTTTAGAAACGTTTAACGCCATACCCAACATTGATAATAGCAATAACAAATTTTATGTGGGTAATATTACTCTAGAAATCCCGATTGGATCATATGAATTAAGTGCAATAAATGATTATCTACAAGACGCCATACAGGAAAAAAATAAAGCCATCAAGAATTTTAATTGTACCCTAAGCCTAAAGGGTAATGTTAATACGCTCAAGTGCGAGCTTGAATGTTCTCATACAGTTGACTTTACTAAGACAAATTCTATTGGAAAATTGTTGGGATTTCATAATATTTTGCTAAAGCCCAACGTTAAACATGTATCGCAAACACCTGTAAACATTCTGAAAATTAACGTGAGTTAACTAATGGCAACCAGGAATTATCTTTTTAAAAAATACTTTTATTAAATTAAAATTACAAAATTATACTTGTTACTAATACATATGTTTAAGGCTAAAAATCTAAACTCTGACTAACTCTAATACAAGGGTTCGATGGCAACGTGACGACTGGGAACTGATGATAAAGCATATTACAATAATAGGAATAAGAATATAAAAATAATGTCGTCAGCATGTTATGTGGACAGGCTGTGACATAACTCCTCCCTCCTGAGATTCAACTCCACGGTCATCGGGGTAGTTGAACATCTTGAAGTTCAAACTCTTGTTCTTCTGCGTTGGCATTGACTTTTGGTTTCTGGAAGTTTCTTTTCTTCAGTTTTTTGTAAACATATTGGGCTGCGCAGAGGATTATTATTGCATAAATTACAATGGTCCAAGTGCTGGGGTAAATTGATAAGTTTTTGTAGAACAGCTGGGGTTGGTTTTCTTTAATTTGGTTTTTTAGTTCGTGTAGTCCATCTAGTTTAATTTCTTGTAAAAACGGCACTGATATTTAGGTTTGGTAATATTTCGATGGTATTGTCCAAATCTGGGAAAAATATTGGTTGACTAATCAATATTTGTTTTTGGTTATTGGTAAATACTTCTTGGTGAATTGTAACTTTGCAACTATTTGGTATATTGATTAGGTAGGTACCAAACAGCTTTTGACTTTCTTCTTGTTGGTTACATTTAAGTTTAACAATTTCTTCTTCGGGCAGGATAAACGTCCATTGCTCGGCAGAATCCAGTTGTTTAATGATAGGCTTGGACATTTTTATTTCTATTTGGTGACAGGTAGAGGTGTCCTTGGTGGCATCTAGAAGTTTGACGGTGCAGGGGCTGTCATCTTTGATGTCTTGCAGGTCCATCTTGTCACAAACATAGTAGTGTGCTTTGACCTCTAGGCATTCTTCATTTCGATATGTGTAGTGCAATTCATTTTTTAAGAGAAATTTATTTCGCGGAATAATAACCTTAAACAGACTCTTTCTCATTACTGGGATAGAATAAAGGTGATGGTAGTTAAAGTTTTTAGGAAATGTTATTGGGATTTGTAACAGATATGTTATTTTGTTATTAAAAATAAAACAATTCAAATTAATTATTTTTTCGTAAAGTAAGGTATTTTCTAAGGTCACTTCTAAAGGCATTTGATTGAGTCCAACTTGTTTTTGTATATTTAATAATTCGAAATAAAGATCTTCTGTTTTTATTATACTGGGATGCATAGTTTTTAGTTTAGAAAAAGCTATAGAATTTTCTCAATCTTGTAGAGTTGAGTCGATAATTTCGTAAATATTAATTATTTGATTCAATACATCCTTAATGATAGCAGCGTTTTCTCTAAAAGTAGTTTTTGTATTATTAAGCCTATTTGATTTAATTTGGATTCCAACAATTTTTCGTTATGACTGATTTTTTGAATAGTTGAATTAAATTTATTTATAATATTTAATGATATTGCATTTTCTTTTAAAATGTTCCCAGCTAAGTTATTTTGATCATTTTGTAATTCAGCAATAAGTTTTTCGTACTTTTCTCCGTCGGAAGCATCTAAGTTTCCCGTAATAGATTTAAAAATTGATCCTAATGCATTTATTAAGCCTCGTTTTATCCTATTTGGATGAGGAATAATATGTTTTATTTTTGTTTCAACCCTGTCTTGAATAATTTGTAAAATTTTAAAATAGTTTGAAGTTTCAAAAGAGTATTCCTTATGATTATTTATTGTAAACGATATATTTTTAGATTTAATGTATAATTTATTAATTTCTAAAATTCTTGGATTAAGATCGTAATAATAAAGTAAGGTGTAAGTAAATTCTTGCACTTTTGCAGTTCCTAATTTAAATGGAATTATGCCTGGATTATCAGTTATTTTTCTAACGGTAATTTTTTCTTCAAATCCGAGTGTTATATGAAGAATTACCCTGAAAAGAAATTAGAGTAATTATTAAACAAAACTATATCTTTTTCTTAACGGTCGTTTTATATTCTCAAGGTGTACTTTTTCGTGAGAACTTGTTTTAGCAGTTTTGCGGTTTTTATTCACGGAAATAAGCTTGGTGGGTTTTGCGAATTTATCAGCATTTTTCTGTCTGATGTGTTCTTTAATATAGACATTTTCGTCGGGTTTAAATATTTCGGGGTATTCTCTATTTTCATTGATTTTACCTATTAATTTTTCTTTGCGGTTATAAGTTTTTCGTTTATTTGGGAATAAAGTAATTTTGTTTTTTGTTTATGATCATTAATATAATCACTAAGTAGTACTTGGTTAATATTAATGTCGAATGGGTTGTCGTTGGTAATATGTCCGTTAATTATATCTATAGGTTTCATTTTTTTGTACTTTGATTTATTGAATAGTTATAGGCTAATATAGCATATATCATTTTTTGCGCGGTAGGTGTTTTACTAAATTCTTGGTTATTAAGTAAGCGTATATGTTCAGAAAGAGTTGAATGTAGTCGTTCTATTAGTCCGTTAGATTGGGGGTGTTGAGGTGAACAAAAATGTATTTTTATTTTATGTAACTGTAAAAGTTCGGTAACTACTGCGTTCTTAAATTTTTTACTGTTATCTACTATAATTTGTTTTGGTACTTTATGATGAGAAAAATAAAATAAAAGGTTGTCTGCTATTTCGGTAGATACTAAGGATTTAAGAGGGTACGCTTGCGCATATTTAGAGAAACTATCAATTATGGTTAAAAATTTGGTTTGTTCTAATGTGTAAGTGTCTAAATGAATGATTTCAAATGGTCTTGTCGCGGTGGGGGTGACATTCATCATTATTTTTACGGGATGTCGGTCGTATTTACTTATTTGACAAATTTCACAGTCATTTATATAAGTTTGGATAGAACTTTTTGAATTTGGCCAATAATATTTATTTTTTATTTTTTGTTCTGTCTCATCGATTCCCCTGTGGTTCGTTTTACCTTCGTGATAATTTTTAATTATTTCCGGTATCTCTTCATTTTCTGTGACGTCAATAAGCTTAGATAAACATCGTTTAAATTTTATTGAGGGCCATTTAAAATTTTGCCTAATAACTTCACAAAATGGTTCGTAAGTATCTGGATTTTCAAAATATAAATAATATTGTTTATCTGGAAGAACATATTCTTTAACAAAGTCTAAAATATCTTGTTTAAAATTATTTTTTGAAATTTGAACAGTAAATCTGCGTTTTTGTCAAATAAAATTTGTTTTTTAGGTTTTGCGGGCGAGTGTAGTACATCCTGAATAAAAATTTGATTCGCGCCGTAATTAACGGGTGTTTCTACAATGGGGACGCCCACGATCGGATCTTGTTCGGCGTTCGAGTGTATTGTGTTGTCGGGTTCGTCTTGGTTATTTGATATGTCGTTATCATCTGCTTGTGCTATTACAGATATTTTATCTAAATTGTCATTTTCATTGTTTTGAATATTTGAGTTATCGGTTGAAGTTTGGGGAATTTGATTTTCGGTTAAATTTTTACTAAGATTTTGGGTAACTTCGTTAGCAAATTTACCTAAATCAAAAGTATTCTCAGTTTCTTTAATGTGTAATTCGATACGGCTTAAACTGTCTGCGTTAGTATTCAGAATTCCTTTTTATAAATTATTTTGTAATCAAATTCCTCAAGTTTGATACGCCACCTAAGTAATTTGGAATTAGGGTTTTTTAATGAGAAAAGCCACTGAAGTGGTTTATGATCTGTTATTATATTAAATTTTCTACCATATAAATACGGACGAAAATACTTAGTAGCCCAAACTAAACAGAGACACTCTTTTTCAATAGTTGAGTAACTTTGTTCTGAATCGTTCAGAGTTCTCGAAGCATACGCAATTGGTAAGTCCTTACCTATAGGGCCTTGGCTAAGTACGCATCCGAGGGCAACATTGCTAGTGTCGCAAGTTAAATTAAAAGGTTTTGAGAAGTCCGGATATTGTAGTATAGGTTCGTTTATTAGTAAATTTTTGCATTTTTCAAAACGAGATAAAAATTCTTCGTTGTGCACTATTTTGGCACCTTTTTTGAGACACTTTGTCAATGCTTTCGTAAGTTTTGCAAAGTTATCAATAAAACGACGGTAGTAACCGAGGAGGCCTAAAAATCCTTTAATTTGTTTTGTAGTTTTTGGGACGGGATATTTTTTAATCGCGCTTATTTTGTCCGGATTAGGTTTAACACCTTCGGGAGTAACAATGTGTCCTAAATAGGCTACTTCCCTTCTGAGAAATTCCGATTTGTCTAATTGAATTTTGAAATTTGATTCTCTTAAACGCGTAAAAACTTCTGTTAACTTAACGATGTGTTCTTGAAGAGAACTTGAAAAACAATTATGTCGTCGAGATATACTGCGCATTTTTCGTTAGTAATGCCGCGTAGGATGTTATCCATGACGCGTTGAAAGGTTGCGGGGGCGTTTTTGAGCCCAAATGGCATACGCAGAAATTCGTAATGTCCGTTTTCGGTACTAAACGCGGTTTTAGGAATATCGGCTTCATTCATTTCTATTTGATGAAACCCGCTGGCCAAATCAAGTGTTGTAAAATACAGACACTTTCCTAACTTGTCAAGAAGGTCAGTTATGTTTGGTAATGGATACTTATCGTCCAAACTCTTAAGGTTCAGTGCCCTAAAGTCCAAAACTACTCTCCACTTCTGCTTGCCAGAAGCGTATTTTTTCTTTGATACTACCCAAAGTGGTGAAGACCAGGGCGAACAACTAGGTCTTATTATATTTTGATTTAACATTTTATTTATTTGGCTTTCTACCTCTTTCTTATGAATAAAGGGATACCTATATATTTTTGAATAAACAGGGACTTCTTCAGTAGTCCTAATATGATGTTTTATTTTGCTTGTAAAAGTCAGTGGTGTACCTTCTTGGTAAAATATATCAGAAAATTTAGAACATAATTTAAGTATTGCATTTTTTTCTTCCGGGTTTAAATGATCAGTACGAATTTGAGATAAATCTAATTTATGTTTAGAGGTGTCATCGAAGTTATTTAAATCAATTTTTTGTAAATCTTGTCTACAAAATTTTTCTACTTCTAAAGGTTCCGAAAAGTCTAAGATAATGGGTTCACAAGTGTTATTCAAAATAGAGGTTAATGCTTTTCCGTTTCGTGCTATGGTTAAACATTCCGGGATTTCGCAATTATAAAATTTTTGGTGAGGGATGATAATTTCGCCATTTTTAATAGAGGTTTTTACTTGTATTATTTGCTCGCATTGTGGAGCGATGGTAATGCAATTTAATTCAGTTTGAGTTTTATGAAAAGATAATTTTATTTTGGTATACGGGGTGACTAAATACCCTTGGTTAAAATTTAGATTAGCTTTCAAAATTTTTAAATTATCTAGACCAATTAATCCATCAAAAACGTAATGAAACTTAAACAGAAAAAATTTTAAATTCGTTTTTTCGGGCAAATTAAAAATTTTGGATGCTGGAATCATAGCACTATACTGTTGCGCCGACTTTTGAAAAACTGTAGATACAATAAATGGGTCATTTTTAACACAATTTGGAAAATATTTAAATGCTAAATTTGGGTTAATAAAAGATTTCGTTTTGATGTTATTTAAGCATATTAATTGATTTGTCATATTTCCGGATTTTCCTGCGGAACATCCTGAAAATTTTCATACCGAGTATAGTTTTCAGTCTGCGACTCTGTATTATAATATTCATCCGTTTCACTATGTGAATAACCTTGCAGGTCGGATGAATTATCTTCGTAGTACGGAGAATAAACGTAGGATAGGTCATGGTTGTAATTATTATATGGGTCATATTCTTGAGAGCACAGGTTTGTCTCAGTGTTAAATAATTCTTCTGCAACGTAATTTAATTTTGGCTGATACGATGGACCAGGTTTAAAGGTTTGTCTAGATGACATACTCATAAGTGTTGGATTAGAAGGGTTTGGTTTAAAAGTTTGTCTTGTTGTGGTGCTCATTGGAGTTGGGGTAGGTAAAGGTTTGTTTTGGTTAGGTCTGAAGACGTTTTGTTAACCTTTGCGGTCTTCCAAAAATTTCTGAATTTGTGAAAAATTTTTGTGGTCTAAAATTGGGATTGGCTGCGATGGGAAACTTTGCCGAAATTGATTGTTATTACTGTAAGGATTAAAGGGGAAAGTTGGTCTAAACTGTTGCAAATGATTATTTAATGGTAAATTTTGAAAATTTGTATTTAAATTATCATATCTATTATATTGATTTGGTGTAGTTTGCTTATTAAAGACATTTTTTGTTTGCGATTTATAATTATTCTGAAAATATTTAACGTTTCCTTCTTGAATTACAAATTGTATAGCGTCCGCTAGACTATTTGGGCGCATACACCTAATGGTTATTCCTAACGGTTCCCTGAGACCAGATAAGAATGTTTTTAAAGCTAAATTTTGATATAAGGTACGCTTTATGGTAGCTGTATTCGCGTCTTCGTGTTCATCTACGTAGCTTACAAGTAAATTTAATAATTCAAGACATTTATCGTAAAAATTTTGAGGAGATTCATTTGGCAATTGTTTTAGCATAACTAAGTCTCTATTTAAGCAACTTTCATCGCGCCTATCTGCGAAATTTCTATAGAGGGTTTCCTGAAGGGCAGCCAACGTCGTAACATTTTGAATATTTACGACCAAACGGGCGTTTCCTGTTAATTTACTTAATAATGAATTTAATAGAAATTTATTTTGAAAACATTCTGGATTAGCGGCATCGTAAAAGTTAGTAATCAGTGAATTACAAGTTGCCAAAAATCTATTTAATTCGGTTGGGTTGCCATCAAAAGTTGGAACGCAACTTAAATATTCTGGCTTAAATACATTTGCCATATTTAAATTACTTTTTATACTTAAATTTATATTATCTAATTCTAAATTACTACTATCACTAAGATTTGAATCGGTTTCTTCGCTTGAAGAAATTAAATTTTCGTGTTTAAAAATTTCAAAGTTAAATTGGGGTTTATTGTCCAAGTTTTGGACACCTAAACTATTGGATTCAAAATTTTGCTGACCTATTAAATTAATTAATCTATCTGTTACTTCCGTATGGGATAGGGAAGTAGAGTCAGAGTCAGTTGAAGGATTAATGTTAATATTTAAATTTTTTAGCGTATTTAACAAATCATCTGCTGACATTGAAATTGCACTTACATAACTAGGAAGATTCTGGTCATTGCCAAACTATAAGATGCCTTGAAAGAACCCAGCGATGTGTGTCTGCTCCTCTCGAGACGTCTTGCGGAAAGGACAATTTTGTTCCCTCCCCGTGATTTTGCCGTTGATGGGTGGTTGGACAGTCCTCGATGGATTGGATTTTTGATTTTTAAAAAGCCACTCTGCCGAAACACCTTCACGAACAAAAGTCACTGTGTTCGTCCGATAGTCTAATCGTAGAAACGAAAATTGATTTTGCTCGATGCAAAAACAACACTAGTGGAACTACCGACTGCGCCAGTTAACTAATGGCAACCAGGAATTATCTTTTTAAAAAATACTTTTATTAAATTAAAATTACAAAATTATACTTGTTACTAATACATATGTTTAAGGCTAAAAATCTAAACTCTGACTAACTCTAATACAAGGGTTCGATGGCAACGTGACGACTGGGAACTGATGATAAAGCATATTACAATAATAGGAATTAGAATATAAAAATAATGTCGTCAGCATGTTATGTGGACAAGGTGTGACATAACTCGTGATTAAAATCGAGTGTAATATCGTTACTGGCGCCTATCACAATAATAAGCTTGTTCATACAATACATGAATTTTCGCCATCAGTACCAGCTGGTTTCAAAATTATAGAAATTCCTCAAAATGTGCTTTATATGACAGTATCCACCAAAATTATCAGCAACATTATATTAAAACTGGTTGATCAAGATGGTGAATTGGTTGACTTTAGAGGAGAAGTTATTACTATTAGATTATATTTGAGAAAGTCTTTATAAATAACTACTTCGTGATGTGTGTGTCAGTATACTGCAGAACATTGTGCAGAGCACACGTGTTATGGTTGTTAAATATAACGCCAAGAAAATTGTCAATTTTAACCAGCTTTGGAACACTAAAAAGAGCTTAACAGAAGAAAATATAAGATTTCTTGCATCCATAGGACTTCTTGTTAAGAACTCTGAAAATGAGCATTTTAAACGTGACAGATTCGCTAAACTTTGATAACTCTATTACAAAAATAGAAAGGCATAGCCATTTACCGTACTCCAGCTCTTTTAAAAATAATGATGAAATTCGAATACCGGTGCAACCAACCGATATATACACCCTACCTTGGGCAAGTCATATTTATTTGGAATAGTGGTGTGCATATTCGAAAGATTTTGATATTCGAATATTCGTATTCCGAAGATTTTAATATTCGAAAGATCTTTCGAAACATTTTATATTTCATTGAGAAAGATCTTTCGAAACATCTTTCAAAATATTTCATATTTCAATGCAAAAGATCTTTCGAAACATTTTATATTTCATTGCCAATAAGCTTTTATTCTGTCGAAATACCGAGTGAAAGATTGTTGCTATTTGCGGCAACGAATTATTTCACGTCTTATTCCGAGTGTTTTTGAGTTTTAGCGCTATTTAACCATAAATATTACAGCTGATATTCTTTATTCGTTTGATTACTAATGGTTTTGGGTATGTTTTACGGGTTGTCTATATTAAACGCCTAGATATAAATATCATTCATCATTCATTCGGTATCTTTCGTATTTGTGTTCGGTGTTTACGAATATAAATTCATGACTGATCGTTCATGAAATATTTCACGACGAAATACGAATATTCGGAAGAAATATTCGAAACATTTCGAATATCTCGATGTTCGAATATCATTCAGAAGATCATTTGAAAGGTTCCAACACTAATTTGGAAGGACGACTTTTAAAAGGGTCCGATGGAAGAGTTTCAGACACTGCTAAACTTGTAAACAACTTTGTGGGACACCTCTTTGAAGAAATTCGTCTTGAAATTGGCGGAAAAGTTATTGATTCGACTAGATATCCTGGAATAGCAGCAACAATGAAAGGTTATGTCTCTTACAATGGTAATGAGTTAAATATAAAAGTGCTGGTTGAAGTATTGAAGATGATTATACCTGGGACGGAATGGGCTCAAACGGAACTTTTAATGTTTGTGTTCCACTAAGGACATTACTAGGATTCGCTGAAGATTTTCAAAAGATACTTATAAATGTTAAGCATGAACTAATATTGTTAAGAAATTCTTCCGATAACAATGCCGTTATTAACACTACCGATGGAGAAAATGTAGAAGTTAATATTGATAAAATTGTTTGGAAGCTACCACATATTACAGTATCCGATGCTGAACGATTAGAACTTTTACAGATTGTTGGAAGTGGAACTGAATTGGATATCGGTTTTAGAAGCTGGGAACTCACAGAACATCCTTCAATACCGATTGGAAAACACCTTACATTGACCATTAAAACTTCTGTTGGTGGAAAGACCAAGATGGATAATTTTAGGTTTTCAAACAGATCGAAAAGATAACTACAAATGCAAAGCATTATTTAAATTCTGAATTTTATCCATACGATAATTTAAATTTGGAAATTTCAAGAGGTATAATAGCTACTCTCTATGAAATGTACTCAGAATTTCAAGAAAGCTACTACGAAAAAGAAAACAAACCACTTTTAACTCCCAAAAAATTTAAAAACAATGCACCCTTAATTGTAATTGATTGTTCAAGACAAAATGAAATCCTTAATTCGGCATTATTTAGTGTATTCCTTTTACCTTGTAGAACCGTTCTGAACTGTTCTCCGAACTGTCAATAGTGTCAAGAACGATTCTACAACATGAAAAAAATGTCAAAAAATTGTAAAAGGAACACTTATGGTGTCGTTTCGGGCGGTTCTAGAGCATAAAGGGAATACAGCAATTGATGTAAGGTTAGAGATTGAAACAAAAGAAAACTTTTCTGCAAACACAAATGCTTACTGTTTAATTATTCATGACAAACTTGTAAAATATTCACCATTAACAGGGTCTGTGAGAAGAGTTTAAATAACCGTAATAATACATTATTCTAAGAATTATTTAGCAACATGGCAACAATGTATTTTTTAATTTAAAAATAAATGCTTTACTGCAAACACTGCTTTTTATTTTATAAGGCATTATTCTAAGAATTATTTAGCAATATGGCAACCATGTATGAATTTTTTATTTAATAATAAATGCTTTACTACAAACACTGCTTTTTATTTAGTTACCACTGGCGTTACGTAAGATTACTAAATTTTCGAATGACAGATGGGCCTGCTACACGTCCTTACCCTGTTCTTAGGCCCAGCGCGTTGGGCTTAATCCAGAGGGCTTGCGCGTTAGGTTTAACACACGTGCGTCGTTCGATAAGTGAGGTTATATTTGTCTCTGTTACGTCTTAAAGAATGCGTTGCAGAAGATTCCTAAATTTTAAATGACAGGTTTGACGTTTGAAAAGTTTGACCTTGAAATCATTGGCGAAACGTCGTCGACTATCCTTTTGCCAAGTTTCATTCTTCTAAGTCTACTAATAAGACCGCTATGATTGATTTTGCTATGGGGTTACCGTTCTAATCGCTGGTTGATATCTCTCACCTATTTTTAAATAATTGTAGCGCCTTTATTGCTAAAGATGGCGTCGTGCGGTTTTCGCTATTCGATAGGTATGACGTAATACTATATTTAAAAAATTTAAACCGCGCGCTGATGACTCATCATCAGGGTTAAATTACGATTTTAGTCGATAGCGCCCGAACGGTACGACCTGGGATTTTTGCGTTTGCGCAGATCAATTTATGACCATAGCGCAAGTATCCTACGCATGGCGGCCATTTTCAAAAATCACGTGATTTTTGACATATGACAAGTGACATTTGACAGATGACATTTATGGTTTGACAGATAGTAGGGACCACGCCCTAAACAACGCGTTGCGCAAGATTCCTAAATTTTAAATGACGTCAGAGATCTTGAGATAATAAGCTCCTCCGGAGGACGGAGGTCACTCAATGCCTCATCTCCCCTACTGATTCGACAATGAACCCAGACCCGCTTTGTTGTTGCTTTAATTGCATATTAACCTTTTTAATGGGTTGATGGTTGATATAAACATTAAATAAATATACAGGGAGTTTCAGAACTATGGGATCAAACTTCAAGGTGTGATTCCTTATGTTATTTTATGAAAAAAATCTTTTAAACATATGACCTAAGTTGCTTCCTTACTAAGATACAGGGCGTTAAAATTTAAGAAAAAAATCAGTTTTTTGTAAATATTTTTAATATGGTTAGGCCAATTTGGATAAAATTTAGTAAATTTATTTAAAATAATATGGCGCTTATTTAGCCCTAACTAGATTGTTATTATTGGGTCCAGTGGCATCTCAGTGGGCACCGCAACTTATATTATTGAGAAAAAAGTACGCCACTGACTTTTTGAAGTTTTTAAATTTTTAATAATACAACTTTTTAATTTCTTGTATTTTTTTTTGTATCTACCTTCGTTTTTGAGAAAAATATTAAAGCTACTTTAATTTTTTCTAAAAAGTACCCATAGACAACATGATATAAAACGTAAAAATTAAAATAAAACAATTATTTCCCTTAAAATAAATTAGCAGTCGTGTATTTTATCAAAAATTGTCATTCTCCCTATTTACTAAGATCGAAATTCTTTATTTGTTAATTTTAGATTTTTTTAATGCCGTTTAGGGCTACGTTTATTTTTTTATTCTCGAAAACTAAGCTAGGTACGAAAAAAATACAAGAGGTTAAAAAGTTGTATAATTAATTGCCTGATTGTAAAAAAATATAAAAACGTCAAAAAAGTCAGTAGCGTACTTTTTATTCTCAATAATATAAGTTGCGGTGCCCTAGTTAGACGTCACTGGACCCAATAATAACAATCTGGTTAGGGCTGAATAAGCGCCTTATTACTTTAAATAAATGTACCAAATTTTATCAAAATCGGCCTAAGCATATTAAAAATATTTAGAAAAAACCGATTTTTTATTAAATTTTAAAGCCCTGTATCTCAGTAAGGAAGCAACTCCGAATATATGTTTACAGGAACTTTTTTCATGAAATAATATAAAGAATCACACCTTGAAGTTTGATCCCATAGTTCTGAAACAACCTGTATAAATACCCGCATTTTAAAAATGTCACCCAAATCTGTTAATTTTTGTTTAAGTTAAACACTTGAATAAAAAAATGTATTCATTGATTCGCAGTAGCCTTGGCGCCGCCAAGGCTACTGCGATTGAAAGTGAAGCTTTACAATTTTATGGAAAAAATGGGTAAAATAAATAGAAAAATGGGGTTTTTAGAAGAGGAAATCAAATATGAAGTACCAATATAGTAGAAAACTCAAGAATTGAGTCCAAATAGAAGAAGAAAATAGTGAATATAGGTTAGTTTTGGTTATCAAGTCTGATGATGAATATCTGAAGAACGAAACGACTCCGACTAAAATTCTTTCAGATTCGTAATCAGCGCCAAAAAAATCCCGGTATACCAAATTTCAATAAAATCGGCGATGCGTCCGGTTTGTAAATAAGGTAATTTTAACGAAATTTGGTATACGGAGGTTTTTGGGGCGCTGATCACGAATCCGAAAGATTTTTTGGCGGAAACGTTTCGTTCTCGAGATATTCATCATCAAAGTTCAAATTTGAACTAAGCTTATTTTCACTATATTCCCTCTTCTTTTTGTACACAATTCTTGATTTGAAGCTAAAGTGTCACAAAATATTTGATTTTCACCTTTTAAAACCTCGTTTTTCTACTTTTTAACATTATTTTTGCATTAAATTGCGTGGCTTTTCTTTGGTAATGCGGCAACCATACATACACATAGGGCTTCATGGCTTACTGGGATTGAAATGATTCAAAGTATAGCTATGCAATTTAATGCAAAAATAATGCAAAATACGTAAAAACGGGGTTTTAAAAGGTGAAAATTATTACAAATATTGTGTGCCACTTAAGCTTTAAATCAAGAATTGTGTGTGAAAAGAAGGGGGAATATTGTAAAAATAGGATTAGTTTAAATTTTAAGTCTGATGATAAATATCTCAAGAACAAAACGTTTCTGCAAAAATTCTTTGTTGAGTTGCCGCAGGTTTCTAGAAAAGGTAATTTTCTAGAAACCGGCTGCAACTCCGATTTTGACGAAATTTGGTATACGGGGTTTTTGGGGCGCTGATCACGAATCTGAAAGAATTATTTGGCGGTCGCGTTTCGTTCTCGAGATATCCATCATCAAAGTTCAAATTTGAACTAAGCTTATTTTCACTATATTCCCCTTCTTTTTGCACACAATTCTTGATTTAAAGCTAAAGTGTCACACAATATTTGATTTTCACCTTTTAAAACCCCGTTTTTCTACGTTTTTACATTATTTTTGCATTAAACTGCATAGCTATACTTTGAATCATTTTAATCCCAGTTTGCCATGAAGCCCTATGTGTATGTATGGTTGCCGGATTATCAAAGAAAAGCCACGCAGTTTAATTCAAAAATAATGTAAAAACGTAGAAAAACGGGGTTTTAAAAGGTGAAAATCAAATATTGTGTGACACTTTAGCTTTAAATCAAGAATTGTGTGCAAAAGAAGGGGAATATAGTGAAAATAAGGTTAGTTCAAATATCAATTTTGATGATGGATATCTCGAGAACGAAACGCGACCGCCAAATAATTCTTTCAGATTCGTGATCAGCGCCCCAAAAACCCCGTATACCAAATTTCGTCAAAATCGGAGTTGCAGCCGGTTTCTAGAAAATTACCCTAGAAAATTACCGTAAATAATTACCAATTCGGTAATTTAATTAATATGACAACTTTCTATTATACTTAAATTTTGATTTATAAACTCGCCCTTATGCTTGAAAATCGGGACCCAGAACTAACAGTCCGATTGACCGTAGGTCTAGTCACTTCCTAGTAAAGGAATTTGTTTTTCTTTGGTTAAAGTGTTGATAAAAAAAACAAATACGATTTTAAAATTAAAAAAGTTTGTGTTTCGTGTTCCAATAAAGCTATATTATGCGGAAATAATAAAAATTCTGACGCCCACTGAGTCACAACTTGTTTTGATTTAAAAAGTGATACAATAGGTTTATTGTTTTTCTTAGGGAAAGGAAAATTACGAATATTACATTTTCTTTGCAGCCCTTTCATTGGGTGAGGTTATGGATTTTTAAACCTACCTCAAGGCGATTGCGCAGGGTTTTCCCTGTGCATTTCCCGATTATCCAGACCGGAGAAAGGGAAATTCAGTCTGGCATTGGCATTGGCCCATTTGCCTCTTCTCAAATTTCAAGCAGTATTTAAGCCTGAAGTCTGCTTGTGATATCTCAGTTTAAACAATACCTTTGCAAAGTGAGTTCCTTGTATGTGTTCCTGTTTATCCCCACTAATTTATGATGGTAAATGTTAAATATAAATTTGTCCCTGTATGTTTTTCATAATATTTTAGTCGGAGCACACAGTAACATTATAGAATTTTATACAGTGTGTCTTCGGAAATTCTTACCAAATGGGAAAATTTTTAATTATTAACTTTATAAAAAAGTGTCTTCATAAAAACTCCTGTTTGATGAGAAAATACATTCCTAAAAAATATTTTGAGGTTGGATGGTACAGAGTAAAAATAACTATAAGAGTTATTTCGTAACTATGGTACCAAACTTTAAAGTGTTATTACTTATGTGATTTTATGAAGAAAAGTTTTTATAAACATATATCCGAAGATGCTTTGTCTCTGAGATACAGGGCGTTAATTATTTTTTAAAAGTATGTTTTTTTTTTTTTAATAGCTTAAATACGAAGCCAGATACAAAAAAAATGTATAATACTAAAAAGTTATATTTTAAGTTGCTTTAAAAGAAAAATAAAATATAAAAACCACATAAAAAGGCAGTGGCATACATTTTTCTCTCAATAATATTGGCTGTTGTGCCCACTGTACGCCTCTGGCTTTTAAAAAAGTTTTTATATTTTTTTCCTATAAAGCACACTTTTTTCCTAAATTTAATAATTAAAAATTTTCCCATTTGGTAAGAACTTCTGAAGATACCCTGTATACATCATTAGAAGCATGAGATAAACAGGTACCTAAATGGCAGTAATTAAATAATATATGTAGAGAAAGCAGAGAGGTTTCACTGTGTCTTGGTTTTTATTGGTTTATTAGTAGCACTATATAGGGTGTGCAATAACTCAACCGACAAACTTTAAGGGGTGATTCTACAATGAAAATTCGGATTTTTTTTTATAAAACATATGTCTTAAATGTCTTAGTTTTTGAAAAATAACTTTTATAGAAATTCAGATATTTTTAAATAATTTGGGAGTGCACCTTTTGCATCAATGGACATTTTTTGGCAAACAAGAAAAAAATTGTACCAATGTTGTCCACGAAGGGTTTAAGGTAAATATTTTTAGGAAAAATAAAAACCATTTCTCCACCAACCCTTATTATTGACTGTTTTGTGTTCTTGTCAGTGTTCTGTTTTAAATTTTACAATAGCACGAATAGTACCAGTTTTCCATTAGCTTTACATTAAGTAAGTATTTTAATTTCATACAATTTGTAAATTGAAAAAATTAGGCCTATGTTAAACGAATTTTAAGTTTAAATTATTCTACTTATCAGTTCTCAGTCTAAATTTTAAATATTTTAATAATCTTTGTTAACATGATTTTTTTTTAAGAATAAAAATATTAAACTTTGACCTATTTATTCTTTAATTAGATAACCGTACATCAAATAAAAAAGGCCAAGAAATCAAATTTGTGCCAAACTAAGTAAATGGGAATTTTAAGTAATATTTTTATTTTAAAAAATGTAGTAGCATACCATTTTTTCTTAAAAAATATTTACCTTACGATACTGGTAAAAATTATTTTTTTCTTGTATGCCAAAAATGTCTTCTAATACATTTGAGGCGTCCCCCAAATTTTTGAAAATATCTGAAATGTTATAAAGTTATCATAAAAAAATAATATATATTTTTTTAATATTCAACAACTGTTAGTTCAGAAACTTAGACGTTTAGGACATATATGTTTATTAGGGTGAATTTTTTTCGCGAATAATTTTTTTTTTTGTACTTACCATTGTGAAATTTTGTTAATAATACCTTTAAAAAAATTCCCTGAAAGTTTCAGCCCTTAATATTAATATTAAGTACTCGCTCAAAGATGAAGATTTTCCATTTGAAAAACATGTAAACTCTGATCTTTGTTTTTTACATTTTTATAACTCAGCAGAATTTTATATTATCATCTCGCCCAAAGACGGTTTTTTTAGATACATAATCCATAGTGGCAAAGTCGTTACTTATACTGGCGAGGCAGTACTGGTCACTTAACATAATTTTTTTATAAAATTTTTTCTTTTTCTGCTACTCATAAATGACAAGAGCTATACAAAAAGAAATATGACAAAGTTGTTAAAAATTTAATTTCTTGCAAAAAACTCCTGATAATCGAATCACTAAGACCAACAGTTCTTAAGATATATGGCCTTTAATTAATTTTACTATGAAATTTTCAGTGATTATTGTCTCAAACTTTTTAAGTTTTTAATTTTTTTTTTAATCACATTTTCCATTAATTATCTTAACTGACCTTGACAGATAAAGGTTATATAGTTAGTATTATGTAAACATTTTAGGTCAATAGATAAATTAATAAATACGCTAGTGGAAAAAATTGAAGTATTAAAAAAACTCCAAATTTTTTGATGTTTTTCAAGTGGCTATATTTTACTTTAAAATAATCGTGCCTAAATTAAAAAAAAAAATATATTTATAAGCTTGAAGTTTTTGTTTTATGATCCCATGGTGAAAAAAAATTTAAGCTACGTGTATCGCACAATCCTGATAAATACCAATAATATTTTTTCTACGACTGCTATAAAATGTGTTTAAAAACGCACGTTAAACAGGATCTGAAAATGACAAATTTCACATGATGTTTAATACTACTGTGTAAAAATTTGTCACATGTCAACCAGTCAAAAATATTTTATTTTTTGTCATTTAGTTTTGACATAAAAGCCGATTCCCTCTAGGGGTCTTCACCCGTGACGCATGAGTCGGCACCCATTAGCTGATTGTCGGGGTTTTTTCAAGAACACAAGTAAAAATCATTTCCATGCACATTTGAATCGAGTCACAACTTTTGGTAGTACCAACCCTTAATTTATATAGGGAATTTTGTTGAAAAGTCGTCACCCATAGGGGAAATTTAGAACCAGCTCTAATTTGCCGGGTGGAAACGCACGAGTTTTAACCCCTTACCCATGATTCGCAGGTGTGAATCGTCAGGAGTCAAAGACTTTACCCGGGGTAAAAGCCCCGGGTTAAAACCCCTAGGTGGGAATCGGCCTTTAAGCGTTTGAAAACTTTTCACACGGCGTATAAAATTTTATTACACATTCCTGTCAAAAGTTAAAAGAATAAAAATAATGTTACAGACTTTCAAAATTGTGTTTAGGTTATAGAATTTTAGAGAGTTAGGATCATTTAATTTAGTTTGTTAATTTATTTAAATAATTTACCTTAATTTTTCCAAGTTCTTTCATCACTTTCGAAGGTTTCCGAAAACGCCCGAATTATCCATTAAGAACTTTTATGCCATCCTGTACTATGGAATTTTCACGATATTTCTCGAATATTCTAGATCATTCTTTACTCTTCCACCATACTATAAAAGGGCGACGGGAAACTTCCGATGAGTTAGTACATATTCGACTTTTGTGCTGTAAACTTCGAGACATTGACAATTTACGATTTTGCCGTTATTGTAACCATAGTTACGTTACATTGTTAATAAAGGTATAAAAACGAAGGTACGTGTTTTTATACGAGGTGTTTCGGAACATTTGGTGTCAGAAGTGGAACGTAATTACCCAAGGAAGCCGAAGTATCAAGAAGAAAATTTGAATGCCAGTAGAGACCAGACAACAAACAGCAGTTATGGAGGAAATTAGTGCACTAATTAAGCTTATGATGGAAAAACAAGAATCCCTAAAAGAAGACCTAAAGAAGGAAATGCAGACGAGTCAAGAATCTCTAAAAGACGATCTAAAAGCAATGAAGACCAGCCAAGAAAACCTGAAGGAAGACATGAAGATCAGTCAAGAATCCCTGAAAGAAGATCTAAAAGCAATGAAGACCAGCCAAGAAAACCTGAAAGAAGACATGAAGATCAGTCAAGAATCCCTGAAAGAAGATCTAAAAGCAATGAAGACCAGCCAAGAAAACCTGAAAGAAGACATGAAGATCAGTCAAGAATCCCTGAAAGAAGAAATGAAGAAGGAAATCCGAACTAGTCAAGAAGAAACCAGACAACAAATGGAGAAAATCCAAAAGACCTTAAACGGAGTCAAGCGGAGATGAAACAAGAACTAAAAGAGAAGATGGTAAAAATAAGAGAAAATCTAAAAGGAGAATTTTATCATAGCCAAGATGAGATGAGAAAACAAATGTTGCTTGATTTAAAACTTACGAAAGAAGATGTTAAAGAAGAAGTGGAAGAACAAATGCAGCAAACAGTACAGTTACTTCAGAGTCAAGTTCAAGGCCAAATACAACAAGAAGTACAACATTTACAGCAACAAATTCAAAAGATAGTTAGCACAGGCGTAATTTCAGAAAGCGGTACCTCAACAAGTGTAATGAAACCTCCTACTTTTGATGGCAAGGTACCATGGGTTACCTATCTTCGACAATTTGAAGCTGCTGCTGATGGTAATAAGTGGAGTTCCTCAGAGAAGGCCCGAGCTCTAGTACTTGCTCTTCGAGGAGAAGCCATGGAGGTGTTAAGAAACATCCCCGAAGAAAAGCAGTCCGACTATGAATCGATTGTAATGTTCCTGGAAATGAGATATGGCGAGACACATTTGCAGGAAGTTTATAAGGCGCAGCTCCAGGGACGAAGACAGAAATATAACGAAAGTCTTCAGGAATACGAAGCTGACATCGTACGTTTGATTAATCTGACATACCCGACATATCCAGAAGAAATAAAACAAGAACTAGCCGTGGGTAGTTTTATTGAAGGCCTGCGCGATCCCGATATGAACCAAGCTTTAAGAATGGCCAGAATTTAAAAAATGTCCGAAGCTCTTGCCTACGCACTACAATTTGAGACAGCGAAGCAAACATCCAGGAATCAGCCAAGAGTTAGAAGAACGAATTTTGTACCACAAGACGCCAATTCAAATGACGAATTGACCAGATTATTAAAAGAATTACAAGAAATCGTACGTAAAAAGCAATCCGATGGAGATAATAGTATGACCTTCCGACGAAAAAATGGCATCCTGTGCTGGAAGTGTGGCAAAGAGGGGCATATTCAAAGAAATTGTACCAGATCAAATGTCCCTGCTAGCAATCCGGAAAACTCCCAGTAGCCAGCTTCAAGGGGCGAAAGCTGGCTAGGTGCTATCAAGCCCCATCAACAACAATAATTAGAGTATCCCGGCTGCAGAACAATGGCTCCAGCTTGGTAGTACCTGGAAACGTATGCGGTCGGGAATGCGAGATGGTACTAGACACTGGTTCCACACATACCATTGTGAGGCCGAACATCGTTGCTCAGTGTAAAATATTCCGCCCTGAAAAGAATTACCTCTTGGAAACTGCTAATGGAGAAGTTATACCAATTAAAGGCATACATGAAGCCAGAATAACCCTAGGAACAACAACATTTATTCATGTCGTGTTTGTTGCCGACATTCTGGACGAAGTTATTCTTGGTCTTGACATTATGGAAAATCAGAAGTTTGTACTAAACCTTCCACAACGGGTACTACGAACCAATAATGAAGAGATCATAATGAGACTACCACGAAGGAGTGAAACAATAATTCGAAAAGTTGTCCTTACAGAAGATGTCCTATTACCGCCAAATTCAGAAAGCATTATACAAGCAAAGTTTGAAGACTCAGAAGAAGGTGAAATTGTTTTAGTCGAACCAGTTGAAAATAGTCCGTTATTCGCTAAAGGAATTTTACCGGCCAGAACTCTGACGCAAGCCAAAAGAGACATGGTATTTGTCCGAATGATGAACCTAAAGGATTACCCTCAACAAGTCAAACAAGGTGACATAGTTGGTACCTGTCAACCTGCTAACATGATAGTTACCTCCACCTTAACTGCACCTGCAGGAATCCCAACAAGTAAATTACCTGATGCTCTGCAAGACCTGGTGATTTCATCAAAATCCTTGTTAGATCCAGTCCAGGTATCTATGTTAGAAGCACTTTTAAAAGAAATCAAGATGTTTTCTCCGTATCTGAAAATGATTTGGGAAAAACCAGCGTAGTTCAACATCGGATAAACACCGGAGACGCCTCGCCAATTAAACAACCACCAAGGCGAATTCCTTTAGCCAAGAGAGACGAAGTCGAAAAGTTATTAGGAGACATGCAAAAACAAGGCATTATAGAGCCATCTCAGAGTCCATGGTCATCTCCAGTAGTCCTAGTCAAGAAGAAAGATGGTTCCACCAGATTTTGTGTTGACTTCAGAAGACTGAATAATGTCACGAAGAAAGACAGTTTTCCACTACCAAGAATAGACGATACCCTAGATACACTCACCGGATCAAAATGGTTTTCGACATTAGATCTAAAAAGTGGCTATTGGCAAGTAGAACTTCATCCGGAAGACAAGGAAAAATCTGCTTTTTCAACTGGAAACGGACTGTGGCAGTTTAATGTTATGCCATTTGGTTTATGCAATGCCCCTGCTACTTTTGAACGTTTGATGGAGTTGACATTACGGGGACTAACTTGGAAAACCTGCTTAGTATATCTAGATGACATAATAATTCTTGGAAAAACATTTGACGACCACTTGAAAAATGTTGAAGAGGTTTTTCAGAAGCTTAGATCCGCCCAGCTGAAGCTTAGCCCAAAGAAATGTCACCTGTTCCAGAAAGAAGTCAAGTACCTGGGGCATATAATTACAGAAGAAGGAGTAAAAACTGATCCAGAGAAGACTGAAGCTATCCAGAACTGGCCTGTATCAAAGAACAAGCATGAAATTAGAAGTTTTCTGGGACTGTGTACCTATTACAGACGGTTCATACATGGGTTTGCCGATATTGCTAGACCATTACATCGTCTTACGGAAAACAACAACAGCTATGAATGGACTAAAGATTGTCAAGCAGCTTTTATACACCTAAAGAAAGCCCTGTGCAATCCCCGGTGTTATCATATCCACAACCAAATCAAACATTTATTGTGGACACTGATGCCAGCAACACTGCTATTGGTGGAATTTTGTCACAGATTCAAGATGGCCAAGAAAAAGTTATAGCCTATTTTAGCAAAGTAATGTCCAAACCTGAAAGAAATTATTGTGTCACTAGAAAAGAACTTTTGGCTATTGTTAAATCCCTAGAGCATTTTCATAAATACCTGTATGGCCAGAAATTCCACCTAAGAACGGACCATGCATCACTTAAATGGTTGCTTCAGTTCAAGAACCCTGAAGGTCAGATAGCACGATGGCTACAACGCATTCAAGAATATGATTTCAAAATTGAACATCGAAGGGGACTGAACCATAAGAATGCTGACGCTTTATCAAGACGACCTTGCCCGGATGATTGTAAACACTGCAGCAGACGAGAAGAACATGAAGATCCTGATGAATTTCACTGCCGAAGAACACGTCTCCAGTGCTCTCAAGAATGGGATCCTAAGATCTTGGCCAAAGAACAACTAGAAGATCCCGATCTTGGAGACATTATCAAACTTAAGACAGAAAATTTGGAAAGACCGCCATATCAGAAAATAGCCTCCAAGTCTCCAAGACATAAGGGGTACTGGGCCATATGGGACTCTTTGATTATTAAAGATGGCCTATTACAAAGGGTCTGGGAAAGTTCTGACGGCAAAACCCATAAACATCAGATAATCCTACCAACCAAAAGGATCCCTGAAGTATTGCAAGCCTTGCATAATGGTGTAGGAGGTGGCCATTTCGGAGTTATGAAGACTCTTGAAAAGGTTCGAGAAAGGTTCTACTGGCTGGGAAGCCGTGCAGACGTAAAAGACTGGTGCAGAAGGTGTAAGGACTGCGCTTCCAGCAAGGGGCCCAAAACACGAAGCCATGGCAAGATGAAGCAATACAATGCAGGGGCACCTTTTGAAAGAATTGCCATAGACATAGCAGGGCCATTTCCAGTTAGTAAATCAGGGAATCGCTATATCTTGGTAGCGATGGATTACTTCAGTAAATGGCCAGAAGTCTACCCAATCCCAAATCAAGAAGCTATAACTGTTGCCGATGTATTATTTCAACAATGGATTTGTCGCTATGGAGTTCCTAGAGAAATACATTCCGATCAAGGCAGAAACTTTGAGTCCGATCTTTTCAAGAACCTTTGTAATCTCCTGGGAATCCATAAAACAAGAACAACACCTCTTCATCCCCAGTCCGATGGCATGGTAGAGCGGTTTAACAGAACACTTGATAACTACCTGAAAATTAAAGTAAATGACCAACAAAGTGACTGGGATAACTGTATACAGCCGTTTTTATTAGCATACCGCTCCGCGATTCACGAAACTACTGGCGAAACACCTGCTAAAGTCATTTTCGGAGCGGAAATATGCCTTCCAGTTGACTTGCTTACAGGACGACCTTCCACCAATGAAGAACCAGCAGAAGACTATGTAAGTCAACTAAGTAAACAGCTACAGAGGATACATGAAAAGGTGCGTACCAAGTTACAAAAGGGAAGTGACCGTATGAAATCTCGCTATGACTTGAAAGCTAACCATCAGGGATTTGTCGTCGGTGAAAAAGTTTGGTTATACAACCCAAGAAGAACCAAGGGGCGTTCACCGAAACTACAGAAGTCATGGGAGGGACCATATAAAGTGGTGACACGGCTTAATGATCTGGTGTACCGTATACAGAAGAGTCCACAGGCAAAGATGAAAGTAGTACATCTAGAAAGGCTAAGCCGTTATCAAGACAGCGAAGATACTTGATCGAGACGATCAAAACTTGGAAGGGGGCAATGTTACAGACTTTCAAAATTGTGTTTAGGTTATAGAATTTTAGAGAGTTAGGATCATTTAATTTAGTTTGTTAATTTATTTAAATAATTTACCTTAATTTTTCCAAGTTCTTTCATCACTTTCGAAGGTTTCCGAAAACGCCCGAATTATCCATTAAGAACTTTTATGCCATCCTGTACTATGGAATTTTCACGATATTTCTCGAATATTCTAGATCATTCTTTACTCTTCCACCATACTATAAAAGGGCGACGGGAAACTTCCGATGAGTTAGTACATATTCGACTTTTGTGCTGTAAACTTCGAGACATTGACAATTTACGATTTTGCCGTTATTGTAACCATAGTTACGTTACATTGTTAATAAAGGTATAAAAACGAAGGTACGTGTTTTTATACGAGGTGTTTCGGAACAATAATAAAAATTACATTTTAATCCTTATTTTTTTGCTGTCGTAGAAAAAGTATCGTGTGCAACACGTTTGAAACTAACTCTTTGCACACTCATATGACTTGTAGTACTCGCCTGCGGCTCGTTGCACAAACGTCATACTTGTGTGCAAAGAGTCTTGTTCGAAACTTGTTCCACATTATACTATTTTTTGAATTCAACTTAACCACTATATAGATCGGATAACTTGTTTATTCAGCTTTATTAGGAGACATGCAAAAACAAGGCATTATAGAGCCATCTCAGAGTCCATGGTCATCTCCAGTAGTCCTAGTCAAGAAGAAAGATGGTTCCACCAGATTTTGTGTTGACTTCAGAAGACTGAATGATGTCACGAAGAAAGACAGTTTTCCACTACCAAGAATAGACGATACCCTAGATACACTCACCGGATCAAAATGGTTTTCGACATTAGATCTCACACAAATCAAACATTTATTGTGGACACTGATGCCAGCAACACTGCTATTGGTGGAATTTTGTCACAGATTCAAGATGGCCAAGAAAAAGTTATAGCCTATTTTAGCAAAGTAATGTCCAAACCTGAAAGAAATTATTGTGTCACTAGAAAAGAACTTTTGGCTATTGTTAAATCCCTAGAGCATTTTCATAAATACCTGTATGGCCAGAAATTCCACCTAAGAACGGACCATGCATCACTTAAATGGTTGCTTCAGTTCAAGAACCCTGAAGGTCAGATAGCACGATGGCTACAACGCATTCAAGAATATGATTTCAAAATTGAACATCGAAGGGGACTCAACCATAAGAATGCTGACGCTTTATCAAGACGACCTTGCCCGGATGATTGTAAACACTGCAGCAGATGAGAAGAACATGAAGATCCTGATGAATTTCACTGCCGAAGAACACGTCTCCAGTGCTCTGAAGAATGGGATCCTAAGATCTTGGCCAAAGAACAACTAGAAGATCCCGATCTTGGAGACATTATCAAACTTAAGACAAAAATTTTCGTTTTTTTTTTTTTAAGTTCGATATGACTACTTTTCGCTGAGATATTAAACTTTGAACGAAAAAGGACTTTTTGTCTTTAACCATGAATATCTCAGCAATCACTGATTGCACAAGAAAATTAAGGAGGGTTTTAAAATCCTGAATAAATACTCTACAAAAATCGGCTATGGTTATAAAAACTATAAATATTTGTTTTATTTTTACGTTAATTTGGAAAATTAAGAAAAAAGGGCTCTTTGTGGCTTTTGGAATATTCGGGCGTTAAATTGAAAATATCGAAAAAACCACTAGTGTACCTTTTACTGTTTAATATGCCCACAAAAACTCCACAAAATTTTGATTCAATCCATCTAGTAGTTTAGAATTAAAGGATCACGATTTTTTTAATAATCATAATCTTTAATCCAATGCAACAAAGAGTTTTAAAGTTTTTATGCATTTTTATTGATAAAAGTGTTGAAATTTAGGGAGAAAAAAATCAAAGAAAAATTCCAAAAAAGTTTTTTGACAAATTTCGAACTTTTTAATGACTCCATTTTTTTTGTTTTTTTTTTAAATCTCTTTTCCCATAAATTTAAAGACTTTTATCAATAAAAATGCATAAAAAAACTTAAAAACACCGAACTTTTGAAAAAGAAAATTAAAGCTGAATGAACAAGTTATCCGATCGATCTAGTGGTTAAGTTGGCAAACCAATTTCCAAGTCATTAAATCAAAAAGAATTAAAAAAACATCTTTTGGTATTCGTTTTTTTTTCACCGTAAGATCTAAAGCTTCAAGCTTTTTTTTTTTAATTTTAGTACGATCATTTTAAAGCGAAATACAGCCACTTGAAAAAGGTCAAAAAATTTGGAGTTTTTTTGTATCCTTTTATTTATTACACTAGTGTAGTTACACTATTCGGCAAACATCATAAGTAGTTGGTTATATATAACTAAATTTGGAAAAATTGCAATATTTTTTTTTTTTTCATTTTTTATTTTCATCACAGCTTAAATATTATTGATTACTGATCTTATACAAGTATTTCATTTTTGATCTGTCAAGGTCATTTGGGGTAATTAATGGAAAATGTGATGAAACAAGAGAAAATAAAAGATTTTAAGACGTTGAGACAATAATCCGTAAAAATTTCATATTAAAATTAATTAAAGGCCAAATATGTTAAGAACTGTTTGTCTCAGAGATTCGATTATCAGGACCTTTTTGTAGGAAATTAAATTTTTAACAACCTTGTCATTTATCTTATTTGTACGGCCTTTGTCATTTATGAGAAAATTACAGAAAAACGAGAATTGAAAAAATTAGGTTAAGTGACCAGTACAACCTCGACAGTGTAAGTTACGACTTTTGCAAAAAATTTAATTCCCAAGAAAAAAGTTTTGGGCGAGACGATAACATAAAATTAAACATTTTGGATACTAGTGGTACCCAACTGACGCCACCCACTTGCCAACGAACATCGCCACCCTACTTTAATGCTGGCTTCTGCATTTATGTACGCAGATTTTAGAGATTTCACCTGACATTAACTCACCACCTGGCCGCCGCATCACTTGCTTACCATTTTATTGCATTCCTTGCCTAACTGTACTACAATTTTGAGCCTTACCCATAATATGAAGGTAAATAATAAATTGTGTAGAAGTTAGCATCCAAAGAACGTGACACTACCAGAAAATTATATGCTCGTATCTCTAGATGTGATATCCCTTTTCACAAATATCCCAAAGACACTAGTTAAAAAAATAATAGTTTAAAAAAACTAAAAAACACGCTTTTATATGCAACCGAACTAAAAATTAGAAAATAATTTTTCATTACAAAGAGTTTGTCACTTCAGAATAAAAGTGTGGGGTGCTTAATATATTAAATGTAATAACAAATTCTACCTTCAGCTTGATGGCTCCGCTATGGGCAACCCAGCAAGTCCGGTATTAGCCCACTTAGTCATGGATGATCTTATTAGCACAGTTATTAAAACCCTACCATTTGATTTAAACTTCATTAAACTAAAGACCAAGTTGGTCAGCTTCTATACTATTTTAATAATTATAATTCTAACATACAGTTTACTATGGAGTTAGAAAATGAATACAAAATACCTTTTCTGGATACATTATTAATACATAATCCTAATGGTTCTATTTCAACTAACTGGTATATAAAACCGACTGCCTCTGGAAGGGTTATTAATTACTTATCGGACCACGCCACAGTCCACAAAACAGCTACGGTAAAGGGTTTAATTTATAGAGCATACCACCTTAGTAGTCAGGAATTTCACAACGAAAATTATGCCATAATTAAGAATATCCTTAGACAAAATAATTATCCCGTTTCTTTCATTAATAGAATTTTTAATTCATTTAGACCGACCAAAAATCATAATACGCCTCCACAAAGGGAACAAATAAAATATTCTAAATTTCTATACATAAAGGGCCTTTCGGAAACGATTCAAAAGAACGTCTCAAAAAATCCTCTAATTGTAAATTAGCATTTTATAATACTAAAGTGGTCGGGTCGATTTTTACAAAATTAAAAGATCCCGTTCCTAAAGAATCACTGTCTAATTTAATCTATAAAGTCCCGTGCTTTAATTGTGATAAATGCTACATTGGCCAAACAAAACAATATGTAAAATCGAGATTAAATCAACATAAAAATGATTGTAAAATAACAAGTATAAACAAGAAAGAACAAACTGCTCTTGCCCAACATCACTTTTTAACAGGTCATAATTTTAATTTTAATAAATTCAAAATTTTAGACATAGAAAACAATTTGTATAAAAGGTCCATTTCTGAAATGATTCATATTAACATTAACAACACCGTTAATTGTAGATCGGATACTCAAAACCTTAGCGCTCAATACAACCATCTGTTATATATTTATAAGCACGAAATATCCAAGTAGTTATAAACTGGAAATTCTATATTTGGATTATTAATGGGAAAAAATCCTAATTATATTTCTTGCTTGTTTTAATGAAAATAAAAATTGAAAGAATTAATTAATAAAAAACAGTACATTTGTTATCATTTAAACTGATATAGTACCATCGATGCATTCCACGAACATACCTACATCTATAATATAAACAAATAAAGTTCAGATAAAATTACTTCTAATTTTAATATTTAGTTTAGTGCCCGCTGTGATTTTCATCGAGAACGATATATTTATATGTTTATAATTTTGCTTATTGTTCGTAAAAATTCATCATAGTTGGTGTTTTTACATTTTAATCATTGTGTGCGTATTATTTAAGTTTCTTGTGTTGTGATGCTCCCCATATATTTTAATATCTATGGACTATACAACATAGATTTAGAGAGAATGACACAAACTACTTTTTGATACAAAAATAGGTATGTTGAATGTTTTATTTTGGCATCGTTCTAGTGTGCTTTTTAACTGTATGTTGGGTTTGTTACCTAATATTAAAAAGGTTATAAAAAAAGAGGAGGTTATTTATGGGTTTCACCTGCATATCACTCTGTAAAAATTGTTTGTTTATTTTATTTTTTATTTATTTACTAACTTTTCTATTATATCAAATTCTACTGTACTTGTATAAGATTGTTATCTGCAGTTTTGTAACGCGTTGCTCTTTTACAGCCTTGATAAAGACCGCAACATTTTTGAAGAAAAGTAGTTTTTTTCCACGTCCAAAACCTGCGAACTTCTCATTTCGTAAATAATAAAGAAATGAATTGTTGCATTGAAAGGGATTTATAATGTACTGTTTTATTAAAAATAATCATATAAAAACAAAACTTCCAATTTTTTAATCATTTGTTTACCATCATCAGTTGTCTTATTTTATAATAATGAAGCTAATTTTGTCAATATCACAAAATTAGCTAGATTACTAAAAACAAGTATTTTTCTTTTTAATTTGATTCCTTAGCTAGTTAAGTACTTAAGTATTTTTATAACAATAAATAAATGATAATAATATTTATTATATGAATTTTGCTTTGTTTATCTATAGATTTGTATAGCTTACAGTGTATTGTTTTAATAAGTTGTTAATCAAAAATATTACTTAATAATAAATAAAAATGAATTAAAATATTTAATTCTGCACTTTTTGCATTTTGAAACCGTCTTTCGTCAATACCAAATCATGGAGTCCTATTTTGTTTTTTTTTTGAAAAATGTTTCATTTTTGTAACTACGGTATCCATTTACTTGATAATGTTTTTTTAAATAAATTTTAATAATGTACACTAACTCTCTTATCATACAACTTTTATATAGGTGATTTTTGGTATATCAACTTCTTTTGACGAGTTCTACAAGCTGTTAAAATAAATTACTCAACTTTAAAAAGACCCTGTATACAGAGTGATTCTTTTCTATGTTAAGTACAGAGATCCGATGCATCTACAGCATGGTTAAATGGGAAAACAATTAATTTTTTCAGACAAAACAAAGAGTTATAGAAACTAAGCTTTAAAACTATATTTGTTTTCCTATTTAATCATCCCTATGTAGCTGCAGAAGCTTTGTCAGATCCCTGTACTAAACATCAAAAAAAACTTATCCTTTACCTCCTTGGTACCTCCACTACCTGTAAATATGTTAGAAGCTTAAAACCACGGTAATTGTTTACAAACCGGACGCATCGCCGATTTTAATGAAATTTGGTATACGGGGGTTTTTTTCGGACACACTTTGTTTTCGAGATATCCATTATCAAACTTAAAAAGCAAGTTTACGTAATTTACACTACATCAAATATTAAGTGCCAATTTAGCGGAAAACTCAAGAATTGCGTGCAAAAAGAAGGGGGACATGGTGAGTTTAGGTTAGTTTTCTATTCAAGATTGATGATGAATATATCAAGAATGAAACGTGTCCGAAAAAAATTCTTTTAGATTGGTAATTAGCGCCCCAAAAAGCCCCGTATTCCAAATTTTATTAAAATCGGCGATGCGTCCGGTTTGTACCAAACCACAATACAATATAAAATTTATTTTTTAGATGACAATGTCGATTGTAAAGGGTTATAAAGTAACTGATGCCGAGAGAAAAACACGTGTAGGCATTGCTGTCAAGAATTATGACGAGCTTAAAAGAAAACGATTGAAAAGTTTAAATTGTCTTTAAACCCAACAGAAATTAATTTCCAAACGCCTGATGGAACAATGGTAGAAAGTGACGACTATTTTCAAACTCTGCCAGCACAGACACTTTTAATTTGGGTAATTTTAAAAATATACTTACTGCCGTATTCACCATTCTTTATAATTATCTGCCTGATAGTTATCTGTTAGCCAAGGCCTCGGTCTGAATTTGCTCAAAGCATTTACGACGTATAGTATACAGAAAATGTTTAAACAGGCTGTTAAGCAGCCCGATAAATATTTATCAAAGATTGGTGAATACGGCCGTTAGGATCTAAATTATTGTAATAACACTAATTTAAGGACTGATACATATTCAAAATTAGAAGTAGTAATTTATATAACAAGTGCATAAAGTGATACATTTTATCCCATGAGTAAAAAATAAACACATTATGCATTTGTTGCATGCTATATTTTTTCTACGGCCCTCCAGATTTCTTTGTAATATCTAAAATTTGTTGGGTAGTTTGACCCCATCGGGTCATAATCTAGGTTATTTCAAGGTCAAACCATTAAAGTTCGTCGAAAATAAACCACAATCGTGGTATCTTAATGTTGTTAAAATCCAAAGTCAAATTGACTGCTTAACCCCATTTTGTTAAGGTCAAGGTTAAATCATTAATATTTATCGAAAAACACCACCATCATGGTATTTTTATGGTTTCAGGGGCGCTGAATCCGAATCCGTGGTCAAATTGACGCCATCGGGTTGAGATCACGGAGATATCAAAATCAAATCATCAGAAGTTATCGAAATAGACCACAATCATGATATCTTGAGGTTTTTTGTATCGCTGACCTTAAAATGACCTTTTGACCATGACCTAATGGGGTCAGACTGACCCCGGATTCGTATTCAGCGACTCCAAACACATATAGATACCCCGAGTGTAGTCCATTTTCGATTAATTTTGATGATTTCACCTTGATTTTGACCTGATTCACAGATTCGGATTAGGCGACCGCAAAAACATTTAAATTAACAATTAATTAATTTTAATTTTTAATAAATTTACCTCGTAACCTGTCAAATTTTAAATGTAGTGACACATAAACTAAAAGAAATAATGGCGGAATTTGTGGTATTTTGATCTTTGGTTTAGTTCATATTAAAATAAATTCTAGTAGGCTATAAAACAAAACACTAATTTAAAGTGGTAATTTTACACACTATGTAGTGTACCAGAATCACTGATCTGGATGGATTGCCAAGGGGCGCCGAACGGTCAATCGGCATTATCGAGCATTATTTATCAACCTGTTGTCTGGATTTCCTGTTCGAAGTTCTGAGAGCACGGTGAGCAACGGTGAGCCAGTTTCGTATTTGGTCATGGCTTTTAAAAATACGCATGCTCGTAAATGCATCCAGTTGTTTACTGCCCAAAATCGTAAAAATCCGATAAATCTTCGTCCTTATAGTCTTTGCTAATCTTAATCGATGTCGATATTGATGACCAAAATAAAGTACTTTATCCTCATGATATTAATAACAAAAAAGCATTTTTATAACGGACGAAAAAATACGTATTTTTTAAAGACGTTTTTGTTTTTGCAACTATATAGGTATTTGATCAATTTAGCTTATCTGTTTACTACTAAAATTACTATTTAACCAGTCAACTATCATTCAATAAGCAAACTTAATTTAGCTTGTTTTAAATTAAAAAAACTATCTGTATACAGTGTGTCCCAAAATAGGTGTTACGTGTTACAACAGGACAAATGGACCAAGTTATTTTTAATTTTAAATCGACATTTTGGAAAAACTGGTTGCATGGTCTAAAACCAAGAAGTAAAGGGCCTTTGAATAAGAGTGATAGTTTTCTTAATAGAGATGTCTCGGTTTCTAATCCATATATTTTTTAATTTCGGGGTGTTACTATATTTACTATAGTGTGCAGTTTTATAATGTAGCGTCTGACAACTATTGATCGGTTGGAAGTAATAAAAAATATTACCAAAGTGCTACCTTAGTTGTGGCTACTCAATGTTTATTCATTCTAGAATTGGGTCGTCATTGTCCGTACTCTGTGCAGGTTATACGCCGCACTGTGGAAAAGTTTTAAAAGTGATTTTGAAGGTAAAGTTAACTTACGTTCACACTTTTCCACAGTGCGGCGTATAAACATTAACACATAAAATTTTGTTATATTAAAAAAAATAAAAGTATTTTACTTTTTGGTATTTTTCATATTTTAACTTATAACTTGCCCTGTATTATCCGAATCAGAGTAAAATTTTGTATTTCTTAGTTTTAGACCATGTGGCCAGTTTTCCCAAAATGCCGATTTAAAATTTAAACATTTTTGATTCATCATCACTTTGACACCCTGTATCTCGCAAAACAATCAACATTTTGACTAAAGTAATTTGATTTTAGATACTTGTATTTTAACCCAGGGTATATCTGGTAATATTTTTACAGACTTCCATTACAAAAAAAAATGCCGCTGGGCCACTGGATTAAATTATTTGTAAAAATGTCCAGGCCTCCATAACAGCAATTTCCTTTATTTGCTCCTACACGCTTAAAAGCAACGATGTTAGAGAAGAGAATACGTAAAAAATATTAATTACTCTCTGATTATTAATTCAATTATTTATTTTGTTTACCTCGCCTAGTAAAGAAAACATAATATGGTATTTCTAAAATCTAACAGATTCGAGGTCGATATAATTAAAACTTTTCCTTTGTGGGTGTGTATTTTCATAATTAATATATTTAGAGAAACTACAAATTACTTTATATTCTTTGATTTACGAATATATAAAATATATAAAAATATTTCAAACATATGTATTAATTTTAATAATAAGTTTTTAATAAAGATAAAAAACGTGTTATTATTCTTCTTTGTCAGCTGTTTATGATTCGGGGTATAAATATGCAACTCTTTCTAAATCAGGCAGTTGAATATTGTATTTTATTATTTTTTAACTGTCCCTAATATAGCGATACTTTGTTGTGAGGTACATGTACAAGTAGTGATACACGCACCATTAGTGCGGTAAAGTGACAGTTGCTGCAAAATTTAGTTTGTTGTTCAGTATTTGTCACATTTTCTGATAAGCAGGATTTTACAAGTTAGCCCTTTAATGCTGCAAATAATACTTCTAAATTACATTAACATCGAATTGGCGATATTTAAAATATTAATCAAAAATTGTTTTTCTTTAAAGTTTAACACCCGGTATCCTGAAAACTATGCTTTTTCGCAATTCCGCAGTTGGTACAAAAAGTTAGTTACCATGGTTACCTACTAGGAGTTTTTCTTAACCGAATATTAACAGGTTTTGGTTGTGGTATTTTTTTAGTATGATTTGTCGGTAAATATTTTTTAAACTTTATTGAATGACGATGATGAAATATATTTCATCGTTTTATCCGTATATGATTTTTTTCTTGCAGATAAAATGCGGGGAAAGAGCAGAGACCGATGCCGAAATTTTATACAAAACCATAAGAGAGGTCAATGAAGAATATTTAAATGCGGGAGAGAAGGTCCAAGAATTCTTTACAGAAAAAATGAAAAATAAAGTATTTAAACTGGCTGAAGTCCTTAAAGGAATTGATGCTGAGAAAGTAAAACTCAGTGCCAAGTCCGAACATCCAGAATGGTTTGAGGGTGAGTTATCTTGTTTATATTAATAGGTATTTGTAAAACGCCAATTTAAGGTTTTAAAAATTATTAATGGGCAGTAATAAACCATCAGCCAATAGGACCCAGTATGCCATTTTAAACAGTAAATATTGACGATACGCTGTTAAAAAAAAACATTTTACAGGTTCAAGTTTATAGTTTTGAGATCCTACAATGAAAAAAAAATTAATCAATGTGTACCACACAATCCTAACTGAAAATGTTTTTTTCGAATTTTCTTCGGTTTTTTTGTCTATGAACTTAGAAAAATGTTTCCAACTTAACCACTATATGGATCACATAACTTTTTCATTCGGCTTTAATTTGCTATTTTTAAAAGTTCGATACAACCACTTCTTGCTGAGATATCGAACTTCATTGAAAAAGGATCTTTTTGTCTTTAACCATTAATATCTCAGCAACCCCTAATTGCACAAGAAAATTAAGAAAGGATTTGAAATCTTGCATTAATTTCCCACAAACATGGTCTACGGCTTTTTGAAAAAAGTATACAGGGTGGTCCCTAAGTAATGGGCCAAAATTAAACTACAGAATTGCGACGTTAAAATATTGGGATTTAACTAAACTTACCTTAGTACAAAAGTTGATATTAACTGAGATACAGGGTATCAAAGTTTTGAATGATGTCAAAAAACAAATTTCAACCTGTCATGATATTTGTGTTCAGTACTGTTTGGTAAGTTATCGTGGAAAGACTTAACCCCCGACACAACGTCTAAAACTTGTTCAACTTTATTATGAAAATCATCATTCTCCAAAGAATGTGTTTCGTGCGCTTCAGGCAACTTATGGTCCACGCATAATCGACCTACTATTCGCTGTACCATCACAAATTTGAACTCCAATTTTTTTATTAGATAATCCTTAACCAAATGAGCTACATCCAGCACGCAATGCAGAAAATATAGCGGCAGTAGCTGCAAGTGTACGCGATGATCCTGACGAATCGATTTGGCGCTCGGAAATTGGAGCTTAACCCGTTATGTCCCAGAATTTTTTTGCAATATATTAAGGTTTTTTTATAAAAAAGGTTTACTTAGGGTTATGGAAACTTAAAAATAGGTAAGTTTTATTTTTCGTGTCATTAGTTTTTTAAAAATTGATGTTGCCATATGGCAACGTCGGGACATATTGAGAATTCGAAATAAGTTAACGATACAAGCAATATTTAAAGAAATCTTTATTGAACTTAACAATATTTATAAGTACTAGTCTTGTAAATGATATCCCTTAAAGCATTTAATACACAGACCAACATTGCACTTCTCGCAAGCAGTACGCATAATACTGTTGCAATAATCTCCAGCGCATCGTCTTTTTTTTCTATAGGAATTGGCCAGTGATTAAGGCCATCATAGCGAAGCGTTTCGTAGGGTGTATCTTCCAGTTTACGTTTTCGTGAAGGCCCAGATCCTTTAGCATCTTGTCCAAAGTGTTTGCAATAATATATTGCAATATGGCGCCGAAATTCTTGCTGGGACAAGGTCGGATGTGCCGATCTGTGGAGCTGCCAGGCATTTTGTACTGATACGTCGATCAGCCAAGTAAAAATACAACTCCACCACTTTTTACCTCTATTTCCAATGCGGTATAAATTGACATTCTGATCCATCCGATCTACGCCACCCATGTGTTTGTTATAATGACCGATAACACACGGACGAGACACACTTATTCGCTGTCTTTGAGCTTTAGAATAGCGTTGGACTTTCGACACTGGATTTACTCCAAATGTTGTTGATGCCATTGACACTACAGAATTATCTACCCATTTTGTTACGACAATTTCCGGGTCTTCAGATTTTGAGGAAACAGCGAAACCTCGTGGTTTACTCTTTAGTTTATCCTTGGGATCCAGAGGACAACTTTTGGGAATTCTGTTCTCTCTTATGGTCCCAGATGCAGAATACCCACGAGATTTTAAATATGCTAATAGTGGAAATCCGGTGAATAAATTGTCGAAGTAAAATGAAAATGCCAGTTCTTGAACATCAGGTGAAAAATCATCAATCATACTAACAAGTGGAGCAGCACATTTTCCAAACCTTTCTTCGTACAGAGGGTTTGATCTTGGATTGTTACCTTGATATATTTCAAAGTTTACAAGATAACCGGCGGGGGTACATAGCGACCATACTTTGTAACCAAAACGCAACGGCTTGCCTCTTATGAATTGCTTACAGCCATGTCTACCAAAATAAGCAATCATACTTTCATCGTAGGATAAATTTTGCTCAGGATGAAAGTGTTTTAGAAAATTTGATTTCAAATGATCTGTTACGGGTCTAAGCTTCCACATTTTATCCTTATCAGTACCCGTTTTACGACTATCCTCGAAATGTAGAAACTGCAATATTTGTTGAAATCGGTTTCTACGCATTGATTTCAATACCATGACATTTTGAAGATCTTCTTCAGTACTCTAAAGCGTTCTGACACGACTGTGGTAATTATAGCCAGTAATGAGTAGGATAGCAATGAATACTTTTAACTCCTCTACAGAAATATTAGGATTTGGTTTGCCTAGAAAAGTTGCATATCTTCCTGATTCATTACAAATATGCTGAAGTAAATCATCATCGACGAATTTTTCGAACTGTTCATGGGCTTTTAGCAATTTGCAGTCTTCATAATTTGCTGGTGGAAATATTGGAGTCATTCCGGTAAGATTATCTTCTCTCCAGGTAAACTTAGTGTCTTTATCAGAAAGCGGAATTGTACCCATATATTTAGATGGAAGGACTTTACGTAAACGACTGGCACCAGAAGAAGTTGATGGTTCAGTAATAAATGAAGTCTGGGGTTCCTTTGTAGAATTCTCTTGAAGTTTGCGCAATACATCAGCTAAAATTTCATCGTCGCTTGAAGATTCATCTTGAGATGTTCTTTCTGACTCTACTAAGGTGTCCTTGATAGAAATAATACGCCGACCAGATCCTAATACTATCTCACAATTTGCCTTTAGCTGACTAGGACATACATCATCGGCCACACCTTCTTCTTCTTCAGTACCGTCGTCTTCACCGCTTAATTCCCCATCCTCTATGTCCGGTGGTTCTATGTACACTGCTCTAGCTTCATCATCATCTGACATAATTTCATCTAAGTAATCCAGAGCTTCTTGAAGTGATATTGCTCTGTAAAATAAAACCTGGAGCTAGAATTGTGGATAAGATAAACTAGATGATGGAATGCGACTTTGCTTTAGCAACAAAATAAACGATATTTTCAGTACAAAATAATATTCTGCACAATGTTTCACCTGTGAGTTTGTTATCAAAAAAAGTAAATAGATTTTAACAAAACGTTTTTACTATGTACGAATAGTTTTCATCTAAAAATAAATTAACGACGTTTATTTTAAATTAATTAAACTTTTAAAAAGCAAATTGCAACTCAATGAACCTATATCCTTCTAGATGATATTACAACGTTGTAAAAAAATATATATATTACGAAAAAATATAAAAAATAAATTTACCTTGTCATGTAGTTGGAATCACATTTTTCCGCCATTTTTCTTTTACCTTGAAAGTTAACGGTACGCTCACTGCAAACTCGTTCGTAAGACTGACCTGCCGGTTTGGCGCGCTCAAGAAGGTCCCTTAGTAAGCATAAAACGATGGTCAGCGGACAACATAACGTTAGCTTTGATTGGTTAGAAAATTGTTTCCGTAGGTAGCCGTAACGTTGCCACTTGGCAACTCTGGGACAATTCGGGTTAAGAACAGACCATGTTAGGCGCAGTTAAGGCTAACATTTGAAAGACATAATCTTTAAAAAAATGTAAGATATAGTTCTTTTGTATGATAATAAATATTGCTTGATAAAGTTAATTTTTTTATTGTTTTAAATTTTTTTTCAAAAATCTGCCTCACCATAAACGAATGATTTAATGTATTTATCCATATACTTTTTGGTTGCACTAAACCACTTAATTGCAAATATCTTAAAAACGGTTGTTCAAAGCCATTCTTACAAAGTACACCTTTTTTGTGTAGAAAGCATGGGAGAATTTACTGATTAACTTAAATGGCATATACAGAATAGCAAAAAAATATTGGGACGTTTTAAAGAAATTCAAAGTAGTGTGGTGGCGTTCTCATGTTAACACCTAAAAATTAACATTTTATATGAATAGCTCATATAAATAACCTATGTACCAAGTTTTATTACAATATTCCAAACGTATGAAATATTATCGATATATTTAAAAAAAAAAAAAAGAACTTTGACACCCTGTATCTCCGTTAATATCAACTTTTGTACTACGGTAAGTTTAGTTAAATCGCAATATTTTAACGTCGCAATTCTTCTGTTGTATTGAAGGTTAAAGACAAGGTAAAAAAAATTAAAGCTGAATTAACAAGTTATCCAAACCATTTAAGTTGGAAAAAACTCAAGTTCGTAGACCAAAAAAAAAAGAACCGAAAAAACGAAAAATAATCCTTTTCGGTATTCATTAGAATTGCGCGGTACAAGTTGGCTGAAAAATGTTTTCATTGTAAGATTTCAAAACTAGAAACTTTAAGCTTTAAAATGCTTTTTTTAAAATCTCGAAATACAACTACTTGTAAAACCTCAAAACATTTGGATTATTGTTGTATCCTTTAATTTTTTCCACTAGTGCATGTAGTTCCGGTTATATATTTTGTTAATATTACAAGTTTATACCACTGTGTGTAACCCTTGATTAACAAATAAAAAGTGTCTTGATCTTGCCTTACATGGATGCAACTATTTTTAAGACAAATATACTCTTAATAACTTTAATTAAGGATAAATGGCTTATTGACCACGATTTTTTAAAACTCTTTTTTACAAAAGGAATTATCTGCTTATAGTTGATATTACTGAAAAATCAAATATGCGCTTTCGATGTTATTCTTTATTTTTTTTTATTCTTTCTTTGTATTTTGTTTTTGTGTATGTAATTTTAGATATGTTACCACCTTCTATTTTCTTCTGTACCTTATAAATGAATTTTTTAAAAATATGGATTAAAAAAGTTTGACGTTTATTATGTTCATGAAGCTATTCATAATGGTTTCCGTGAAAGATCTTTTAAAAAAACTATTAAACTTACAAATGTCTACTTATTATATTACTGTTTTTTTATTCCTATCACACTTTAAACTTTTGGCTTTATAAAATTAGTAGGGAAAGAAGGACAGTTCACGGACCTCCGTCCCCCGGGGAGCTTGTTATCTCGAAATCTCTGACGTCACATCTCTGACATCATACATTAGGAATCTTGCGCAAGTCCATATTTAGGGCGTGGTCAATCAGCCAATCAGACTTCACGTATCAGACACGTCACCCTGCAGCCAATCAGCCAGCAGACACGTCATCAGGATCTCCGCCCATCAGGTAGTTAAGCCCCTCCCCTGTTGCAGGATAGGGGGATGCAAGATTGTGGGCGGGCACGATAGCGCGTTAGGTGCTGCCCCCATCGCTGCAGGATAGGAGGATGCGAGATTGTGGGCGGGCACGATAGCGTGATAACCCGCTAGCACGCTAGGGGGCCTTTCGAAATTTGGAAATATCGAAATTTGGAAATATCGAAATTTCGCACCAACAACAGCATAATCTATCATCTGTCAAACGTCATCAAGATCTCAGACTGTCACACCATCTTTTAACAGCTGTCATCTGTCAAACGTCATCAAGATCTCAGACTGTCACGCCATCTGCTAATCTTGATGACGTTTGACGGATGACAGCTGTTAAAAGAAGAAGAATCGCATCATAACCTCATTTAAGGCGTAGGTCTAGAGCGCAGACGCGAACCTTAAAGTTATAGGTCGATATTAAACTTTTAAAGACAAATAAAACACATTGTATATAATAAATTAAATTTATTTAAGCCACATTGTACATTGACTTTTAGCAATTTTATACACAAGTTTAGTTAGTAATACACTACAAGCTACGGCAATAAAAATAATTAAACTATAATAATTATCATCTGGGCGGATGTCAACTGCTGGAATCTCTGTAGTGGTTATGTTGTCACATGGTTCAGGAACTTGACTTATTAATGTTTTCCATTCCGTTTCACCAAAAGTATGATCCCTATAGTGGAATTTGACCTTGTATCGGAGATATTTTTGAGCTGACGCTGGTACAAGTGTCTTAAAAAGGCCTACATGATGTCTATCTATTGCTTCATATTGTAGTGTAACCCAAGAATTATTTGAAGGAAAATCTTTGGTTTCTAACATTATCGAAGCAGCTGACGTATTATAAGGCGCATAAATGTAAAAACATTTTGCACTAAAGCTACTAATACGACGTATGACGAACTTAACAGAGCCATGACTGAAACGTGAATGAGCTAAGGTTGTAATGTTGAAATGACGAACTTTTATGCATGATTCACCCAAAAACCTAGCTTCTGACTTAATTTCTTGCCTGTTTCTTACAACCAATTCATCCACATATTTCCAGTACGTAGATTCGGTAGACATGTTTGACGAACAATCACTAGCCATTGCTGTAGTTCAACTAAAGTCAGGGAGAGCGTGTTTCTGATTATTAAACTAAATTTCCCCCACTCCTCAAGGCGTTAATGTTAAGTTCTAGAAACAAAAGCTTGGATAATGCCCAACCACTCCCTCTCTCGGAGAATTCGGAAGCTTTTACAATTAGGACGGTTTGAAAATCGCTGATAATAGAATCCAAAGAGGTATATTGGTCAACGATAGTATAACGAGAATTGAAGGATTTAATTTCTACATCTCCAGTCGAGGGTAATACATAGCTACCATAAAGCGACATATTCACTTTAACACGTGGATGTTCCTCCAAACAGTTACTTAGTAATTTTTTAATTTTATCTGTTAGAGCGGTTAAAAACAGCCTAACATCGGTTTTTTGGGTAGGGTTAAATAGATGATACACCTTCATGCGGTTCTTAAAAGCTGTTGCCACTAGTTTAACATCTTCATCAATGTCTTGATAGCAGTTTTCTTTATGTCTTCGTGTATGATTGTGTCTACTATTTAATGAAAATTCTTGATTACACTGATTACAGAACGGCATTGTAAGAACGTAACAGGAACGTACCACTAACGTAACTAGAACGTAGCACTAACGTAACTGGGCTTAAACTGAAGTATTTTCTACTGTGTGAGCACTTTTTCTTTCGCGAAGAGGAGGAACTTTTAACAACATAAATGGAGGAAGATCTTCATACTCTATACCTCTAAAAGATAGATAATTCTTTAGTTTCTTAAACTCGGGATGAACTCCAATCTTGAGAGGGGTTTTTCTACGTTTTACATCTCTAATTTTTAATGCTAAGTAGGCACTTAACACAATTTCAAGTTTACGAAAAAATTCAGGATTCTGTTCTCCAACTGGTGGTGTTACAGGAAGCGGAAAATTCCCTGCTCTTCGATCTCTTGTCAAAAAGTTCTTCTTCAAAATCTTTTTCACCCATCGCTCAAACAAATAGGGCCTTCGAATAAGATATAGGTAAATTATAGGAGCAAATTGAGAACGATCACTTTGTAATTCCTCTTCCATCTCATAACCAGGATCCTCTTCTATATCATAAAATCGGTATACCCAGCCAGCATCAGAGATATAAGAACGTATCGCTTCATCAGGAATCAAGGATTCTCCGTAAGCGACTTGAAGTTTGTAAGAATCACCACACATCTTGACGAAGCTTATTTCACAACTAACTAGATCAACAAAACTGAGAACCTTTTAAGGCTTACTTAGAAACAAGCTTGATCAATCAGAAACGCGTATTAACAGGTTGAGACTTGTTATTCGCAAACATCCTGTTTAATGGTAAAGCCATTTCCTGTTGTTAACTGCACCTGCATCCTGTTGTTAACCGCAAACATCCTGTTGCTCATTAAAATTACTGATAAGGCGTTTCCTGTCTAAACCACATCCTTGGAGATATCAATCCAGCTGTTGTGACTCTTATCAAGACCGAGCCATTTAACATACATTTTATTGCCTTTTTACGCAACACTTGTTCGATAAGATAAACATCTGGCTGCTTAGTTTTTTGTAATTCATGTTCATAAAAACCGCCACTTATAGGGTGTCCTCGCATATCTTCCAGCAAATATGTTGTTGGATTCGTAATTTTAACTTTAATAATTTTAAACAATTCCGTCGTCCAATTAGGCACATAGCCCTTTTCAAAAACATGTTTAGATTTACTGATGCGTACAATGTCTCCAACTTTGAATTTTTGTTTAGCAGCAATCTTGATATGACTGTAAACGGACTTAAGGAGTTGTTGCTCGTTTTCTTTGCTAACATCTTTAGGCTTCATCTTAATAGTGCGATGCTTTGTATTATTATAAGCATTGGTAACTTGTTGCAACAAGTCGAGCCACTTGTGATTGCCATTTAACGTGAACAATCTGAATATTTTTTCTTTTATGGTACGAATAACGCGTTCAGCAATAGATGCTTTTAAAATGCTAAAAGTGCTATAGTGTTGGATTCCATGTTTTTTCATAAGGTCTTGAAAACTGCTATTGTAGTATTCTTTACCATTGTCTGTAACCAATTTTTTCGGTATTCTTTTAGACTGTTTAAGTATATTTTCCATAGCCTTGGTAACATCCTGAGCAGATTTCGACTTTATCGGTCTGGTCCATAGAAATTTGGAAAAACAATCAATTACCACAAGTATATATTTAAATCCTTTGTTCTCACGAGCGTACTGATCGAGCTGCGCCAAATCAGAAGCAAAAGTATCATCTAACCCATATTGGATAAATCTTCGACGATTAAATTTGTTTCTAGCAGGCTTATGTAACTCTCTAACCACTTGTTCTCGCGCCTTCGACATGACTGCCTTAATTACTTCTTAACAAACTATATATCAATCGGCTATAGATCAAAATTAATATCACTACCAGTATCTATACCCAACGTTTCGATATTCTTCTTCATTTTAACTATTTCATCATTAATCTTTTTAATCTCTTGCATTTCCTTATTCTTATTATCGTTAGCGAAAGTTATGAGATTCGTTATATCTAATACATGAGTTTGCTCAAGTTTTTCAAGTTTTGAATGAATCACCATCAGATCAACAGTTTTCTCTTTCTTAAGACTCTCAACTTCATCCTTTATAGGTATAAGAGAGTTTTGAGTTAAAGTATTCGTATAGTCTCTTAAGCTATAGTCAAGTTTAGAAAATTCTGGTTTAAAACTATCTATAAGTGTTTGTTGTGATAAATGACTATTTTGCAGAACACTTAGAATTTTCTTTATTTCAACCAAATCATCATTAATCTTTTTAATCTCCTGCATATCGTCTTGCTTAAGACGTTTAAGATCATCTATAAGATTCGTTACAGCTTTAGCATTAGTTTTCTTAAGTTCTTCAATTTTCGAATGAATTAATTTTAAATCGTCAGCTTTCTCTTTCTCCAGTTTTTCCACATGTGCATTTAAAGTTTTAATAAAGTCACGAAGTTGTTGTTCGGCTACATAATCAACATAACTTTTTGTGGAAGCATCACTATCTTCTGTAGGCTGTTTCACATTACAAAGTCTATGATCTCTAACATTATAATCACCATCTTTTGTTAAGGTGATAATGGTAGGATTTTGCATAAATTTAACCTCCTTTTGAAGCGAAGAGGTAGGCAGAGAACGTCCGAACTTGTCCATGGTTCAAGCTATACTAAAGAATTATTTAAGTGATCTCTAATAAAACTCAATAACACCAAGTCGATTAAGCTCTCCCAAAATATTGGTAATTTCATTTGAGGTATTATTATTACCAATCTGTTTAGCGGCTTCCAACTTTTTTAATCGCTCTACCAACTCATTTACATCATTGTAAAAGATAAACTCTTTAGGTTTTTCCGTATATTCTATTAAAGCAGATCCTTTTTTCGATGAAGAAGTAGACTTTACAGTTCTTATAACACTTTTAGATACGCTCGATTGAGTAGGCGTGGAAGATTTACGTTTAAGTATAGAAGCTTGACTAGAAGCCGAAAGTAATGGTTGAATAACTTTAGTATATTTAGAACCTCTATTTCCTCTTAACTGTCCGGAAGGCTCAAAGTTTTTCTATGAACATTAGTTTGTTCTAATATTCGCCGAAAATTCTCTCTATCTTCTGGTTTTTGATTACGAGGATCTTGTTCTTTTAAAAACAAAAAATCGTAAAGACCGGGAGTTCCCGGATAAATGGTATTATCGATCTTAATATCGCCATTTTTCATGAAAGAAAACGGTTTTGAACCCAACATCCACTTATCGGTTGTGTCATCATAAGTTAATCCATAAATAAAATCTATAGCTGAATTACGCGTCCAAAATAGATGGACATAATCTCGGGCAATTTTTGGATATTGTTCTATAAACTCTTCATATAACTCGGGGTTTTCCATCAGAGTATTATTCAATTCATCTGTAAAGGAGCGTTGTTGTTGTTGTTGTTGTGGAAACACCTCGTCATCATCGCTTTCACCCATATTTTCAGCAACCACATATTCTGGCTGAAACGAGGTTGATGGTTTAGTTTCTTCTTCTTTTTCAAATTTTATTCTCTTGACTTCAGGCTTAAGCAAAGTTTTAGACCGTTTAACAGCTGCTAGTTTATTAAGCGGTTCGGTAATAGGTTTTAAAAACTTATTAAGCGCCTCATCTTCTTCCGTTCTCTCCAACTTTAACGCTAAGTACTTTTTCCGAATACTATTGGTAGCTTCAATTATTTTACGCTTTACATCCTTGTCCAACTTGTTCAGATCCATGGTTGAGAACTGTTAGCAGATCGTCTTCCTAAACCGGTATTTCAAACCGGTAGCGGTATTTAAAACAGGTCTGTATTTTAAACCGGTATCGGTATTTAAAACCGGTAGCGGTATTTTAAACCGGTCTGTATTTTAAACCGGTAGCGGTATTTAAAACAGGTCTGTATTTTAAACAGGTAGCGGTATTTCAAACCGGTAGCGGTATTTAAAACAGGTCCGTATTTTAAACAGGTAGCGGTATTTCAAACCGGTAGCGGTATTTTAAACCGGTCTGTATTTTAAACCGGTAGCGGTATTTAAAACAGGTTTGTATTTTAAACAGGTAGCGGTATTTCAAACCGGTAGCGGTATTTAAAACAGGTCCGTATCCTATGACGTCACCAGTTATACTAACTGTTCACTCGCATGTTAGGGTATTATAAAGGTGTCGAATTTATTGCGATATCTTCCTTTGGCTAAATCACAATCCTTAACAATGACTAAGAATCCATAATTTTCTCGCCAACACTCACTGCAAACCTGTTTAAACTTGTCAAACGACATATCTGTTGTAACATGATCATCGTAAATGTGTTTCAAGTTGGTATCATCTTGTTTGAATAACACAAGCACATTGGCATTATCACGCACTAGTTGTTTAGGTATTTTCGAATAAGTCTGACACAAATAAAAAGAATCAACTTCACTATGACGGCCCATACAGAAATAATTTCTTATTTTATCCTGTTTTTCACAAGCAACATCGTCGAAAATGAATATAGAGTGAGGTTTAGCAAGCGCTGGATCGATGACGTCATCGTTCTCGCTGAATCCGAAAAATTTTACACCAACAATCGGTTTTAAAGCTGTTTGTAAAAACAGATATTTTTCCTGCAGTAATGATTTCGAATAAACATACACGTGTTGAAATTTTAGCCCGTTTTCATCTACCAAGAGACTTAGCAAAACATTGGTTTTTCCACAATTACTAGGCCCACATATCAAAGCTCTTATCGTATTGGGAAAAAGCCGACCATGACGAGTGTTGGGTTTTTTAAACGTAAATCAAAATTACCGATATTAATACCAATCTTTTGTTTCTCTTTGCGCATGACTATAAAAGTAGTCCACACCCTCGGACGACTTTAGTCGTAATGAGACCGTTGAAGGGTGCAGGTGTCTTAAATACAGTTATTAACAAGTTGCCAGTCGAACTTCATTTACCAGGGTATTCGTATTGTGGTCCGGGTACGCGACTTAGAGAAAGATTAGCTCGAGGTGATCCGCCAATAAATAAGTTGGACAGTCATTGTCGCGATCACGATATTTCCTACGCTCAAAGCAAAGATTTAAATCAAAGACATTTAGCCGATAGGAAATTAGAGTATAGAGCTTGGGATCGAGTAAAGGCAAAAGATTCTAGTTTAGGCGAAAAGAGCGCGGCCTGGTTCGTGACTAACGCTATGAAGGTTAAACGTAAGATTGGTGCAGGCTGTTGCAAAAAGCCATTTTCAACGTGCGTTAGAAAGATCAAAAAACAGTTTAAAGGTGAAGGTATTAAAAATTATGGTAAAGTGTTGAAAGCTGCACGATTGTCGGTGAAAAGTCTTGGAGGACGCAGAAAAATCCGTATACCAAGAGTAATACCCGTCCCTAAAATTGGCGGTATTCTCCCGTTAATCCCGATATTCGCCGGGCTCAGCGCTTTGGGAGCACTTAGCGGTGGAGCTGCAGGCGTAATGAATGCCGTAAACAACGCCAAAAATGCTGCGGATAAATTAAAGGAATCACAAAGGCATAACGAAACAATGGAAGCAATAGCTTTAGGTAAAAAGGCAGTGGTCTCTATTTGAAAAAATATAAACAAGGACTTGGCTTATACTTGAAAAAGATGCCAAAAAACTACCAATAAAGCTGCCTGATAGACCGTTAACCGATCGGGATATTAAACGTTATTCTACTCTGTTAAAAATACCAAATTTTAGAGGTGTTTTTATGCGTGATACTCTACCGAAATCTCCTAAACGCAAAGAGTGTGGTGTAATAAATTTAGATCGAAACGCAGGTGTCGGTACGCATTGGGTAGCTTACAAGAAAGATGGCAGCAAAGTTATTTATTTCGATAGTTTTGGTAATTTGAAACGGCCAAAGGAGTTTGTTAAATATGTTAAAAAGTGCAAAATATACTTCAACTATGAGCAGTATCAAAATTATGGCACGACAAATTGCGGGCATCTGACTTTAGCATTTCTTTACAATAGAAAACTATAAAACCAAAGTGATGTTTCCGCTGGCGTCAGTCATGTCTCAGACGTTCACGTTGAAAGGTCGTTCTCATCAGTTAGAGGCGAGTTTTACTCCTCCCGTTAGGCTCGATTCAGAAGACGATTATTCGCTAGCGCTCATTTCGCTAAATACTTGGAACTCGATTCCAAATATCGAGCCGGGTAAAAATAAACTCTATTACACCGATCAGCAAAAGCAGGAAAAGGTTTTGGAAATTCCCACTGGTTCATACGAATTGGAAGATATTAACAATTATTTGCAGCAGCATCTTCTTGATTCCGAGACCGCTACGAAAGAAGAGAAAAATCGAGTGTTTTTATTAAAACCAAACAATAATACGTTAAAGTGTGAATTGAAGAGTGTTTACGAAATAAATTTTAAACCAAAAGATAGTATTGGTAGATTGTTGGGATTTTCTCCTAGAGTGCTCAAAGCAAACACTTTACACGAATCGGATCTTCCCGTAGATATTATACAAGTTGTTACAATACGAGTTGAGTGCAATATTATTTCAGGATCTTATTATACAAGTAATCCTTCGCATACGCTGTACGAATTTACGCCAACAGTTGATCCTGGTTACAGTATAAATATCGAACCGAGAAATTTAATTTTCCTACCGGTTAATCGTAAGGAAATTGATAATATTACTCTCACACTCTTGGATCAAGACTCACAGCCGGTTAATTTTCGCGGTGAAGAAGTTGTCATCAGACTAGTACTTAGACGTCAGCATGGTTTTGGTGTTTAACAACTACTTAAGCAGTAACGCTACAGCTAACACTTCATTCGACCGTGATCCTTCAAAGGGTACACTCACGTCTGTGAATATAGCATTTTTACATTCTCTAAGCTCCAAGTATCGCTATCATGTCAGAAAAACTACAAATATTCAGACAAGTCCACAGTGATGATTCGGTCATTCGAGAAGAGTGGCACACCTATCATCCGTTTACCAAGTCTTTCAACAATAGTGATGAAATTGAAATTGTCATCAATCAGCAAGATGTATTTCTCGATATGAGCAATGCAGAACTTTACATTGAAGGTAAATTCGAAGAAGAAGCAGACGCTACCAAGAAAGGTACTTGTACGTTAACCAATAATGCGGGAGCTTTTCTGTTTGAATCGATTTCCTATGAAGTTAATGGCAAGGAGATTGAAAGGATTCGTGATCCTGGTATTGTTAGCATGGTTAAGAGTATGCTTTGTCTAAACGAACAAGAAAGTAAAGCGCTGGATATGGCTGGTTGGAACTGGCCTAGTGGTACTCTTAAAACTTTGGACGAAACTTCTAAACAATTCAGTCTACGTATTCCGCTCAGGTTTTTACTCGGCGTGTTTGCCGACTATAAAAATGTCGTCATGGGAAAACAAAAGCTTAAACTCGTTCGCGCAAGACATGATTATAATTGTTACATCACGACTGCAGGCGCGAATGAAATTCCTACGAAAAAGGCTAATATAACACTTGGTACTGTCGAGTTAAAAGTTAGACATATTTATCCAAGCGATGCCGTAAAATTAAGACTTTTGGACGATATTGCTAAAAATAAACCTATATTTATCGCATACCGCCATTGGGAATTACACGAATTGCCGGCTTTGAGAACTACGAAACGAGATATTTGGACGGTTAAAACAATGTCTGAACGAGCTCGCTACGTCATTGTATTTTTATGAAGAATCGGAAAGATAATTTCACGAGTGATTGTACGTACCTCGACAATTTAAACATTACCGATGTCAAGCTCTATTTAAATTCCGAATCCTATCCTTATGAAGCGTTAAATCTTAATTTTTCAAACAGACAATTTACTGAAGTCTATCGAATGTATACGGAATTTCAAAAATCCTAGCAAGCAGTTTAGCGAGCCTCTTATTGACTTTACAAAGTTTGCCAGCAGAGCTATTTTCGTAATTGATTGTTCTAAGCAAAATGAAGCTTTAAAAAGTAGCACGGTTGATGTGAAATTAGAATTTCAAAGTTCGGAAAATTTTTCTCAAGATTCGCGAGCCTTTTGCCTCATCGTGCATGATCGTGTCTTGGAATATCAAGCTTTAAGTGGTCAGGTGCGAGATATTTTGTAATCAGTTACCGATTAGTTCTTGTACAATGAAGTTCGTCGTGGTTGACGTTCAAGGCTGTTTTTCGCCCGAATTTTATGCAAAAGAACTAGCTATCTATGATGGCAAGCAAATGTTTGGTTATGTTTTTAAGCCGCTTATACCGTGGTATGAACTGACCGAAGATCAAAAGAAGCAAGTAAAATATCTGTATGGTAACCATCATGGAATCCATTACAACTATGGGGAATGGAAATATGACGAGCTGTATTCTATCATTTACAAGAATCTACGAGACGTTGACGTCATCTATGTCAAGGGCCATTTAAAGAAAGATTTTTTAATTAAGACATTTAGAGAAATGAAATTTGATTTACCTACTATTGTAAATTTAGAATTTTTAGCAAATGCTCCAAAATTAACAAAAAATGTTACTTCTTGTTCTTATCATAGTTTAGATATTTGTGTATGTAGTGTTAAGAATGCTTATATATTGTATGATTATATATTTAATCTTTTACCCTCAATAAATGAATAAAATCGATAATTTTGTGTTTTATTTCTTTAGTTTAGCTTCAGACAATGAGCAAGGCGGTTGTCATCACACTTGACACACATTTAAAAAATCTTAAAAAGTTGAAAAAAGATATTAAAGTTTACCAAGACAAAAAGTGTATGTTAAAATTATTTGCAAGATTGACTTTGAAAAATGACTACTAAAAGAATCACCCCCGTACGAGTTTATGACGTTGGCGATGTTATAAGAGTTTTGTATGATAATAATGGAGTTGTACTTACTTATCAGAAGGGACCTGTATTTCTCTTTTCCCACCAGGAGTTTGACGAGTTCTTGGAGCTGTTGAATCTTGTAACCAGTACTTGGATAGATCAAGACTTTAAAATTGGTGCTTACAATATTAACTATTGGCACGAGGAAGAAAGTCAAGGGATGAGGATTACGGATTTGGATAGCAGGGAATCGTTATATTTAGATAAGCCTGAATTGTTAGATTTTGTGAATCATAAATATGACTTGTATGAAATAAACAATAAATTTTTGTAACTTAATATTTGTTTTCTTAACCTAGAAATAATACGATAGATGTAGAAAATAAACCAATATTTATTAAGTTAAATAAATGTATAAAATGGGTACTCTTAACCTAGTAATGTATATAAAATTTATTCTTAGCCTAAATACAGAAATATAATAATAAATACAAATAATATAATACATATAAAATAAATACAATAAATACTTAGCCTAAAACACTATTACCTAATAATAATTACATAATAAATACCTAACCTAAAACCCAATAAAGGCTCTGCTGCCAAAAGATATTAAAATAAAGATAGCTGTCGTGATCAGTCTTTTGCTTATGAACTCTCCGTTGGTTCCTCGTATAATGCCAAATCTCGATGACCCCAAGCAAGCGTGTACTCGGAATCAGGTATAATGTAACGCTTGTCGTCCGCGTAAGACAGCGCTACCTTATTTTTCAGTTCGACATACATATCGTGTAAATGTGAACGGAAAGTCGACATTTCTCGGTGTATTTGCGTTCCCTCTACGTCAACCGCAAGCTTATAATCCTCAAGCGTTAGAGATTTTTTGGTGACGTAGTCGGGAACGCCTTTAGCCTTGTTAGTCAACATTTACGCAATATGCTTTCGCCCCGGTTCCAAAGAATTCCCAAATAACTTTTCCTGCATACTCATCTTTCATTTTGCCAAGTATAGATTCGTTTACAGGAAGGTTATGTGGGTTATCCTGTGAGTAGTTGGACGTGTCAAATTTATTCAAGTTTTTGCGCATGTCATCATAGAAATTTTCTGTGGTAACGTGTAAAATTAAGGAGTCGGTGTCTGTGTAGAGTAATACCGCGTTGTTGCCATATTTAGGCTTAATGTACCCGTACAAAAAGTCATACATAATGGTCTTAGATTTGTCCAAGATACTAAAACCTACATAAATAGGCTTATTATATGTGACTTTTTGTTTTTGCATCTGAATAGCAACCAGATTTTCGGTAAAAAGAGACATGTTTTTAAAATGTGGCTTCGCGATCAGCGCTTCTGCCCCTAATCTCCTACCAACATTTTCCCAGTGGGTGACAAGTTTTACGTCAACTCTTTTCTCCACGTTTTCCATCGTTTTTCCGAACACGGCATTATTCATAAGTTTGAAAAAGTCTTTTCAAACTTATTTTTGGCCTGATTTCTTTTTGCCGTGTTCAAGTCAATATATTTTTTAAGCCAAGGAGATTGATCGAAAGTTAGTACGCGGTGAATTTTGGTGAGTTTAAGCCCATGGTCTAAACATTGTTGCAAATTTTGATAATGAATAATATATTTTGTTTTATTTTTGAAATTTGGGATTAATTTTGTAATATTTTTATTTTTTGACAATGGCGAAGCGATGGACTCTGGACAAAAGGGCAGTTCATTGTGGAGGTAATGTAAATCTTCCGGATACTCTAAATCGACTTCTAAAATATACCCGGTGTTTGAATTTTTCGCGATACTTTTTAAATCTAAATTTTAAATTTCTGACTCCTCTAACCACTTAAAGCCACCAGTTGGTAAATATTGAGACATGGCCGCCCCGTATAAATTGGTAGCGTCCAGATACATAATGTAGGAGCTAGGTTTAGCAGCGTTGTAATGAGGTAAAAATTTATTATTCGCAAATGCTTTTCTTACGCTACACTGACTGACTCCTCCGCGAATACCGCGTTTCAGAAAGTGTATCATATCAATGTCTGTGAGTAGCTCTAGCTCAATTTGGGTGTATTTAAGAGCGCTAGAAAAGACAGACCCGGACTTGTAAAAAGTTGGCCGGGTCCAGCCCATAGACATTCATACATACATCTCTGAAATTTTCAAAGACATCTGCTAGTAATAATACGTCGGATTTTAAATATATATCTGAATATTGGCCTAAAGTTTCGCATTTAAATAAATTCCACACATTCCAAGCACGCTTGTAATCATCTTTACTGATGTCCTCTTTTTAAGGTCATTATAAAAGTCTTTGTGCGATGGAAGTTTTTTATCATCTAATTTCGAAAAGGAGTCGACATACGAATACGGGAAGACGCCCTTCTGCCGAATTAACTTAAATTTTTCTTCGTCAGGGAAATACTTCCTAACTTCGCGACACTGTTCCGGCTTTAAATTTTGACTTAATTTATCTAGGCCACTTGGCATGAAACGAAAACTGTCCAAAAATCGCAACTTTAAAAATACCTTTTGTTCACGACCTTTTTCCACTTCGAAGCTATCGACCAAAACATGTTTGGTAAAGGAAATATACCGTTCTTTATTTTGGGCAATAACGTCTAACTTTTCCTCTTCAGTAGCCAGCTGTTTAATCAACAGATGGGAATCAAAAGCCGGACAAGTTGTGAAAGAAAATCGGTACGAATTTTGGAACCTTGTAATTCACATTACAAATAGAGTGAGCTGGACCCCGATAAGAACCGGTTAAATGACAATGATCTCTTACTTTTTCGTCTTCTACATTCAAAGGCTTTTCGCAAATATGACAAATTGTTGCCGTATTAAACTCAATCTGTTGCTGAGGCGTTAGAGGAGTCATAGGCTTTGTGATTTTTATAAAGTCATTGTAGAACCGTTTACAATCGCTCTCCAACAACTCTATAAACTTTTCACTAGCGTCAGCACCCCTATAAGTCTTAAAAACAGATTTAGAGTCGTCAAAAGCACATTTAATATAGTAGGTTAAAGAGTAAGGTAGATGCTTATGCGTTTTAATTGTAAACGATTCATCAGGGTTCAGCTCATTTTGCTCTATCTCAACGGGTTTTACAACGGTTTCAAAATCTGCGTAAACAACAAAAGGTACATTTAATTTTTTCTCGAAATCTTCAAATTTTAAGTATATTCTCGGGAACGTCTTTACCATATTTATCTTTGCGCAAATTTGTTGTTGGTAATTTAACCGCAACATGGTTACAATCATGTGCCTGATGGGCTTTAAGCTTATCTTGACTACCAAAATAGGTTAAACATCCATCGCACAAATATTTTGCGCCATCGTGTTTAGATAATTGACTTGAGATCAACCTAGATATGTTTCTTATTAGACAATAATGTTGATTTCCATAATCATCACTAATGACTAATAAGTTAACATGCGTAGGTTTTCGAGATTTGGTAAAATATAAGGGACCAACAACTTCAATACTATTTTTGCCATTTTCGAAAACTTTTTCCAAACCATAAACATTGACAGAAATATTATTGAGTTGTTCAAACTTATGTGCATTTACAAGTTTAAACGGAAATTCCATACCTGTAAAATCCAATTCATTGACATGCTGTTCATAGTGCGTCACGCGGTTAGGTCTATGTTGCCAATCAATTGGATGCAGGTGAGCTAAGACTGACCACATGAAACATTTTTCATCCTGATTCTGAATGTTAAGAACAGCTTTCTTTGCTTCAATCTCTTTAGGCAGTGGTATGTATGAGGAAGCCTTCATTGGGTTAAACTTATTTATGCTCAAGTCTAAATGGAGGAGCTGTTGCAAGGCCCAACCTATAAAAAGAAAAAATATTGTAATACAAGTTTAAACGAGTTAAAACCTGCAAATAAATGATGAGTCATGGTTTTGTAAACGATTTAAAACCTGCAAATAAATGATGAGTCATGTAGCTGTATGCGAGTTAAAACCTGTAAATAAATGATAAAGAGTCATGGTTTTGTAAACGATTTAAAACCTGCAAATAAATGATGAGTCATGATGTTATAAACGGGTTAAAACCTGCAAATAAATAATGAGTTATGCCGTTGTAAGCGAGTTAAAATCTGTAAATAAATGATTTGTAAATAATACTCACCGCTATCTTTTTCCGAAAACTCCAGGGCCTTTTTGTCCACGATGGCTACAAATTGGGCAAACAGCTCCTCCAGATCGGTGCTTCCGTTCACCACTCACACCACTCTTTTGACTGCAGGAGGAAGCGGCCGAAAAGCTCCACACCGACTTTGAGGTTTTCAAATTGTTCTATCTGTTTCCCCACCAACTTGACGAAATTGGAGTTATGGGATTCCGTAAATCTTTTCACGTTGGTGGGGTCCTCTTTCGATGTTAGTCGGTATGTCGCAATTCGGCTTCTAAAAGACGTCCTGATTAGCTGGATTCCAGCTTCCTCCTGCTCCACGCAACATTTGGTCCTATGTTGCAGAGTGCGCAAATGTCCTTGATATTTAGCTGCAGACATATCCATATTGCACACCCCGCAATGTTTGGTGGATGTCGCCGGCTCTGTAAAAATAATATTAGCTTACTTATTCAAATATAAAAAATTAAAATTTGGTATGCTTATTTAAAACATGAAAAATAATTTAAAAATTACAGTTACGCCTACAAATGTTAAGAAATAATTTATAAAACATAAAAACTTACCAGCTGTTAGGTCAAGTCTCGCATTCTTAGACGTCATGGCTAGTGAGGCTTCAGCCTGCCTTTTGGGGGCCGGGTGCTTTTCCCTCTGATGTCGTTGGAGGGCCCCCTCAGACTTGAAGATCCCTCCGCACTTGTCACAGGTCTTGGCTACGGCGCGACAATCACCATGACGTTTCAGATGATCTTTTCGGGAGAATGAACGGTCACAATATTCACACTTGAACATGATTCTGCAAATAACTGATAATTTAATATCTAAAAATTACAAAAAAATTGTTGAAATGTTTAATTTGCAATCTACAAGTCAAGACCTTTCATTTGAACCTAAACAAAACCACTTTCTGATGGCCGGAAGTGACGACTGGAACTGGATATTTTATTACAGATTCAGCATCTAGAGACTGCAAGGAATCTAAATAAGTTAAAAAAATTTAAAAATATTCATAAATAAGAATGAGGTGTGTGAGTGATATAAATCGCAGGCGCGGTAGTATGTTATACATTATTTCGAAATTTAAGCGTTAGAGTTCTGTACGGGATACGCAGGTTCTTTAAATAGCCGTTATCAGGCAACACGTGATTGCTAATATATACCTAGCTCTTAAAGATGGCAGCCACCTTTGTAGAGTGGTCTAATGATCATCAAAGCTGATACTCTCCCAATCGTGTGGGCACCGGCGCAATCCGTGTCGACCCGTCCGTCTCCAAGGAGACTACAATCAACCGTTTAAACAGAATCTGAGTCATGATCGGTGTTTATAAAAGAACTTAGAGATGATCCTATGACAGCATAAGACAAGTTCTCCGCTTCAGCAGCCGCCTTTGTAGAGCGGGCTTACAACTGAAACTCCGTCGTCTTATTAGTCTCAATGAGAACGCACATAGGGTCTCTAAATTCTATTTATAATGCCAGTCATTCATAATCAATACATAGAAGAGGAAAAATGTAGCCATTATTCTTGTACTATGAACCAATAATGATGACTCATCATTTGACTCAGCTTTGCAACGCCCTTAACAAAAATATCAAAATAATGTATATATGTTGGGGAGCTGAATGTTCTTATTAGCGGATGATAGCAGATGTTAATAAATCTAAATTGTTTAATGGTTGTTTTATTAATTTAAATTATTTTAAACAGAACCTATACATAAACATTTAGAATAAAATAAATACTTACATGTATTTTTATTACTCACACCACTATAAAGAAGCTAAAGCTATCAAACTACTGAAGCACTAATGTTGTCGTCGTTTTAGCTGGTAATGAATACTAGAGCGACGCGCTGATATATTTATACTCGTCCCCCTTCCCACACATTTACGTAGGCAGTTATTTGCGCGAACAATAATTTGAAAGGTTTAGTGTAAAATAACAACTTATCAGTTTTGCGGTTTCCGCTCTCAACAAAATAATTGTGAATAACAAAGACAGGACGTAATTAGCAATATTTCTCATAATAGGATGTTCTAGTGTAGAATAACAACTTTTGCGGTTTCCGCTCTCAGTAATAAGTAATATTTCTTATGATAGGATATTTATGCATAAGTATTTCCTTTGTGTTGTTAATATTAACGTATAATATTGACTTCTATAATCATGTTTATTATACCATTTTAAATATCTGCTAAATAATCTGTTTAAGACCTTATTAATGTATTTATGATGTCATACCTTGATTCTACGTCTCTCACCCGCCTTCCGATGTTGTCGGGTTTACCAATGATCTATAATCGTTGTTGTAAGATTTACCAATAAATATAACGTAAGATTCCTAATTATTTAACAGATTAGAAGTGACGTTTAACATTCGAGTGATGACGTTTGACAGATTGACAGGTGGTGTTTTATTTGTCTTTAAAAGTTTAATATCGACCTATAACTTTAAGGTTTGCGTCTGCGCTCTAGACTTAAGCCTTAAGTGAGGTTATGATGTGATTCTTCTTCTTCTTTTAACAGCTGTCATCCGTCAAACGTCATCAAGATTAGCAGATGGCGTGACAGTCTGAGATCTTGATGACGTTTGACAGATGACAGCTGTTAAAAGATGGCGCGAAAGTCTGAGATCTTGATGACGTTTGACAGATGATAGATTATGCTGTTGTTGGTGCGAAATTTCGATATTTCCAAATTTCGATATTTCCAAATTTCGATATTTCCAAATTTCGATATTTCCAAATTTCGAAAGGCCCCTAGCGTGCTAGCGGGTTATCACGCTATCGTGCCCGCCCACAATCTCGCATCCTCCTATCCTGCAGCGATGGGGGCAGCACCTAACGCGCTATCGTGCCCGCCCACAATCTTGCATCCCCCTATCCTGCAACGGGGGAGGGGCTTAACTACCTGATGGGCGGAGATCCTGATGACGTGTCTGCTGGCTGATTGGCTGCAGGGTGACGTGTCTGATACGTGAAGTCTGATTGGCTGATTGACCACGCCCTAAATATGGACTTGCGCAAGATTCCTAATGTATGATGTCAGAGATGTGACGTCAGAGATTTCGAGATAACAAGCTCCCCGGGGGACGGAGGTCCGTGAACTGTCCTTCTTTCCCTACTAAAATTTTTGTCTTTTATGTCTACATGCTGGTGTTTTGGCCTTTCATATACTAACCAGAATTCCTAGGTCTAAGTCAATGAGTTTTGACACTTTTTTATTATTCAAAAACTAACTTAATTCATATTAGGATGCGCAAACCTTTACAAGCTAAAACGCTCGTAGCTATGTAATATTGAGAAGTTTTTTAAAAATTAATTGTGGATTTTAATGTGCAGATTTATATTATAACCATAGCTTCACCAATCTACAATATCATTTGCAATAAAATTAGTAATTTCATTATACTAACACATAATTGCACCTCTCATACCATTTCGGAGACCACTTTTTATTTTACACAGGCCTCGACACCAATGCGAAAACAAAGGAAGAATATATGTTCCGCCGGGCACAAGATCGGATCAGAACCTATTACTACAAAACCAGAGAAGATTTGCTGCGCGCTAACAATCTGCCAACCGATCAATTGAACGCGCTTTTAAAAGAATTACAAAGTAAGTTAAAATTAAATAAATACCATGGCCATTTATTCGACAGGAACGCTTCTACTGGAGACACGAACTTAAAGCCACTCTGCGACCACTTGGGCGTGTTTACTTGCGATGGTCGATGGGATAAGGAGACATGCCTATACACACCCAAACATTCCATTAATCCATACACTAGTCGCGAAGAACGTATCGTTTTTCAAACTTGGAATTTGGATCATCAGGTGGAACGTTCGAGAAGTGTGTTTCCTGCAGTGTGTGCAGCTTTACGAGTATGCGATAAGGTGATTCACGAGGCCAAAGCCTCAATAGATGTTAAGGCTATTTATAATGACCTGTTTACTATAAATAATTTAAAGTTTGTCCACATAATATGTCATGATAAAGGTGCCCATATTAGTAAAAAGGCTGGGCCGTATCTTATAACTTAAAATCTTTATTTTTAATTAAAAACAATAAGAAAAATACAGTTTTAAATAAAAAATAGGTTGGTAATAGGGCGGTATTGTCATAAAGGCCAAAGAGCCTCAGTAGCTTAATTTTAATGTTTTTATGTTTTTTTAGCTTCTAAAACAAGCAAACAAGTCAATATTTATACTACAATGTCAGGCCGTTGTCAGGCAAATATAAAATAAATTTTAATACTGCTAAGAACGAATCCAAAAATTATCAGGATAAAATTATAGTAGTTATAAAAATATATCTTTTCCTTAACTTTTTAATGACTCGTGCATAAATTGCCAGACGTCCTTTAGCTTTTAGCATTTTAAACATAAAATCCTTACTAAAGGTCATGTGATAATTTTAAGATAACGGAAAATTGCTGATTCAATTATTTAACTTAGGTACTCAAATTATATTTTAAATTTTATTGACCTGTGATTTATCGACTACGTACGATTTTGGATTTTAAATATAAAGTTACTGAAAGGAAAAATGATGACTCTACACTGCCCGACGATTTACCAACTACAATATACAATTTGTCCCTATCTTTATGAATCTTATTATCTTAGTTATTAATAATGCGATTTTTTGAACATTTGAAGTGATTGTATTAAATATTGATTGGAGTTTAAAATAATGTATTTAGTTTATTAAATTGTGGAAAGTTAAAATTATTTAATTTAGTTTATTAATTTATTTCAATAATTTGCCCTAGTTTTTCTACGTTTTGACAATAACTTCAAATATTCCCGAAAACGCCCAAGTTTTCCAGATTTTTTCGGAAAACCTGCAGTCAGTATAATTTTGAACATTGACAACTAAAAGTGTGCCCTAGTGGTAACCACTGGTAATAAATGGTTAGTACACTTCCCACAAAAATTATAGCATATGTTCAATTTTTTCCGTAAGTTTCAATACAATAATGATTTACTGGCCATATCTCTTTTAATATTTTTAAGTTATCAAGGCAAAATATTAATGAAAGGTGAAGCTATAACTTTGGCGTAACCGTTGTTATTTACTGTTAACAATACATCCTACAGGGCAAATAAAAGTTTTTTTTAATAAAAATTTTTAATCGCCCTGTATCATTTGGTGTTGAAAGGGACTAATTCAATTTGTGATTATAAAATATTAAAAATGAGTAAGGGTAGAATTTATTCATAAATAAAATTACTCTCTTTTAACAGCAGATTACACAGGGCGATATAAAATTATTTAATTTTTGACGTGACAATGTCTTAAAATTCCATAGACCCGGCAGCAAGCACCAAAAACATGACTCATGCGGCGTTAGCTCGCCGCGTTATGTCCCCGCGTTCCATATGTCTTGAAGTGCAAGCGAGAGCGGGAAGCGACAAAGAGGCACAATCTCCGGCTTGAGTGAGCGTGCAGTAAAAAAAAAAAAGAAGAGGCACAATCGGCCTCCGTATTCTACGTATATTACATACATACGTGCAGTAAAAAAAAAGTAATGCAGGGGGTTTTAATATTAGGTATAATAATTAAGCTATTTTATTCATTATACAAAGTGTTATTAAAAAAAATAGAGTATATGTTATAGTTAAATGGAGAAAATATAATATACAGGATGTTTTAAATAATACTGGCCAAATTAGCAAAAATCAGTAATGATAAAAAATCCGGTATGTACAGGGTTTTTATGCAGTATGACTTATAAAATAAAAAGAGGATATTACCGCTTTGAACAGTGTTAAGTACAGGGTGTTTACGTACATCGGGTCAGAACATGTAGGGGTAAATTGTTTGATATTATACTTATAATTGGGCTATTTTTGTTTTTTTATTAATATATTTTATACAGTGTTTTTAAAAAGTTATTATATATCTTTATATTTTTTTACATTTTAGATTAACTATTTTTGGGACACTCTGTATAGGTTTTTGATATGCTGGTATAAACGATGTTTTGGCAGGGTATGGGGTCAGGGGTGTAGTGTTGGATGTTTTCAAGAGTTATTTGACAAATAGATGTCAGTTTGTTAAAATAAATGACACCATAAGTAGTCCAACAAAAATCAAAATGGGGGTACCTCAAGGGAACATACTTGGTCCAATACTATTCATAACTTACATTAACTCATTGCTTTCCCTAAAAATTGACGGCAAAATAATATCATACCCAGATGATACAGCTCTTGTTTTTGCAGATACAAGTTGGGATAATGTAAAAATTAAAGCTATAAATGGCTTTCAAGAGGTAAAAAATTGGTTAGATACATTTAAACTTTCCCTTAATATAAAAAAGACAAACTATATCGCATTTTCTATAACAAATTCAAATAGACCCACATTTGATGAACTCATAATAGACAATGACCTAAATTCTAAAATCTGCTCGGTAAAAACAACTAAATACCTGGGTATCATAGTGGATCAACACCTCAAATGGACTGGACACATTGAATATCTAACGACAAGAATACGTAAACTTATACATAAATTCTATATTCTGCGAGAATTTCTTGATAGAAAACTAATTATTCAAGTGTACAAAGGTTTGGTGGAATCCTTAATTAGATACGGTATAATTATTTGGGGTGGAGCCTACCAGAGAAATATACAGCCACTAGGCACTATACAAAATTACATCTTGAAAGTTGCATATAAAAAAATAGACTTTATTCCACAAATCTACTCTATAGTGCAGAAGTTGGCAATTTAAAACTTCTTTATATACACTCCGTATGTGCTTTTATAAACTCAAGAAAAACAATACAGAATCACATTACGCACACCCATTTAACTAGACAAAATACAAATAATAATTTAACATTGCCAGTGAGTAACAGAACCATTAACTTAAAATTCATAGACTACTTAGCACCCAAATTTTATAATCTACTACCAAAACAATTAAAGGAAATAAAAAATAAAAAACGATTTAATAAGTTAAGTAAGAAATATATCTATGAAAATCTTGATACTTTTTGCAGATTGTGGTAGGACCCTATCTGTTGGCTATCCTCTGTTGTAGTGTAGTGACTGGTATTACGTTTTGTTTGTTTTTCTTTTTTTTTTTTGTCGGGTTGTAATACCCTTGTGATAACTATAGATTATAAGTAATATATGTATATATTGGCAATATAAGCTAACTATTACTCATGAGTACATACAGATGCTTCAATACATCTAGGTACTCAAACAATAACTTAGAATATTTTTAATAGTGTAGAATAATAAACACATGTATAACTTGTAAAATTTTGGTAATATATTATTATTATTATTAATTTTATTGTGTTTTGTGTATCTTATATACAGGATGTTCATGTATATCTGGCCAAAATATGAAGGATTTTTTAATTTTTTTATGTGCTACGACAATTTTTTGCAACTTTTTTATTAAAGAAAATTTGTAAGAAATGAGTATACACCTATATAGATGTTTCCAAAAAACGCATACGAAAAAAATTGTAAAAATAATTTTAATCTCATTTTATAGATCGCCTAAAATGATTGAAAAAAAGTGTAAAAACAATTGTCCGCACGCTTTACATAGCGTGTTAAAAGTAAAATAAAAATGATCAAAATTTTAACTAGCTGTAAAATTTTTGCTATTTGAGGTATTAAAATAAAAGGTTGGCACTAGATACGTGGTATGGGTAGGTTTATACCAGCATATCAAAAACCTATACAGAGTGTCCCAAAAATAGTTAATCTATAATGTAAAAAAATATAAAGATATATTTAAAGTTCGATATCGACGTTACTATTACAATTGAAAAAAATTGTTTATGGGAATTATGCACAGGTATCCATAGTTTATTAAAAAATTTAAAACCGTTATACAGGGTGGGTCAAAAAGATGTTATATTAAAAAAACCTAAAAACTAATATTCATTATAACTCCGGTATTATATCATCGGAAGATTTACAAAATTGCTTAAATATGAAGATTTGCAAACCAATTAATATCATTTAAAAAAATATTTTACAGGGTGTACCAAAAAATTGTTATTAACTTGAGTGAGCGGTCCGCGGGGACGCTGCTAAACAAAATACATTTACATGTTTTCGTCAAGTATAAAGTGCAGTGAAAAGTAAATGTGGTGTCAATTGTTTATAGCAACGAGAATTGCGGCAATAAAGGTAATGATTTTTCGACGATGTCACCTTTAACTATCGTCAGTAAACCGACTTTACAGACAACCGATTTTTTTTCAAAAACTTTTATTTACCCAGTAGAATGTATTTTTAACAGTAAATAATAACGGTTGAGCCAAAGGTTTAGCTTCACCTTTTCTTAAAATGTTTTAATGACCTTCATTATTTAATTATTTAAAGAGATATGACCATTTACAAAACAATATTTTTGTATTAAAGCTTAAGGAAAAATCGAGATCATGCGATAATTTTTGTGGGGAGCGTAAAAGGTAAAACGACGATGCGAGTTTTTATAACAGTATGCTAGAAAAATAATGTATCTAATTGGCAGAGCGAAAATTTGTATACACCATTTTCTATGCAGAGGGTTAAAAAAGGCTGTTTTGTTCATCATGTTAATACTTCATTTTTTTACCTACAATTATAATCAAAATGTTTATAAAAATCGCAGTATTAATAACTGAGATAATAGGGTGTATTCATGTAAACTGGGACAAACTGTATATCAAACTTTTCATGTGCAAAAAGTTACAGGTGGTGCCATAATTTAAAAGTTTTAAAGGACGATTCATAAAATGGACGTCCCCGTTTCCGCTGCTGTTCCCGTTTACAACTTTACAGCTGGATTTATAATTTTGACCTACTGTTGCCGCTACCGTTCGCAAGTTAGACCTATGGCGTTTAATGAAACAATCGATAAACGCCGTCACTATATGGCTTATTGTTTGACTTAAGCAAGCTTTAATTTTTGCGGTTGGTCGTTTGCAGACGTTTGTGGTCAACCAATAGGATTATTTCTTTCAACAATTTATTGCGGCGACGGCGGCCGTAAAACGGAAACGACAACGGTATATCAAGTTCAAGACTTAACTTAGTCGTAATCGGTCAATAAGATTATTCCATTTTTAGTCACGTCTTGGCCATGCGCTGTTGATTTATTGTTTATTTTTTTAACTTTTTTGTCCTTATGATTTTTATTTTAAATATTATTTAATAAAAAAAGCTTAACTATAAATAAAGAAAACAAGTCCTATCTTAAAGCTCAGAAATTGCAGCATTAAGTTTGTAAATTGAATAATTTACAAACTGCGGCGGCAACAGCAGCGAATTCTCAAGTTGACAAATCACCAGCTTTTTTCAGTATTTTACTTGTATTTTCTGACCTTGGGGCAAAAAGCATTTTTGCTTATGAAATTGTATCTAATATTTTAGTGTAGCTATAATAAGGTAGAAGCTAATTAGTGGACTTAAATTCCAAATAAAATTATTGGCTGAACCCGTGTGAGCAGAAAGTTAAACATATAGAATATTAGATTTGTAAAAAAGTAAGAAAAAGGTTTAAGTGAAGTCCGGTAATACTAAATTTTAAAAGTGCGCGAGATAAATTTTCGCCTAAATTCACTTTTTAAAAAAATATTTTTTTTTATAAATTGCACTTGTAAATGTGTCTCTTTTACCTATTAATATTTTTTCACATATTTGGGAAATTAACCCCAAAACCAGTTATGTCACAGCCTTCTTAAACTCTGAGCCGTGAAGTAAGAAAGGCAACGTTGCAAACAACACTGTACAGTAGGAATATTGAAATGAAACTAATAGATTACATGCTAAATATAATTAATTTTTTAAGTGTTTTAAACAAAATATAAGTATTAATTTTTTTAGGATATTTTAGACAACATATAGGTATAATTTTAAATACTATAGTTGCCCTAAAAAGCAATAATGTGAATGCAAAACTTATCAGGAACTTTTCTGCCTTATACAAATTTGTTGATAAGGATTTAAAAATTTCAAATTGTTATGATATTTTCTATCCCGCTTTATGCATTTTTTGCGAACAGACCAATGTAGCTTTTTAAAAGTTAACTAAACATTTATTATTTAGTAATACTTCCAATACTTAAAATGAATTGAAAGCATGTGTGTTTAGTTATAAATATAAAAGCTTAATAATAGAGCGTATTACATAAGATGCACTTTAAAATAACAAACACTTTAAATTAGGTTTTCCACTATAGTTTTCCTAAAACCGCCTTAAGTAAATAACTTTCAGAATATCTATATGAAGAATATTTTTTGGTAAACTTACCGGTATATTTATGCGCATTAGTTGATATAGTCCTTAGGATATTGCTTGGGGTAAATAACTGTTTTTGGTGCACTTTATTGATATCAAATTAAACGAATTTTTTAAAAACGCCCGTAAAATATCTTTGTCCATTTACCGTATAGGTACTACTTTTACTTTTAATAAAAAAACACTTATCCGGTCAATAGCGCACAACCAGGCTTTCCTAATTTCATCGTTTATGGGGAAATAAAATGGGGTAATTCGTTTTGCAGCCCAAAACGCAACACGTTTGTGCCATAATGTATGCCGTACGCACCAACTATACGCGCACATTTAAACGTAAAAACAACGATTGACATATTCCCACTAGTCCTATTTTTTAAATATAACAATTAATTACTTATTTTTTCTTTATATAATAAATACACGCTACGATTTAACTTTTAAAAACAGAAAAAACCTTTTGAAGCAATCGTTTAAACTTGTTTCTGTTTACTTCTAAACATTACTAGACATTCCTACTGTGCTGTGTTGTCAGATTTCTCCTTCACGGCTTAGAATTTAAGAAGGCTGTGGTTATGTCAATGTCAGTCAAAAAGTAACCCTTAAAAGGAGAAACCATTCTTTTTTACTTTATTTCTTGGTAAAATGAACCAAATACAATGCTATACGTTGTGATTTTAAGATGTCATGATTTCGCAAAGTAGCGAATTTCGAACATATCTTTGAGGAAATATGTTTAATTAAAGTAAATATTTAAATTAAAGAAAATAAATAAAATTTATTTCCAAAGGCTGATCCTCATTAGTGCTCTGAGATCAAAACTACGGGCATTTTTAATGCATAAAACATCATACTATGTACATATTTTGAACTCTCTAGGTATAGTCGGTTGGTTTTAAATCGTTAGGAATGATATTTTAGTTGATTGGATGAAGGACTCCAAAGTGTTTATATAATTAAGACCTAGACCACCATTGTTTTACATTAAGTAGTAATATACAGTGTGGTCCAGTAAGTGTGCAACAAATGGAAAACTTATTATTATATGTAATTAGTCAAAAAAATTATACTTCATGAAAGTCAGGGCATGATTCCAATCTATATAAGCAGTTATCAGTGTTAATAAATGTCTAAAGCTATAGAGGGTAGGGAGAAAAAATTGTAAAATAATAATTTTTATCTCTAAAACTGTACAAAGAGGTCTTTATTTATATAAAATTATTTAAATGTGAGTTAGGTATATAGGTTTAAAAAAGTATTTAATTGTAAAAAAGTTGTATATCCTTGGATTTTTATAAAACTGACCAGTGCTAATATAGTTTAAGATAATGCACTAAAATGTTTAAAGAATATAATTATTGGACAACACAGTATATGGTTATATCGTTCCAAATTTTATTAGAATATATCGAATATTTTAAATTTGAGAAGGGGTGACGGACTTGAGGTCCTTACTGTAAAATTAAATTTTAAAAAACCGTCTTCTTCCATTTTAAACAGAAAAAAAAGGGAGAAGACCTTTAAGCTACGAAAAAGTCAGGGTAGCGAACAGAAAATTAAAATTATTCAAAGAAGCAAGAAAATGTGTGTGAACTTTATTGCAACTTTATGCATGTGCATTAAAATACCTGAAATCAGCTGTTAGCATTAAACATTTACGAAAAGTTGCACCAATGCGGACCGGCCTTAAATTTAAAGTGAATTTACAAATCAAGCGCTAATAATTCTTATTTTTCTAAAAAAACTCAGATATATAAAATAACACGACGGTACTTGTGTATCTCAAAAGCCGAGTTTCACAATAGCAGCTGCGGTTTAATTGAACTTAATTGGTATTTAAACCAGTCATTTTAAACACATTGCTGTCAGGTAAATGCTAAAAGTGACAGCCATATATTTTTAAAGGGCAGATTTAAGTATCAGTAGAATACAACCAAACCATAACTTAAGTTGTCTGCCAGGCTAAACTATTTTTGTCTAAATATGACAACACGTAATATGTAAAGGCTTTATTATATTTTAATTAGAATATACAAATATGTCCGCTTAAAAATACAATAACAAGCAAATAGAAAAATACTGTGCTCTTCAGACAAACATCTGAAACTAACAGATATTTTTTAATTAGATTTTAGGTGTTTTGATCCCAAATAACTTTTATCTTGTAACAAAAACAGTTTAAGTTAGGAAGTAACCAAGCTTTTAATTAATAATGATAATGTTTATTTTTAAATTTGTATAAAGAGCTTGTCAGTAATGTGATTACCAATAGAATTAACGTAAGTATTATAGCCGATTGTATTCAAATAATGCTTTAAGCGAAAAATATGTATTGCTTACGTGCATATAAATAGATTAGACAAACGTAGAATTTAAAATGTTTAATGTTGAAATTGTTAAGTAGAATTAAACAAAGTGCTGTGATTTATATTTTTAAAGTTAACTATTTTCGACATGAAGTGTCACCTTTTTGGGAAAAGACAGTTTTAATTGAAACTCAAAACCGTATACTTCTAAGATAAGGGTGTTCTGTTTGATCTTTCCCTTGAAAATATACACTATTTTATCTAATAACATATATTATATATTTGTATACATATTTTTATAATTTAAAAATGCATGTTATCAAATTTTATATTTCCTAATCTACTTATATTATATAATGGTAAAATATGATTTTTGTATTTTATCAGTCGTTATTGTAGGTACACAGTATTTTTAGCATTAATAAAGAAATTAGCGTAAGGATGTAAGAAACATTGTTTATGAAGGGTACATATTAATTTAATCTTTTTATATTACTTAAACATTTTCTGTAGTCTTTTATCTATCCTAAAGCAACATGTTTAATAATCTGGAGATTTTGTGCCCCTAAATAAGGTATTTTCTTTATTTTAAACATGAAAGCGAAATAGAAACTTATGGTAATGAAAAAATGTGTACTGTGGTATTAAATCCAATTTAATCCTAAAAGGTGTATTTTTCTTGTAGACAATGCAGTATCGCAATTTTTTGATGCACAAATTTAAAAGTTGTTACTTACTTCTTTTTATAACATGCTGAAAATACCTTGTATCTTAAATAACATAAAAAACTGCTAATCAAGTTTTTAATAAAATATTTTTTTAGGTGATTACCGCAGTTAAATCTTTAGGATTAACGCTATTATAGTTGCAGTGTCAGCTTATACGAAATCACATTACATTTTACCTGTAATAGCTTTCTCTTTTAAAAAGATTATAAAAAAGTTTTTAATTTTAGTTTCTATAATATTCTAAAGTCGTATATTAATAATTTTAAACCAATAATACCAATTATTGAGCCCCGGAGTAGACGATGACCTACAAGAGGTCCAGATTTTTTCGAAGTAGAAAAATACTATACCTACTATTATTATCTGGCAAAAACACTTTTAAAATTAATGAATTTACAAAAAAAACTTCGGTTTCAAACAGGTAAAAACAAAAAGCTGCTGAAATTTGGAATAAATCATATTAATATAGCAATTCAAAGACATGATTTCAAACCCACCTTAAATAACATGATTCGTGATAGAAATTAACCTTAATTCGTGATAAAATTAAATTAGAACGGAGAGTCTTAGTTTCAAAATACAAATGGACGAATAAATTAAAACCTTTAGTTGTATTTTATTATTTTTTTAGTGCTGCAAAACTCGTATAGGCTGACTGCATCAAACTTATGGTAGCCAATCTACATTATATAAAAAAAATCATATCAAAGTTTTACATATAAGGGTATTAAATAGTTAACTAGTTACTGATTGACAATAAAAGTTACAAAATGAGTTATGTGTTTTATTTATTATGCTAGATTTATAACGATATACAACGTGTCCAATATAACAAGAACCTAGTATGTTCATCTTGGAATTGGTAAGGGATACGAAGTCGGGTAAAGGAGAACAAAATTTAGGTTTATGTGCTTAATAATAATATGTTGTTTAGCGATACACGGTGTCTCTAAAAGGTGGGGAAAAATGCTTCCACAAATTTCTGAGACTTAAATATGACGATTTACCGTAACTGACCTGACTCCAAAAGTGGATGATTTCGGTGATACAAATTGTCATCAATTTATTTTGGTTTTAGTTTTTTTATAAATAATTTTGTTAATAATACGTCTATTAATGGATGGTAATTATTTGTACGTACACGCCAAAAATTAAATTAAAAGTACCAAAAAAAAAAAAATTAAAATAAGTAAAAAGATAACTAAAAATCGATGTTTCGGTGGCAAGTCTGCCACCGTTGTCAAGATAAATTGAATACAAATATTAAAAATATTTTCAATTTATCTTGACAACGGTGGCAGACTGGCCACCGAAACTTTTTGGTATTTTGATACTTTTAATTTAATTTTTGGCGTGTTCCCAAATAATTACCATTCATTAAATGAATCCGCCGAACTACAGAACATATCTTCAATACGTCTATTGTCACAATATTCAACTAAAGGGAATTTTGGGAGATAAGAAATTAGAATATCCTATCAATTTTTTGTAAATTCCTGAAAGCGCCACCTGCGGTATATTGCACAAATTAAGAAGTAACTTTTTGAGCTACGCTGTATAGAACTTTTAGACAAAAATTCTTATTTTTTAATTTTACATAAAAAGGTATACTTGATAAAATTTGATTTAAGCAGCCGTTTTTAAGATTTCTTCTAGATTAAAAAAATACTTCCTGTATGGCCAGGTCGGCAGCTCTACCGGGTATTTCAGAATTTATTGTGAGAGAGAAAGTTTAAATAAGTATGTCCTAATGGCTTAACTTTTGAGGTTCAGGGTGGTAAAGTTTAAAAAAAAAACTTTTTTTACAAGTCTGTATCTAAAAAGTTAAGCCATTTAGGACATAGATTTATTTGAACTTGTCTTATTAAACTCGCCTTAGAATTCACTCTTTAAAAAATTAGCATCTTATTTTGAAATATCCCATATAGCTTATGCCTAGCCATACAGAAAGTGTTTTCAAATCCAGGTATACAGGGTACGTCAAAAATTGTAATGATTATCAAAAATTTAATATTGGACTCTCGCAGTGGTGTAGCCACAGAGGGCAGTCCCCGCCTCTTGACTTGACGCCCCTCTACCAGTGAGATAAACTATCTTGTGTTGACCTTGCATTCAACCAAAAGAGGTATTTATAGATATTTTAAGGTTAAAATGACCATTCTATTGGAGAAATCGAAAGCTAAGAAAAGTTTGCTTATAACGGTATTGATAAGCTAAGTGTCAAGCGTAATCAAGGCAACATGTGGGGGTTAATTATTTGGTACAAAATATGTTTAATTTAAAAGGTAATCAATTAAAAAAACTTTAAATTTTTAAAATTGTATTAAATCAAACAGGACATTTGACGATCTGGGCTTGACTTTACAAATGTCCTTGTAAGCTATTGATTATGTACAAAAAAGACGGTAAAAAGGAACTACAACGTTAAAGGGGTTTTATTATTTTATATGGTCAATGGACCCCCAACTATTAAAAAACTACGGAGTGCTACCATTTGAAGGGGTGCGTTTTTGAGAACGGGGTGAAAACAGCCCCTTTTCAGTCTTTTTAGTTTTAACAAGTTTACCCATTTTTTCGCAAACAATGTTCTGTAACTCTTTTATGCGCAGTGTTAGGTATACGCATTGGTATATTTAGTTGAAAGAGAAAACAATTAACTTTAAAATGGCCTATTGTATGGGGCTCTAAGACTATATATAAAGAAGATATGGTTTTTCTAGTCTTTTTAATTTCAAAAATTTTTTCTAATCTTTTTAATTTCTCGTTATAACTTCTTATTTGTGCCTTTATGTATATATGATGCAAAATAAAAAAACCTTTAAAATGGTGTATTGTAAAAAAATTGAGGATAATTTTAAACAAAATATGGTTATTCAAAGTGTCATACTGCAACGATTTTTGTTAATTTTTACCTAAATTCTTTGAATTTGTATTTTTTCTACAACGGTTTAATAATTTATACATTATTAATGTAATTTAAAACAGGTAATATGGCTTATTACCCACGCTCATTTCCTACCTCCATTACCCACGGCTGTCGTTTATATTTGCATTAATCCGATACTTTGTATATGATTTCGGCAACCTCGATTTTTAAATATGACTCTTTTGACTTTTTTGATATTAAAAAAAAACTGATTTTATGTGGTAAGTGTCCAAAGTTTGTAAGTGATATATTAATTAAAGAGTGGAAGTGCTAATTGATCTACGTAGGTGCCATTCAAAAAATAAGTAAAGAATGTAATGCTGGACATACGGGTGGCTTTACTTTGTACCTCGTTTGCAATCGCTAGGCTGAAATTGGCACTGTGATTTTAAAGTGAATAGAATATTGGGGCTATCACATAGATCAATTAGCATTTCCTTTTTCAATTATAGTTATTTTTTTTTGTTCTGTAAAAAATATATAAAAATTTTAATGGATTTGTTTTTTGAATTATCATCTCACTGGTAGAGGGACGCCAAGCAAAGAGGGCGGGGGGCGACGACCCCCAGTGGCTACGCCACTGGTATTGACGAAGACGGTTATATTCTTACTTTAATTAATACTCTTCTCAGCTTTCGATTTCTCCAATAAAAAATGGGTGTTCTAATTTCTATTTTAACCTTAAGAGGATGCCGTAGCACGTTAAATTAGCTAAAACGCGATTCGCTGCCGTTTTTTAAATATTTGTTTTGAGAAAAAGTTGTACATAGAAAAGATGATCCAAAGATTATCGGAAAGTTAATTGATTTTTGGTAATGGTAATAATTAACACATTAAATTTCCCAAAAAACAACCAACTTTCCGATAGTCTTTGGATCATTTTAAGAAACTTTTCAATATACAACTTTTTTCTCAAACAATATTTAAAAACGGCAGGAATCGCGTTTTCGCTCATTTAACGTGCTACGGCATCCCCTTAAAATATCTGTAAATGACTCTTAGTTGAATGTAATGTCACCACAAGATTCTCTATTTGATTTTATATTTTTTTTTATTTAAATCTTTTTTCTATGGCCCTGTTTTTAAGATATTGAGCGGTTTCCATACTTTTGAGACTTCTTGTATATGGCTACACCACTGGGCTCTGGATCAAAACAACTGTCGTGAAAACAGTTCATAGCTATAGCGGTCCATATCAAAGCTACAGAGGGATTTTCAGATTTTGGCCATTTTTACCACTTTTTTAATTCGTTTTCTATTAAAGTTAAAAAAAACTTTGGATATAGCTTTTCACGTAGAATATTGTGGTGTAGTTACTTATTTTCTATGTTGGGCAGTTTTCTAGAAAATTACCCAACGTATGTGTTTTTTTATGAACACACTGTATATTTTTATTTATGTTTTAGGCTCTCTTTGGGCTTTTCAAAAATATGTATTAGTACGTTTTTTTTCAAGTCTTTCTAAACATTTGCATTTATTATAAATGTGGCTTCTTTTTATGGAGGGCTATGACAAAGATTTATTTTTTAATACCTATTTTTGTTGGTTTAGCTACCCCAACTTAATATTTTATTAAAATTTATATGTTAAAGCTATTTTTTTGAACTTACTTTAGCTTTAAAACAAAATATAATAATATGTATTCGACAAATAAAACGACTGTTTTTAACCACTAAATGTTCAATAATGTTTTTTTACAGTTTAACATTTTATTTTTGTCAAGAATTTTTCAAAAATCCCAAATATCTTAAAAACCTTACATTTTTGGTATAGACATTGCTGATAAAATTTACGATTTTTTTAAAATTTCTACAATCCAAAACTGAACTAATATACAGGGTGTTTTATTTAAAAAAACACAAGTTTAATATAAATCTTTGCTTTTGAGCACCCTGTATAATTCCACCATCGGCGCCGAAGCTGACGCTCACAACAATTCATGTACAACCCTCTAGAATAAAGTGACCACACGTCCCGTTTTTGGCGGGACAGTCCCGCATTTTGAAGGAATGTCCCGCGTTCCGCTGATTTTAGAAAACGTCCCGATTTTATGAAAAAGTCCCGACTTGTGGTGGGACCACCGGTAAGAAGGGTTTTTGGTGGAGGTGAGGACCCTAAAAAATCCATCTGCTTTTACTTGTCCTGATTTTTTCTAATTAAAAATGTGGTCACTTTACTCTAGAGGCATTTACGAGCTATGGACTGAGAGAAAATTGGTCACAAAAATTTGTTGCTGGCCCACGGACCATTATTTTATTTTTTTAGGTTCTTTAATCGCAATCATTCTTTGTATTACTAATAAATGTTAACATTTACGGATATTAAGATTTTACTATTACTAACATCATTTATTATCTTTATAAAATTAAAATATCAAAAATATTCGATATATATCGTTAATATCCGATATTTTGATATTTTCCATAAATATTGTGATATTTACGAAACCTGGCTCCGAACCAAAAAACCATCATTTACTATTTCGCCATTAAAAATTACGATTTTATCCTAAACCTTCGGGGAAATTTCCGTTCGCGGGTAAGTCTCGTATGCATGATTTTTTATGACAGGCTTCGAAAAGTTTAAAGGGTTTAATTAAATTAAAAGCTTTATTTTAATACGTATTAGTAAATGTACGCTACTTACATTTATGCTTGTAGATTTTTGGTTAAATTTTAAAAAATAATTAATTAAAAATAATAATAATGAGCAGTAAGGAAAAAATAAATGCATACAGACCCGCAAATGGAAATTTCCAGGAATGTTTGGGATAAAATCGTAACATTTTATGGCAAAATAGTAAAACATGGTTTTTCGGTAAATGTAAAATAAGTGTGATATGTCGTTGGAATTAAAATTCGGTTTTATTAAGTTTAAAACCAAATATGGTGCCCATTTAAAAAAGTTGATAAGTGACGGCTCAAAAAGAAACACAGAAACATTTTGTTCATTTTTTTCAGGCAAATTTTTAAATCGGAATATAGTTGGCCATAAAAATGCGCGATTTTGCCCCAATTTATCCAACCCTATATCTCACACCGTTTCCGAGATTCTAATGATTGCCCTTGAATAGCCCAATAAATAAAAATATACAAGGTGTTCCATAAGAAAAAAACATATGTTGGTTAATATTCACAAAAACTGCCCAACACAGAAAAAAACTAACTATACCTTAATATTCCACGTAAAGATTTTTCTCTTTTTAAAAATTGCTGCAAAGTGCGCGTGTGCAGATCAAAAATTGCAGCAAGAAAACTTTATGCAAGAAATCTTTTAAACTGTAAAAACAGCTTAACGGTTTTTTACATACCCCACAAAACCATGGAAAATGAAACACCCTGTATTGGGTATGGCCGGAGGGTTGTTGTTTACTTGTGGGATGCCATTTAAGTAGCATTATTAGCTTTACAACACCTAAAATTTATAAACACAGTTTGATTCCAACAAAATGAAGCGACTTGTGTGTGTCTATGCAAAGAACAACAAAGGCTTTTTTCCGGACGCCTGATTTAGCTGCATGCTGATGTATTAGTCTCGCTAATCACCAGATCTGTCAGCGTGTGACGCTGACGACTGTTTATGATTGAACTTCTTAAAATCTAAAACTTTCACCTGTTTACAAAAATGCCCTAATCAAAATGGACAATACCTAACCGATGTTTTAGTTAACTACGCATGAAAAACGTCAGCTAACTACTAACGAAAAAAGTTAACTATGTAAAATTAAAGAACAATGAGCCGTTGAAAGCCAGAGTCAAAATTTAACGGATGTTTGCTTTTAGTGTTTTAAATTCCTGATAATGATTTCCGTATATTCCCCAAATGTAGAAGATGTACTCTGGTTAGAACTTTCTACATTTGGTGATTGTACATTAATCATTATCAGAAATTAAGTAAGTAAAAACTAAGATTCGTTAAATTTTAATCTATAGCACTCTGGCTTTTAACGGCTCATATAATTTTAATCCAGCTACACAAATATTTTAGTATCTTGTTAACGGGGTTTATATATACTACACATTTTATCAAACCATTTTTAAAATACGTACACAAGAAGCATAATTTGTTTCCCATAAATTTAAACAGATTTATCAATAAAATTGTCTAAAAAACTTAAAAACATTTTTTGCATTTTCTTAAAAATTATAATCATTCAAAGAAAAATCGCGACCCTTTAATTCTTTTTCAAACATTCAATCGAATAAAACAAAAACGGCTTAATGGATTGAATCAAAACTTTGTGGGGTTTTTGTAGGCATACTGAACTGTAAAATGCGCACTTAACATTACTTATTTTCTGGATATTTTTAATTTAGCGACTAATCATCCCAAAACCTACCATAATTCCCTTTTTCTTGATTTTTTAAATCTGTGAAGAATATAAAAATTCCGTAGACCAAAAAAAAAAGAACCGAAAAAATTAGTATTGCGCGGTACACGTTTCTTGAAAAAAGTTATCGTAGGATTTCCAAAATAAAAATTTTAAGCTTTAAAATGCGTACAGTCACTTAAAAAGCCTGAAAAAATTGGATTGTTTTTTGTATTCTTTACTTTTTGCACTAGTTTATTTTAAATTTACTTTCGTTAATACCTACACTACTCAAAAAATTATTGCATATGCTCGATTTCTTTCATAAGCTTTAATACAAAAATGCTTTGATTTAAATGATCATATCTCTTTTAATAATTAAGTTATTAAGACAATTAAAAAAGAAAATGTTAAGCAAAGGTGAAGCTATAACTTTATATTAACCGTTGTTATTTACTGTTAGCAATACATCCTATGGGGTGATATATATTTTTTTTAATTTATAATTTTTAATCGCCCTATATAATGAGCTGGTAAAAGGGAAAAATCTTATTTGTGAATAATTTATACCCTTACCTATTTCTAACATTTTATAATCACAAATTTGACTACTCCCTTTCAACAGCACATCATACAGGGCGATTTAAAATTAATCGAGCATATGCGATAATTCTTTTGAGTAGTGTAGATTTCATATTTTAAAAAGGATTCGTTTTGAATTATTTTGTAAATATTGCTTTGGGACCCAGAACAAATAGGTGTATTGTAAGTACAAATAAGAAATAGAGTTTTTAAATGAAAAAACACTGCATTTATTTTACAAACGGCTACAATCAATTTACATAACTTTATTACTAAATGAAATCATGATAATAAATTAAATTATACATTTTGGTCTGCTTTACATTATAATTATCGAGTCATCAAAACAAATGCAATAATGGAATTTTGTAACACAAAATACAGCATAAATATTGTACCGCATATGGTGGCATGTTATAAAGGTCTCTTTTGCTACGCTTTAACTTAATGACATTTTTATCTAAAATGATTAGTATTTTAAATATTCTCCGAAAATAGTAGCTCCCAATATTGCATTTTTTAGCCTAACCCCTTCTTACTATGCATAGCATAGCTTACAAAATATAAAGGTAGTAAACCTTTGCTTTAAAAATTTTAAAAGCGTATAATTAATTAACTCTTAATTTAATTACTCATGTTAATAGATAAATAAATATATTTTGTAATCTGTACTCGAGTTGCTAGACGGTGATAAGAAAATACTAAAATTATGAATTTAGGATTGTTGAGTAGCTAGACAAAGATGCTAGGAACACATTGTTCAGTTCTTGATGGTAAAAAACAAATGCTTTATAGTATTTATTTTTGTTTTGCTTAATTTTTTTTTATAACTGCATGGTCTGATTTTATTTATGAATGAACGAAAGAAAGAATTGACACAAATCTTAAGTGGATCCATAAAGTGTGTATTAGTCTTAGGTTTAATTAAGGAATTAGGAAAAAGATTTAAATAACCAGAACTAACCATGGTCCCCAACCTATACTTTGTCTTCGGTAAAAAATATTTGAGTAATATCAAACAACAAAACATCGAAAACCATCTTTTGTTTTATAATATATTGCCCGTATGAGCAATACTTAATAAAATTTGTGATGTTGGGTTTTTACCTGTCTGTAATGAGGTCACGTCTAGGAACTCAATCGGCACCTCGTCCAGCAACTAAACTATATCAGCCAAGGAATTCAACAATCTTAATCTGTTTTATTTGTATACATCTAGAAACTAGAGTACACCGTAAACTATTACGAACTACACTCATAAAAACACATTTTATAGCGGACCAAAACATATATTATGTGGCGAGAAATTAACCTATACTATACCTATACTACAGGACAATTTCATATGCAATAATAATTTAGAAAAAAATATTTACTCTCTAAAATTTGCTCTATAAGAAATCAATTTATTATTATTCATATCCAACTACGACGGTAAAAACGAAACGGAAATTATACCGCCACATACACAAGTATACAGTGCTTGTCTAAATTCAGGACCCGCCTTACTAACTTTTGAATTGTTTGGTATTTTTTAAAGAAAATTTGAGGACTTTGGTGGGACAACATAAACCAAATTTTAGACAAGAAATGACAGATATAAATGTCAAACTGACAGCTGGGTACCATTTTAAAACGAAAAATTAAATGGAAGGTGGGGTCTTGTGGCACATCATTTAAAGCTCCTGAAAAGTTCTTTATAACCCCAGAATATAAAGTGATCACCTTTACCTCACAGAAAATGGCGGTACATTAAAAATTACCCGAGTACCTGATTTGGATGGCCATATCTTTAAAGCTAATAAAGATATACCTTATGTGGTATTTTCTTAAAGGTCTTTTAGATATCTTTTTAATGGTAATACAATATACAGGGTGCGTCATTAAAAAATGTATACTTTTGTCCTACCCTGTATAGTATTACCAATATTACCATTAAATAAATCCTTAAAAGAGCTTTAAGAAAATATCACATTAAGTGTATCTAACTTTATTATATTCGGAAATGCGGCCATCTAAATGAGGTAATTTTCAAAGTACCGCCATTTTGTGGTAGCTAAAGGTATTGACTTTATATTCTGGGGTTATAAAGAACTTGTCAGAGCTTTAAAATGATGTGCCATAAGACTCCGCCATTCATATTTCCACCACTTTTATTAATTTTAAAAAGGGCAGAAATATTCTAAAAGTTTACCGTTATACCAGCAACAATTTCGTAGAGTTTCATAGTTCTGGCCCTTTTTTAGATAGAAAAAATAACGTTATTTTTGTACTGCGATATATCCTGGACTTTTGACACCTTGTTTATGAAGCAACCCTTATTTTTAACAAGGAATCAACTTCTAATATTTTTCCATTGGTTTAGAAACACCCTTTATGTAATACTAAATTATTCCTTTAAAAAAATTTAACCAACAAGAAAACACAAGTCGTCTTGTCATGGAATATGCTATTGATGGATCTCTTTTATTTTGAAGAATTTAAATACACACAATTTTCGCATAAATATTTAATATTAGTAAAATTAAAGCAACGATGCGTACAATAACCAGATTCTGACTATATTTTGACCGCTGATAACTTTAAAACATGGCAGTTATAATAACGCGGTTTGCGTAGAAAGCCTTAGATTTTTTTAAAAGTATTTTATCATATCCTCGCCATTTGGTTGTGACATTCTGTAACACAAAAACAAAATGGCCGATATTCGGATATAGGGCAACTGTGTTATTTTAAATGGAACATCATGTATATTTTTACCATCTTAAAATTCACTCATTTCCATTTAAAAAGTGTAACATAAGTTATTGTTATTGCAAAAAATAATGGATTTATTAATTTTTAAAAAAATGACTGCTAAGCGATTAGGAGTATTTTTTGACAATAAAAATTTGTTACATACAAAGGTACGGGAAAAATACGGCATCAAAGCTTTAGGATATTCACAATATTAACAAAAGATTATAAAAAAGTAATCTAACTTTAATAAAACTATTATTTTGTAAATAACGTGTATCTTAAAAGCCGTATATTTTTTCTGACCTTGTATGTAGAATATTTTTATTGTCAAATAAAGCTCTTACTTGCCATGCAGTCAATTTTTAGAGATCAATAAATCCATTATTTTTTAAAATAATCATAACATATGTTACATCTTTTTAGAGGAAAGCCTGAATTTTAAGGTGGTAAAATAATATACATAGTGTTCCATTTAAAATAACAAAGTTGCCCTAAACCGGAAGATCGGCCAGTTTGTCTTTGTGTTGACGGAATGTCACAACCAAGTGGCGAGGATATGATAAAAACTTAAAAAAATCCAAGGCCGTCTGCGAAAACCCCATCTTGATAGCTTTATTTGTTCTAGAGGTATTCGCAAAAAAATGGGCCAAAATATAGTCGGACACCTTGTCTCATATATTTGTAAAAATATATATAATAAATAAATAGAAACTTTAAAGCCAGACGTGCTTATACACGCTTAAACTATACATTCGCAACTTAAACCAACACTTTAACAATAAACATTTCTACATAAATTTTTGACCCTTTACATTAGCCGGAATTTCTGTCTGACATAAATATCATGCAATAAATGTCAGATGAAAACCTACCATTATACTGTAATAATTTTTAGGTTTTTTAAATATAATGTAATCTATAAAAAACGTGATTCTTAAGTAAATTTTATTATAAAAATTAATAATTTTTAAATTAATATTTAAAATACATTATTTTAAAGTCTAAAATTTTTATTTGCTTTTTACGATACGCTCTACATTATTGTTAATTGAATGTATAGTGTATTACTGCTACCAAATTATATATTTTTAAATGGGTAAAAATAAATTTAAAAGTCTACACTAAATAAACTTATATCTGCATACGACCGTTATCAAAACATTATTTTTATTTTTGAAAAATATCATCTAGGGCAGGGATGGCGAATCTTCACGTATTAACGTGCCCTTTTTTGGAGAAATATTTAGTGAAGTGATAAACGTGCCATCAAATAATTTTGACTTAGACAACTCTTAGATTATGAATAATATTTATAACGATATGAAGATAACACTGCCTATTATTGCAAATGAAATAGTCCAACTTACAAATAAGTAAAAAACAGTTTAGACTTTTGTCTTGTAATTGTTAAATAGATAACATATTTATAAAAGAAAAATCACAAATACAAAAATGTATCATATAACAGATATTTCGTTTTGCTTCTGTAAATTCACTAAAGACTTAAAACTGTTTTTCATTACATAACTATGTATCTACTAACAAAATATTACCTTACATATGGTTCTTTGGTTTATCCAACAAAGCCATGATAATATTGCTTTATGTTTCCACTCTACATATATCTGAAAAAAACAATAAAATAGTATTGGTCAAAAACGATTTGTTTTTCATCTAACCGCAAACGAAAGTTTGTTGCAAGGATATTTAACAAAGTCCAAGAATTTAACAACGGTGCTTTTTAATAAGGCAAATATACGGGGTGTTTTTAAAAGGTCTTTACAAAATACTACCATAGACTTTTTGGGCCAAATTACAACGATCTAATGCAATTTACCTTAGTCGAAAAGTTTATCGTTTGCGAGATACAGGGTGTCAAAATTTGTATTTTATTTTAGCTATTTTTAAATATGTTATTTATTATTGGATTTTTTTCAAAATACGGTATAAGGGGGTTTTTAAGGTAAGGAATCGAAAGCTACTCATATTTTTGCTTTTTAATGTAGAGGGAGCCACCTGCAGTCCTTTGCTTTGTTTAATGTGTCATTCTGAGATATTTTGGATTAAACGTTTTATTTCACATAAAAAAATCTTCGCATTCCCTTGCGCTCTATTTAGGCCACCCGGGTTTCTCCAAAAGGTCTGTACAGGGTGTCCCATTTTGGTTGTCCCTTATGGGAAACTTGGAAACCATAAGAGATATTAAAAATCCGATACCCCATCCTCGAGCTCTTTTTGGAGAAAACATTTATGGTATAAACAGATCAGCGCTATCGCGAAGCGTTTCAGAGATACAGGGTGATTTTCGATTTTTTCACTTTTTGAAAAGGTCCTGTAGCTTTGTTGTTATTACAGATATGAGAAAACTAATTGCACATTATACAGACACTTTTTTCCGTAGAATCCAGTGGCGTAGCCAAAAATTTTTTGAGCTGTCATTTTTGACATATGACCCAAACATGTTTTTTTTTATTAGGGACACCCTATAAATGATTAGGTAATTAAATTGCTTGTTTTTTTCTGATTAAAATAATATATCATAGTAGGTGGTTTAATAAATTTTTACGTCAAATATTGGAAAAATTATGATTTTAAAGACGCATTGCGGCTTCTATCTGTTTTTAAGTTGTTTTATATTTTTGTTTTAAAAGGAATCTGTCATCCCTTAGCTCAGGAGACATTTCCGTAGAAAAAAAACAAAAATTAGTTTACAACAACAATAATAAACAAGTTATATTAATTAAACTTAAAAATTTATCAAGTTTTTTTTAATTTTTGATTTTTTTATTTTTTTTTATTTTTATGAATTCTCCATGTCAACTTTACCAATAGAGCAAAAACAAACAAAAAAAAATTTAAAGTCCAAAAAAATCGAAAATTTTTGACACACCCTGTATAACTTTGATTTTTAGTTTTTAAAACAATATTATCATACTAATACAGTACCAAACTTTTTTGCTTCAAATTCATAAATAAGGACGCTATGAATTTTTAATTTAAACGTAAAAATAATTATTTTTAATTTTTGGGACACACTGTATCATTTATATATATATAATAATATTCTTCCTTATCATATATATTATCCACCATAATTTCATCCTTATATATTTATAAATAAAATTGTAGGAAATTTTTAATGTTAAAAATAAAAAAAAATCATTTTAATTTTTTGAGACACCTTGTATCATTTTTTATGTATAATAATATTTCTCACCATCACATTAACAAATACCAAAATTTCATCCCTTTATTTTCATAAAGAAAATTGTAGGAAATTTTTAAATTTTAAAATAAAAAAAATTTTGAGACACCGTGTATCATTTTATTATGCGTATTAATAATCTTCTACATCATATATATTATTTACCAAAATTTCATACTTATATATTTATAAATAAAGTGGTAGGAAATTTTTAAATTTTAAAATAAAAAAATGTGTCTTTAAAATCATAATTTTTCCAATATTTGACGTAAAAAATTTATTAAACCACCTACTATGATATATTATTTTAATCAGAAAAAAACAAGCAATTAAATACCTAATCATTTATAGGGTTTCCATATTAAAAAAAAACATATTTGGGTCATATGTCAAAAATTACAGCTCAAAAAATTTTTGGCCACGCCACTGCATTTTACGGAAAAAAGTGTCTTTTTAATGTGCAATTAGTTTTCTCGTATCTGTAATAACAACAAAGCTACAGGGCATTTTCAAAAAGTGAAAAAATCGAGAATCACCCTGTATCTCTGAAACGCTTCGCGATAGCGCTGATCTGTTTATACTATAAATGTTTTCTCCAAAAAGAGCTCGAGGATGGGGTATCAGATTTTTAATATCTCTTATGGTTTCCAAGTTTCCCATAAGGGACAACCAAAATGGGACACCCTGTACAAATTGGCACTTTAATTTCTTTACGCCAAAATATAATTTAACCCAATTTGCTTAGTTGAAAAGTTGATTGCTTGCGAGATACTGAGTGTCCAAGTAAAAAAAATACATGGAATAAAGGGTTTTATCTAAAATATCTTAAAAACGGTTGCTCACAAAATTAAATATTTTCAAGACGGATGGCAACCCTATTTATGATGTATACCCTTTTGTGCAAAGAATATTGAAGAAATTAAAATATACAGAAGCAAAAAAGTAATGGCTTCCTCTACATCATGACAAAATTAGCATATTTCGATTCACCACTCCTAAAACCTTCTGTCTTATAATAAATAACAAATGAAACTTAAGAACAAGTCACTCGAAATTAAATAAATAAATAAAGATTTGAAAAGGAGGCCATGACTTCGTATTTAGGCCTAAATTTTAATTCTTAATGGCATTTTGTTACATTTTGTAAAATAGGGGCATTTTACTCTAAAGCAGTTACTTTTCAACTTTTGATGAAACTAGCTACAGCTAATACAGTATGAGACCATGCACTAACTTCTATGAATAATAACATTATATGAAAAATGGCAAATAAAAAGTTTTACATTATTTGTTCCACACTTAATCGGCCACACTCATTGTATATTATCTAGTAAAAAAATACATTTAATAAACATAAAAATATATTTAAAATTTTTAGACATATACAGGGTGTTTCCTTATTGCGTTAAGAAAATCTAGGGGCATATTCCTGAGCCAAGTTTATGAAAAAAGTTTGTATAAACATAGAAAATTAAGTTTTTAATAATATCTTAAATATGCCTTATCCGAGTTTAATAAAATTTGGCTTGGATGTTTTTTAAAATAGGAAGTTAATTTAGCCCTAAACTAATTTCAATTTGTTAGACCAGTGAGACGCATTTTAGTTCATATTATTAACAAAAAAATGTACGCCACTGTCTTTCTTGAAACTTTTATATTTTTTCTGGATAAAGCACCTAAAAATACAACTTTTTTATGTCCTTATTTTTTAAATAGCTTGCTTAGTTTTCCAAAAATAAATAAATAAAATCCTCCAAACTGCAGAATCCTGGACTATACACGAAACATTGTATTTTAAAAATTAAGTCCTATAACTTCCTATTAGCAATTATGTCATAACTGTAATAACAACAACAAATGCTTAATTAAATAACCTTTATATCAGGTCTAACAATTTTTTTTAAAGACAGTGTTTTAAAGATGTTTAAGTTTTTTAAAACTTTAACACCCCGTATCTTGAGAACGAAGGATTTGAGGACCCATGTTTATAAGAACTTTTTTCATAAAAATAGCTCAGGAATACACCCTTAAATTTTCTTAACGCAATTAGGAAACACCCTGTATATATTCCAATTCCAATCCTTCAATAACAGTTTTTAAATTGCTCTGTTACTATATCCGATAAATCTTTTCCAATTCTAAAAAGCAATATAGTTTCCATGAAATCCCGGGAACGTAATTCCCATCAGCTGGAAACTGGAGCAAAACACGTGCGGTCTGTCACGCCCTTGACCCTATACCCTACATTTTAGGTCAGCGCACAGTTGGCAAGCAAATGTATCTAGAATGTATAATATTCGCCACAAAGCATAACGAATGTTGTAATTCGTTTAAATCCTTTGGATATGTAAATTTGAAATTAGGTTTAATAAGTTAAACGTACACTCTCACTTAACAAATAGGCTATTTTGGCTCTCACAGCTGATTTCAAATAAGGAACAAATTCGTAAGAACAATTTTGTAATTTATTACAGCTTTTGGGTGCCTACATAAAAAATACAAAGTTTTGAGTGAAATTTTAAATTTTAAGATTGCACAAATTTTATTATTATTTTAAAAATTAGGAATTACCTGAAAACATGCATTTTTAGCAAAAATACGTTTTGAGCTTTTCTGTAAAGAATGCTATTTAGAACTAAAATAACACCATCCGAAAAAAATACACATTGCATTATATTATAAATAAAACACAATTCGATAAAAATCGTATTTTTGTCAGAAAAGCTGACACAAAATCTTTTAAAAAGCGTTGCTAAAATTATTTTTAGTAAAATTTAACAAAGATGGGGTTTTTAATATTACTTTTTACCGATTTTTGCCATTTTTTTCCTTAATACCCAATTAGTTTTATTTGTTATAACTGGTATTTTTAACAAATAAAAGATTCGATAATATTTTGTTGGGTACACGCCAGAGTTGGGTTGAATACTGAAAATCGGTATTCGAATACAAATACAAAAAGCCGAAAAAGAGAGTATTCAAATACCGAATATTTGAATACTTGGAAGAGAAAAATATTCGAATACTCGGTATTCATGAACACCCGGAATCGGTATTCGAATACTGGAAACGAACAGATTCGAATACTATAAAAACAAGAAACCTATAAGTAAAAAATTTGAAGACGAAAAAAACTGTCCTCACTTCATATTTTTCCTATTTTTCTTCCCTTTTGGTATTCTAATCATGACAATTTTGGTATTCGAATACTGCTTACACATTTCGGTACTCGAATACTCGGAACGCCGGTAATCGAATAAAAAGTATTATACCGAATACCAAACACACAAATGTATTCGAATACCGGCAAAATGTATTCTGAATACTATTCAGAATACGGAGTATTCGAATACGACCCAACTCTGGTACACGCTTATCGCCAGTGTACGAAAAATAAACAGTGACCGTCAAAAAGTTCGCCACATACGGGACATTTTTTTATTAAGGGAAATTCCATTTTTTTCTGGCGATTGCCTATGCTTGTCCGATAACTTTAAAATCCATTCAGCGGTTTGTAGGGTAATTTGAAAAAACTGATATGGAATCACGAAAAGTGGGGTTAAATCACAAAATATCGAAAAAACTCTAAGAGTAAAAAGTGCTTAGAATGTCATTCTAATCCCTATACTAAAAGCAAATAATTTAAACTATAGGCTTTTGCCAGTTTACCCGGTGTTGCCATGGTTTATTTCTAAAAATCTCTCGATATTTTACCGAACCGAAAAGGTTAAAATATTCAGAAATGGTAAAACTTATTGATCCTAATCATGTTCTACTTATAACTGAAGGCGAGTTTTCACATTTTGCGACTAAACTTAAAAATTATCCTTCAATTTATTGCTTTATTTTAATATTATTTATCTAATATTTTATTAGTTTAGCAAGTAAAATAAACAGTTTACTATTCTTTTTACTTTCTACAAAAATATAGACAATGTTTATTATAGTTTATAAGTAAATTACCCTAAAAAATAAAACTACAAGCTAAAAATTAAATGTGCAAATGTGATCTTCAACCTGCTTTTTGTATTTGCCTTCAGAGCCTAGAAGATCATCATTTTAATTTCTAGCTTGTATTTGTATTTTTGTTAGGGTAATTTGCTTATGCGTTATGGTAAAAATTACCTAATTTTGCCTTGTTTATTTTACTTGATGAACTAAGAATTTGCTCTAGTTGTCAAAAAACAAAAACATATGTCTTATTCTGCCTTAAACAAATGTAGTTTAGTTAAATAAACTTTACTATATATAAACTGTTCACTATAACTTGAAAAAAAAAGCACCCAAACAAAAAATGTATTTCATTGGTTAAAAATGTCAGTAACTTAAGTAACCACAATAAAAAATGTATCTTATTGGTTTAAAACTACAGTAACTGGAGTTACTTACTAGGTAATCATTATCAATTTATAGTGGCCAAAGTATAGTTTGGTAAATAAAATGATACATTTGTACCTAAAAAAATAAAAACACATGACATATGTCAAAACAGATGTTTAGGTTATCGGATACGCAGATCGCCAGAAAAAAAAACGAATTTCCTAATAAAAAAATACCATATGTTGCGAACTTTTTGCCGGTCACTGTATGAACCCCCTAACCAATAAAGAGCATCACTTAAAAATAAAAATTGTTTCATAACGTTATTTTAATAAATAATAAACCGAAGTTTTATAATTATTATTTTTAAGTCCTGTCCAGATTTTATTGCCATTGCGATTCGCGAAGTGTTGCTACATTTTAATGAAACAAAAAATGACACTAAAATATGTTTCTTGGGTGTCTTAGTTTTTGACATACAGGGCGATTTTTTTGAAACAAAAACACGTTATCTTGTAACTTAAAAAATTGGCAAATTCAAAATCAGCAGTGTTGCAATTCGGTCAATCAGCTGATAATTCAATAAATCAATGGGTATCTGATCAAAAGTGTCGAAAATATTTACCATATTTACAGAAATATACGATTTTGGATTTGTGTCTCGACTAGAAACAAAAGCACTTTTGAAAACAAGGCATTCAATTAGTTACTAGCTAACGTTCCGAGTAATTTTATATAAAGTGACAAAATGAAAGTTCTTGAATATTTACACTTAAACTGCAGGCATAGCAAATCCGACTTTGCACCTTTGGCTTCATGGCAGATTTTTTACGGAATCCATGATGACAACCACCAAAACACTTAGCACAAATTGTAATTATAAACGTTATTTAAAAAACACGATATTAACTGCCACAACAGCAAGAAAAACTTAAATATGAATTATTGTCATGTTCACCCATACTAGTTTAAAATTATGCCAATGAGGGCTTTTTAACAACGTTGCCAGCTTAATTTTAAAAACCAATAGTAATTACTGATATTAGTAGTAATTTATACGTACAATTCAGTGGTCCGGTTAGATTCTTTGAAAATTTAATATTTTTGAAGATATGGACCAAACACATAAGTTTTCTTATGAAAAATGTATGTTTTTATATCATAAAATTATGGCGAATAAAAACTTTTTTAAAATATATAATCCCTAATAGTTATTTAATATGTTTAGTCCCTACATCGATGTTTTTAATTTTAAAATTGAATTTCGCACTATCTTTATACTTAAAACAGTGTCCAAAATTACTCGTAGTATTTCTCCGTTTATTAATGATTAAAAAAAACATTTTATTTAAAACAAAATAGTAGAAAAATGTGTATAAAACAGGTACCTTCAAATTAAAAGTATTTCTAATAATAATAAAAAATAACCTTGCAATGGCAACGAAAACTGGACACCCTGTAACGAGAAGTTAAATTAAATTCACAATCGCTCGTCACCTCACAGATGGCTTGGCAAACCACTGTGTAGTATTCTGCCTACCCCAGGTAGTAGTTATTTAGAAAATAACGTCCGTGGTGGCACTACCGCGTTTTCTTAAAGGTGCTGTGAAATGCAAAAATTGCATGTTTCAGTGCTTGGATAACGTTGATGGAACAGCGTGAAAAAAGGGGTTAAACATCCAATAACCCGACACCCACGGTACTCTGGTTCTTAGGCATAAAGCCTTCGTGGAGTGTCAAACAGATGAAAAAACTTCAATTAGGTTACTACTAGGCACTACAGTGTTTGCAGTTTTTGGTTAAACAGATAGCTTCTAGGAAAAAGCTTATTAAGGTAAAATTATCACAAAATTAAAACAATTTCGGTTTGAAACTTTATTTTTACCTCAATTTTTGTCAAAAATTCCATGATATTTATAACCTGTGTTTTTATAGATACTTTTCAAAAAAATTATTTAAAAAATGTCAATGGTTAAAAAAACACTTTTGAGACAATTCGATAAATAATAAAATCAATATTCATCAGTATTTACGTTTTAAATAATAAACTTTAATAATTTATTTAGTGTAATTTAAATGGATTATTACTGAAATGTAGTTAAAGTTTGAATTTAAACTAAAGTGAACACTATTGTCCCGCGTCCCTACGATTTCCGAAAATGTCCAGATATTTTGGAAAAAGTCCCGACTTGGGGTGGGACCGCATGAAAAGAGGTTAGATATTGTTTTGTAGTAGAGGGTTACATGGGCGTAGCCAGAATTTTGTTTAGGGGGAGGGGGCGGCAGAAAAAAGTAATTATATACCAGGTGTTTCTCAAAAGTGGTTCCCCGTTATATTCATTTGTTTTTTTTTCTTCTTCATACTGCACTGGGTAAAATCTGCAAAATTATTGTCATCACTTTTTTACAGACGTTACATTATTAATTTATTTGGAGGTTTCTAGAAAAAGTCCCACTTAAACAAGCGCCTATGATGTGGTCCTTAAATGTTTGAAATCAAGTGCTTTCTCGAGCCACCCTCGTTATATATTTATTATACAGGGTTTTTCCTGATTGCGGTAAAAAAAAATAGGGAATATTCCTAAACTAATGCTTTACAAAAATGCTTGTTTAAACATAGTCCCGGATATGCAATGTTTCTAAGATACAGGATGACAAACTTCGAATTTTTTTCACAATTATCATATTTTAATAAACTTTGGCAGTGAAATTTATAGCCACAAGAGGCGTATGTAGCCTTTTACTAACCCAGTGGCGAGTGGCACCTGAACAAATATTTCTAACAAAAAATGTACGTCACTGGCTTTTGTGCATTTTTTGTATTTTCCTTAGAAAAATTAAAAATACAGCTTTTTTTCCAGACCACTAAACTAAAAGAAAATTATGTTTTTATAATTATTACCTAAAATTATGTAGCAGCACCCTCAAAAGCTAAAGTAAACAATAAAAACATCTAGTACCATTTTTTTTTTTTTTAATAAATTGTAATTAAAATGTGTTCTTTGTTTCTTGGGTTGTTCAGGGATATGCAATAAAGAGTTTTTTTTCTAATGAAGCAAGAAACAACAAAAAAAAATGTTATTTTATTAAGTAAATTTAAACAAAATATAAAAAATAGATGAAAGTTAATGGCATATATTTTTGTCAGAAATACTCGTTTACGAGACTTCGCTCAAGACTCCACTAGACTGTTAAAGACAGATAAATTTAATCGAGTTAGGGCTAAATTAGCCCAATACAACAACTCTATCAAATTTTATTAAAATTGGCTAAAAATTATTTAAAATATTAATATAAATACATTTTTTTAAACTTTAACACTCTGTATCTTGGAAACAGAGCAAGCATTTTTCGGACCTATGTTTATATGATTTTTTTCTTTTGCATAAAATAAGGTCATCAATATGATTTTTTTTTGAATGCAATTAAGAAACACCCTGTATATTTTTAATTTATTTATCATTGCCAAGTCCTTAAATCTACGTACAAATTTAGCATCTACAAAACAGTTATACATTTCGCCCACGGCAGCTGCTCCCTGTGGGCTAATAGAATTAAATGAGAGGTGAGGACCTTTTTTTGCTCTTTACAAATATTTTGCAGAAAAAAGCAAAAAAGTACTTACACTTTAATTTAAACAAATAAAATATTTCCAATAGTTTCATGAGTAAATAATTATAAGACCCTAATGGCACATTACCAGTCATCGTTAAGAGCAAAATTATTTTGAAAGACATAAAACATATTTATTACATATTGGTTTATTTGCTAAAAACCTACCTATATGAATTCTTTTGAAATAGTTTAACCAATCCATTAATCGAATTTCGTGTCCTAGTAATCTAGTTATCTTAAAAGTAGGTCAGGTTCCCACGGGAATGACCCAATTTCTCTTTTCTGCAGCCTGTGCGAACGAACGAACGTGCTTACATGACCGTAGTTAATAATTTTTGTTAAAAGCTTTTAATTCATTTTCGGAATAAAATATGTGTCGTGTTAAAAACCCCAGTATCGGGGGTCACAGAGGACAGAGCAAACTGCTTAGTAGTATTCATTTGATAAAAGCAGGTGTTATTTGATTGATTTCTAAATCATTTTCGCAAGTGAATATAGTTTATTATTTTAGAGTAATTATTAAAAAACAAATATAATTAATTTTGTTTAAATATTACTTACGAGGTACTGTGATGTGACCCTCGATATATAAAGTTACAGGATGACCGACCTCGAGGAACATTTGAGTTATATTATTTCAAAAATGTTTGCCCAAAAAAATATTTTGTTGAAAACGATGTATCACACCAAAACACAGAACAGCAGTTATTGTACCACTGAGTTCAATAAATAAATTTTGAGTATGTCATGTAAAAAAATCGTAACAATGTACTTTATTAAGCACGAATTAACCCTACCTTCCTTCCCACTTAATAGTTACATACTGGTGGGCCTGAAGTGGTGCCAATATACACTACTCAAAAGAATTATCGCATATGCTCGATTTCTTCCATAAGCTTCAATACAAAAATGCTTTCATTAAAATGGCCATATCTCTTTTAATTATTAAGATATCAAGACAATTACAAATAATATAAATAATAAAATGTTAAGAAAACGAGAAGCTATAACTTTATATTAACCATTGTTTTTACTGTTAGCAATAAATCCTACGGGGTGATAAAAAAAAATTGAAAAAATGGATAATTTTTAATCGCCCTGTATGATGTGCTGTTGAAAGGGAGTAGTCAAATTTGTGATTATAAAATATCAGAAATGGGTAAGGGTATAAATTATTAACAAATGAGATTTCTTCCTTTTAACAGCACATTATATAGGGCGATTAAAAATTATCCATTTTTTCAATTTTTTTTATCACCCGTAGGATTTATGGCTAACAGTAAAAACAATGGTTAATATAAAGTTATAGCTTCACGTTTTCTTAACATTTTAGTTTTTTAATTGTCTTGATATCTTAATAATTAAAAGAGATATGGCCATTTTAATGAAAGCATTTTTGTATTGAAGCTTATGGAAGACATCGAACATATGCGATAATTCTTTTGAGTAGTGTAGTAGGAGAGCTAGTACACCCTTCAAGTAACGTTAGACTTGTAAGGCTGGAAATTTGTATAGTAATGAATGGCAGGCATCAGCCGTGCACATCATCACCCTGTATATTTTTAAAAATTTTAAAAAATAATAAAAACAAAAACTTGGAGCTGTAAGCTTGAAATTTTTAAAGGTATATCAGTATATAAGAGAATAGAAATTTTTCACTAGAGCTATAACATTTGGCGAAAAAATTACGACATTTTGAACCTAAGCAAAGAACAAGAGGTGGCTCCTTTTACATTTTAAAACAATGTGAAAAGAGTTTAATCCCTACCCTGCAAAACCTTACAATACCAAATTTTGCAGAAAAATTTCAATTAATTAAAAAAATACTTAAAAATAACCAAAAAAAAAAAAAAAAAAACGTAAACTTTGACACCCTGTATCTGTAAGGTTCATTGCTTTAGATTGTTGTACATTGGCGTAAGGAATTTGTGGTAGCATTTTGTTCAGACCTTTTACAGGCACCCTGTATAGTATAGGCAAAAGCGGTGACCAAGAACAAATGTTTCCATATGTGCCCAGCTTTTTGGCGGACAGTCTAAAATAAATTGTATATATTTTAAAAATACTTGACGCATGATAACCAAACGGTGTATTGATATTTAAACATCTTTCATATTTTGGACACTGGTTATGTTATTAGTTGCTTCCATTATCATGGAAAAGTACAGGTACTTAGTAATAATAAATTGTAATAAAAAGCAAAACTTACCACACTACTGAAGTTTGGACATAAACTGAGATAAATCATATTCATCTTCGTACTGCTTATGCTCCCACAATTCGGGTAAAGACTCTAATATGGCTTTGACACCATTACCAGATTTGGATGGTCCTTCCTTACCTCCACCGGGTTTATTTGAGAAAAGATCTAGCAACTGTTCTGTACCCATGGTTTCCATCTGACTGTTTTCTCCGCTTATAACAGTGTTGGCTGTTTGTACTTTAAACTTTGTAACCTGGAAAAATATTCACATATAGATATATACACTCTAAACTAGATATTTAAATACAGCATGTCCCAGAATAGGTGTTACAAGAGGTAAATGAACCAACAAATTTTAAATTTTTAATCGGCACTTTAAAAAAACTGGTCTCATGGTCCAAAACCAATAAATACAAAATTTTACTCTGATTGGCAATATACAGGGCGAGTTATAACTAAAAGTGTAAAGCACTATTTTTTTTTATAGAACAAAATTGTATAAGTTAATGTTTTAATAATTAAATTTTATGGCAACATTTGAAATTAAAGCTTTAAGGTAAAAAAATGCTTTTCTCATTTTTCTACATGTTAAGCATTAACACCTACATACTTGACACCAAAGTGAATTTACAAATAAAAAATCAATTTCAAGTTATTTTGCTTATTCTTGCCCAGTATTTAAGTTTTAATGCGTTATGTAAAAAAATAACAAAAATATTGTTTTTACTAAAATGCTTAAACTTTAAATTTTGACATAAAATTCAATTTTTATCAATATTTACTAATAAATTTTGTTTATTTAAAAAAATAAAATTACTTTAGTTTTCGGCGTTTTTCATATTTTTCATTATAACTCGCCCTGTATAATCCTAATCGGAGTAAAATTTTGTATTTATTTTTTTGGTCCATGCGACCATTTTTCCCAAAATGCCAAATTAAAATTCAAAATTAGTCCATTTGTCCTCTTGTAACACCTATTCTAGAAATACTGTATGTGTAAAATTAAACAGGTGATCCGGTTTTACTCTTCAAAATATAAAAGTTGTTTTTATTTTAAAACCCGATTTTTAAATTACATACAGTTTTCCGATTTCGTAACATGAGAGGTATATGCTTTGTATATCAAACTCAAAATTTTTTGTTTAGGGAATATAAGTACTTTTAGGCAAATATAAAGCCTTTGTTATTTCTACAAAAAAGCTACATATTTATAGTTGACCTTTGTCTAGTAAAATCATTTAAATTATAATCTTTTAATTACTTTTCTATTAAATGAACTCAAATACAAAGATCCATTAAGAAGCCATCTTAGTAGAGGCTTTTTTAAGGCATGTTTATATACAGGGTGTATCTAAAAGGTCTGTACGAAATGCTAGCACAAATTGCTTGGACTAAAATACAACGATCTAAGGAAACTTACCTTAGTCGAAAAATTGATCGTTTGCAAGATACCGGAGTGTCAAAGTTTTTATTTGATTTTATTTATTTCTAAATGTTTTATTTATTATAAGACGTTTTTCCACAACATTCAGTATTAAAAGGTTTTTAGAGTGAGGAATCGAAATACACCTGCAGTACTTAGCTTAGGTTTAAAGTGTCATAACTTTTTTTTGCATTGTTATATTATAATTTTAGTAAATAATTTTATTCTTCCATTTTTTACACAAAAAGATATACTTGTAATATATTGCCACAAGTAACCGTTTTTGAGATATTTCACATAATTTAACATTTTATTCCATACTAAAGTTTGCCATTGCATTCATTCACACTTTATCTAGGCCACCTTGTAGTGTCCAAAAGTCTATACAACATGCTACCACTAATTTCTTTGGCCAAAATACAATGATCTAATGCAATTCACCTTAGTAAAATGTTGGTGGTTTGCAAGATACAGGATGTCAAATTTTCAATAATTTTTTTGTTGTAACTATTGTACACTGTACAATGTACAGACATTTTAGAGAAACCCGGGTGGCCTAAATAGAGCGTAAAGGAATGTGAAGGATTTTTTTAATGAAATAAAACGTTTAAGCTAAAATATCTCAGAATCGATTGCTCGTAGCAATATTTATCAATTATACCGTTTTTGTGCAAAAATATGGGAGAATAAAAATTATCTACAAGAATCATAATACACCGAGGCAAGAAAAGTAATGACACTTTGAACAAAAGTCAAAAAGAAGACGGCAGGTAGCTTCGCTTATATTTAACAGCAAAAATATAAGTAGCTTTCGATCTTTTACTGAAAAAAAAAATATAAAAAAATTCTAATAATAAATAAAATATTTAAAAATAACCAAAATAAAATAAAAACTTTGTCACCCTGTATCACTCAAACAATCATTTTTTCGACTAAGGTAAATTGCATTAGATCCCTGTATTTTAGCCCAAGAAATCTATGGTAGCATTATGTACAAACCTTTTAGAGACACCCTGTATAATTTGTGTGTATATAATTACAAGACATTCCCTAACAATTTGGAATGCCCTGTATATTATAAAGTGTTACATTTAATTAAAGGAATTACCTAATGAAGCTTATGTAGACCTAAAAATTAGAGATGAACAAAATAAAATAAAATAAAATAAATGTTGATTTTCATCGTTTTAAATTACTTTTAAGCTAAAAATTACTTACAACAGATATAAGTAAATCAAACCTTTGTAGATTTTCTAATTGTTAAAACCTTGATCTCCTATAAGTAAATAGGAATATTTTTTTATTATTATGTGACTTATTTAAAAAACTTTAGAGCCTGTCTTCCTGGGGTTAGACAGTAAATAAAAAGTTGTTTAACAATTTTGTGTGTGAAAAATTTTAAAAACATATTTTTTAATATACTTACCTCATTACTTTTTTCTTCCAGAGTTAGTCTAGTAATTAGCCTGTAAACATTTTACAACTTTACGTTGGCCAATTCTATGGGCTCGATCCATAGCTTGTAGATCTTTCATTGGATTCCAGTCGTGCTCTACAAATATTACTGTATCTGCACCGGTTAAATTTAAGCCAAGACCACCAACCTGAGTTGTGAGTAAAAGTACGTCAATTGATGGATCATTGTTAAATCTAAAATAAAAACACTGGTAAAATATAACTTGTATGACAATTAGAAAATTAGGTAAATTATATTTAAAAATATATTTTAAATTAATTAAGTTAAACAGTTTGTGCCAATATTTTAAGTGTACTTTATTTTCTTTAAGAACTAAGCTATTAGAGCTTATCTTTAGTTGAAACACACTTAAAAGCAAATAATAGAGAAGGTATTTGTAATGGTTTTGTTTCTTAGTTTTTAAAATGTGTCACCAGTTTGATCAAAATTCTTAGTTAAAAAAATATATCATGAAAATAATACAAGTATTGTAAAAATGTTGTTTACAAATGTATTAAGTTTTTGATTTATCACTCTATACCCGTTTCGCCTGATGATGATCAATACCCGAGTAGGGTTTACTAAACCAATTTGTATTTAAACTAATAATTGGTTTTTACTAACAATTTTATTTGCTTTGAAATTAAAACATCGGTGTGGTTAAATGGTGTCTTCCTGAGTGAGGTTTTCTACTTTTAGTAACTAAGCAAAACTAACCGTTATAAAAAACCACTGCGTTCCCATTGGTTTAAGCGTTGTCAAAAACTGATTCCAACAATAAATTTTAAATGGAAGCGTTCATATTAACGAGCGGTATCTGGTGACGTGGCGCGTTGCAAAGCATCCGCGCCGTTCGAATTTCGATCATGTTCGATTTTTACTTGCATCGTTACAGCGGTACATCGAATTTAGTGGATAGTACAAAAAAATTACAATGACATTTCAAACTGAAATAATCGGTCATCAATTATTGATTTCTGAGATATAAACTAGACCAGGTCTCTGGAATGATAGGCATTGGTTTTACAAAAAGACAGGCCAATTGTCGCAAATTATGGGAAGAATTCGCAACGACTGTTGAAGTTCAGGTAATTAGACCAAAACATCTAGGTAAGGTATTTTAATATTATTATTACTTTATTTATTTAAAAACTGGAAGAAACGTACTGGATCACCAAGAAGTTGACAATAAAGGTGCTGATATTCGCCATACTTGACTCTATTTTTTTAAGATCAAGAACGCCTTGTCTTTTTTCTAATAACTATCGTAGCCTTGGATTTTCCATAAGTAACAACTGCTTTGTCACCGAATTCATAGGCTGGGGTTGGACTCCTTCGCGAAACGCAGAATAAAGGGCTGATATATATTAAGAATTAATTAATGGAAACACTGATTACCCAAACCTTTTAAGTAAAATCAACTTTCGTGTTCCGCCAAGGAGCACAGAGAACAAATCTCTTTTGCTTTAAATTTTTATAGAAGCAACTATGGCAGGTTTTCTCTATCACAAGAAATTCCTATGAATGGAAATAGGGATAACAAAGACTTTTCAGTTCCCCTTTCCCAATTTACTTAAAAAAAATGTGTTTTATGTCTTGAACTGTGATATATATCTTTAATCTATATGCAATTATGCATATTGTTCAAAATATATTAAAAGGTTCTGATAATGACGATTAAATTCCGATTTTAGGAGGATAGACATTATATTTGACTTTGACAAACATATATAGTTTTTGACTTTGATAAAAATAAAAACGTCAGAAGAATTAGTAAATTTAAGAATTTAGTTTTGTATACGATAGGTCTATTAAAAATAAAAGGTTGTTTACGAACTCCGGCGTTTCATATTGTTTAACGTATAATTATTGATATGGTGCCGAAACCCGGGAACCTTTTGCAATTATAGACCTATTTTATGTAACGGTAAACGAAGAGTATAAACTGATTCTTAGTGACTTTTTTAAACGTAAAGTGTAACGGGTTGTAGCGAACTTTTACAGAAAGAACGATGGAAAAAACATACCGGGCAGCGTGCCGAACGCAATTAACGAAACTTATCAAAGCCGCTGAAGTACTTTTAAGTAGTGATCCTGTAGACATTCAAAATGTAAAAGTGCAACAATCACGCATAAAAGAATCCCATAACAAACTTAATGAAGCTAACGAACGATACATGAAAACATTGGTCAATTGTGACGAAGATACCTTAAGTATGGAATGGATATCTATTTTGGATTATAACGATAGTGCTGTAAAAATAATGGCTGAATTGGATGAAGTAATCCAAAATAATATGGAAGTTAAAGAACAAATACCAAAAGTACCACAGCAGACTGAGGAAAATAAATCTAAAATGTCGGTAAGATTACCTAAACTTGAACTGCTAAAATTCAACGGCGATTTGCATCAGTGGGCTATGTTTTGGGAACAGTACAGTTCAGCTATTCATAACAATAACGAACTGGATAATAATGCGAAATTTAGTTATTTAAAAACATTATTAACGGGAAAAGCTGCTTTTTCTATTCAAGGATTAACGCCAAATGAAGCATGTTATCAAGACGCCATTGAATTGCTAAAAAATGAATTTGGAAATACAGAAAAACTTGTCGATACGTATATACAAAAGTTGCTAGCTTTACAACCTGTAAAAAATAGAGGTGATATTTCTGCACTCAGAAAGTTGTATAATACAACTATAACGATTACAAGATCACTACAGTCATTGAAAATATCTCCAAACCAATACGGTATGATGCTTAAATCAGTAATATTAAAAAGCTTACCGTATTTTATGCGTATCGAGTTTAATAAATATATTCTAACAAAAACGGCGGACGTTTTAGACACGAGCTCCGTACTAAGTGAACAATCTAACGATTCCGAAATATCTTACAATGACCAGATTGCCAAGCTTCTTAGTTTTTTAAAAGTAGAGATAGAGTCTGTAGAACAAGCTCAAAATGTAGTGCCCAACAATGAAAAGTCGAGGAATACAGACAGTAAAAGAGACAGAAATAGTTCTTTTACCGCGGCGGGTTTGTTAACACCAGTTGAAGAAAAATGCCTTTTTGTTCGGGAAAACATAAAACAATAAACTGTAGATCAACTATGAGTTTGCAGCAAAAAAAGAATATTTTAAGGTCAAATAATTGTTGTTTTCGCTGTACAAAATCTAACCATACTTCACGATTTTGTAAAACTGTAAATTTAAAATGCGATAAATGTAAAAAAGACATGCAACTTCTCTTTGTGATCCAAATTATGTAAATAGACAAGATAAATCACAAAACAATTTGACCTCTGGTAATAACAATGAGCGATGCAAACGAAAATAACGGGACCTCTAGATCTACAAGCTTATTCGCCAATGAAAACCTTAGTAATGTGTATTTGCAGACCGCAACTGCCTTTGTAACGAATAACGACAACCATCAAGCTTTTATACGACTGATTTTGGATAGCGGCAGTCAAACAACATTTATTAAGGAATCAGTAGCTAGGAAATTAAATATGGAAGTGATAGGGATGCACAATGTATCTATAATGCCCTTTGGAGCTGCTAATATGAAGCCTTCAAGACAGTTTCGACGCGTAAGCTTTAATGTTAGATCAAAATATGATGACAATTTAATAAAAATGACAGCGTTGGAAGTTCCCGAGATATGTTTCGATTCTTTTAAACCTCCATCAGTAAATGATCCAGTTATTAATAATTTTGTTGTGAACTTTTCATTGGCTGATACTGGAATTGATCAACGTGATTTCGACGGCATTTCTTTATTAATTGGAGCGGACAACTACTGGAAAATAGTAACAGGCAAAAGTAAAAAACTGACTGATTTGTTAACCGCGTTGGACACTAAACTCGGATGGACTTTACTTGGTGTTAATCATTCTAACGAACTTTCGGTTAATTTAAGCTTATCTAACGTGCTTCATGTGCAAGAGTGTGTTAAAGATTTAGATGTGCAACGGTTTTGGGATATGGACACTATAGGAATCGCGGACGATACGGAAACGAAAAATAAATCTACTTCTCTATATATTAAAGACAAAATAAGGTTTAACGGTGAACGGTACGAAGTAAATCTTCCGTGGATTAACGAAAATAACGAACTGGACTCAAATTACTATGGTGCCAAGTCTCGACTAAAATCGTTGATAAGTAAATTAACTAATAATTCAAAACTCTTGGAATACGATAACGCAATGCAAGATTATTTTAAAAACGGCTGTGCGGAGCGGGCTCCACAGGATATTAGCAAGCGCGCCTACTATATGCCACATCGGCCAGTATACCGCGAAGAAAAGACACTACGAAACTTAGGATCGTATTTGACGCTAGTGCGCATGCGTGTGGGCTACTTTCTTTAAATGATATGCTAGACTCTGGTGAAAATTTGGTACCCGAGTTGCTTCGCGTTTTATTAAACTTCAGAATCGGAAAAATAGGACTTATTGCGGATATTGAAAAAGCTTTTTGCAAGTGATGTTAGCCGAGAGTGAACGGGATTGTCACAGATTTTTATGGTTTGCAGAACCGCTTTCAAGTGACACCGATTTGCCAGACATTGTCGAGTTCAGAATGAAAAGAGTGACCTTTGGCGTGACCTGTAGTCCGTTTATGTTAGCTGCGACTTTAAACAAACATCTTTCCTGCCAACCTAAAGAAGATAAAGATATCTGCAACATATTACGTCAGTCATTCTATGTCGATGACCTAGTACTGGCATGTGATAAAATAGAGGACGCTAAACGTATTTACACCGATTCGCGAAATATTATGTCCAGAGCTGCTATGAATTTAAGGAAATGGTACAGCAACAACCAATCTTTAAGAAATATTATGACTGAAGAGAAAAATAATAAAAATATTGAAATGAAGAAAGTTTTGGGTATTCAATGGTGTGGAAACACAGATGAACTGTCAATTGATCTTAAGCCGGCATTGTCAGATTTATCTAATAAACTGGTTACTAAGCGTAATGTTTTGAGCTGTATGTCTAAAATTTATGATCCCCTGGGATATTTAGGTCCATATACCGGTAGGGCAAAAATTCTTATTCAACAGATTTGGAAAGAAAAACTTGATTGGGATGCTCCATTAACGACGGAACTATATGGTATTTGGATAAAATGGAGTTTAGAGCTTCCACTATTAATGGAAGCGTCATTTCCAAGATGTGTAATTAAAGAAACCAATAAAGAATTCGAGTTACATGTTTTTGCCGATGCCAGCCCTCAAGCCTATGGTGCTGTAGCATATTTAAAATGTGAAACAAGCCATTTCCTACTTTCCAAAAATAGAATTGCACCTCTAAAAAATTCAACGCTGACAGTACCGAAATTAGAGCTTACTGCAGCACTTGGTGCAGCTAGACTGCAAAACTACATACTTAAGAATTTGAAAGTACAACCGAAGAAAATCTATCTCTGGACTGATTCCAAAATATCTCTAGCATGGATTCGTGGGAACCCTTCAAGATGGAAGCCATATATTTCTAACCGAGTAACTGAGATACAATCCATTACCAAGGGAGAATGGCGGCACTGTCCAGGAACCGACAATCCAGCAGATCTTTTAACGAGAGGTATTAAAGTCAACGCGTTTTTGGAATCTGAGTTATGGAAACGTGGTCCCAAGTGGTTGGTGGAAAACGAAACAGAATGGCCGAAAGAAAATAATTGTGACTCAATAGATACAAGTATATGTTCTTCATTATTAAATGTAACTGAAATCCAGATATCTAAGAATGAACCACTATTTCCAATAGGAAATTATAGCAGCCTTAAAAAGATTTTAAGAGTTACTGCTTATATTAAAAGATTTATATATAACTTTAAAAATAAGATAAAAAGAAAAGGGCGAATATCTGTTATCGAGTTAAAAGATGCCATGAAATATTGGATAAAATATCAGCAAGAAGTAGAATTTACAAATGAAATAAAAAGTCTCCAGAAGGACAGGACAATTAATCCAACATCGAAAATACTTTCTTTAAGTCCACATTTAGATGATGATGGAATTTTACGAATTGGTGGTCGTCTTCAAGAATCGGCATTAATATACGATACCAAATATCCAATATTGTTACCGAAAAAGTCACATTTTGGTGACTTGATAATTTGGAGTTGTCATTGCTGTATGGCACATGGTGGTGTTAATGCAACACTAGCGCAATTACGAAAAACATTCTGGATGATACAAGGCCGACAAAGAATAAAACATGTCCTAAACGAATGTGTGACATGTAAAAAACTGAAAGGAAAAGCTGGAAATCAACAGTTTGCACCACTTCCCAAAGATCGTATTAATATGGCGAAGTCCCTTCAAGGTCACTGGTGTGGATTTTGCTGGCCCCTTATATATTGTTAACAACGACCAACAAAGAAGAAAAGTTTATATCATGTTACTTACATGTGCAGTAGTTCGTGCAGTACACTTGGAGCTTGTACCTGATCTATCAAATGAGAGCTGTATACGAGCCCTACGAAGATTTTTTGCGAGAAGAGGACTACCGAGCATAATTTACTCAGATAATGCCACGACATTTAAAAGAGCTTCTAAAGATCTTCAAATGCTTGCTGGCTATTTAAATGACAAAGAAGTTCAAGATGTTCTTTCAAAATGGCAAATAGAATGGAAATTTATAGTCGAGAGAGCTGCATGGTGGGGTGGATTCTGGGAAAGAATGGTAAAAACCGTCAAAAATACCCTAAAAGTGATCCTTGGAAAATCAATGATGACTTATGATGAACTACAAACAACGTTAGTGGAAGCTGAAGCCATCGTTAATTCTCGCCCACTTACTTATATTGATAACGATCCGGAGAATTTTATCTTAACGCCGAACCATTTTTTAATTGGAAATAACAACAATTTATTAAGCCTGGATATCAATCAAAGAGTTTTAGAGGAAAATAATGTATTAAAACTGTGGGATAGTAGAACGCGCATAATCAGAAAATTTTTTAAGATATGGGTTGTGAACTATCTTCAGCAATTAAGATCGGCACATTATAATAAAAAGCCTTCCCAGCAAAAAGCCTTTAAGATAGGAGATGTTGCTTTATTACATGATGAAAGAGTACCGCGTCAGCAGTGGAAACTTGTAAGGATAGAAGAAGTTTACATTGGAAGAGATGGACGAGTAAGAGCCTGTCAAATTCGAATGAGTAATGGAACTACCCTTAGAAGACCCATCCAGTTACTTTATCCGTTAGATAAGTATGTTCGGTCCGATAATGACGATTAAATTCCGAGGATTTTTTAGGAGGATAGACATTATATTTGACTTTGACAAACATATATAGTTTTTGACTTTGATAAGAAAAGAAACGTCAGAAGAATTAGTAAATTTAAGAATTTAGTTTTGTATACGATAGGTCTATTAAAAATAAAAGGTTGTTTACGAACTCCGGCGTTTCATATTGTTTAACGTATAATTATTGACACATATTATATTATATTTGTGAACCATGTAAATTTGTAAATGAGATTTTGCCCGCAAACAAATAAATAAATAATATTTAAAAATTTACCTGGTAACAACTGAATGTCTCATCACTGGAGGTACAGAACCGTCTAGTCTTAAATATGTTACATTTGGCATATTGTTCTTAAACAGATCAGTCTCAATTATATCTAACATAGCTTTAAGTTGACAAAATACTAAGGCTCTATGTTGATTAATGGCAATTTCGGCCGATTCCTTGTACATTCCATTTTCTTGGGAAAGACCGATTCCACAGTCATTAAGTAACTGTTTTAAGGCCGGTAATTTAGCAGAGTGGTTAATATCGTTAAGTTTGGAATTTTGCTGTTGAAGCTGGGCAATGATTTGCTGATACTGGGGATGTGATGGATTCAACACTAGCTTAGGATGGTTGCAAACATTTTGTAGGTAACGCAATGCTTGGAAAATGTGTGTATTTCCTTGCATAGAACTTGCGGTGCTGCCTGATGTTATCGATTCCTAAGATTAAACAAAAAAATATCTATATAGTTACTGGCTAAAAATTAGAAGCATATACACTAATACACAGCGTGTTTACCCATTTGGAAACCTTTTTTATTAGTAATTTTACGAAAAAAGTTATTCTTTATAAAAGTTCTGCATGATCTAAAACCCAAAATGCAATCATCAGATATTATTTTATTGCAGTATGTCAAAAAATATGAATTTTGCTCAAGAGAAAAGTACCTTTATTTTCATAATACATATTTTTTTTTATAAAGAATAGATGTTGAGGATTAAAAAATACACTCACATATGCAAACTTGTTCATTAAAAAAATATATATTTTTTTATGTATTAACTGTGAAAAATTAAGTTTGTACATCAGTGCATACTTATTTCAAATTTTGATACGTAAAGAAAGCTTAAGACCTGTCAAAACATTGAAAAGTCACAAATAGGCTTGTTATTAAAAAAAAGCTTTTATTCAAAATTAACATGATTGCATATTTGAATGTTGTTTTTAATCCTAAACATCTTTTCTTAATATTAATTTTCGATATTATGAAAAATAAAGATACTTTCATTCATTCAAAATTAATATATTTTTTTTATAATTTATTAATATCCGACGATTGCATTTAAGGTTTTAGAACATGCAGAACTTTTTATAAAGAATTACTTCTATTCATAAAATTAATAATAAAAAGTTTTTCTTATGGCGCGAACTTAACACGTTCATACCAAGCGGCTCATATATAGCCAGTACAATTTTTAAATAGACCGCCGGCTCAAATGTGAGCCGGCTACATTATAATACTAAAATGCGAGTTTAAAATTCGGGGTTTCCCAGAGGTTTTGTTTTAAAACACGGTCTGTGTAATGCTCGACTCGTATGTGTCAGTGGTCTGGGTGTAGCATTTTAGTATAAGTATAGTATTTATTTTAGTTCATTTTTGGATATTTAAAATATATTTTTGTTCAGTTTTTTATGTCAAAGATATCATAGAAGCATTTTTTTAGATATTTAGATAAAAAAATTATGTAGTCTTGCCAAAATTTTGTACAAGAAATATATTTTTTTTTAGATTTTAGTTTAGTTTTTAGATTCTTAGAATAATTTTTTATTAACGATTTTTGATATCAAAATGTACCTATATACTGTTAGTAAATACCTATATCTAGTGAAAGTAACTTTATTTACAACTCGTATGTGAGCCAGGTCTATTTAAAAAAAAAATGTAATGTAATGACCACCGACTCATATACGAGTCGGGTTAAATAAACACTCAAATATGTTAAATTCCAACACTACAACTAATTAGCACTTCAATAAACATCAAAATAAAGTAATTTTACAAAAATAAAGTGGTTTATGGGCCGGAACACAAATGACCCTCGGTAGCGAACGTTAAGTAGACACGCTGTATAGGGTGTTCATTTAAAAGACTAACACTCAGTTATCTGCGAAAAGAAACAGATTTGAGAAAATCGCCGAAACACGTCAAGATATTTATTGAGGGGAAACGTTTTTTTTTTTCATAAATTGGATGGCGACCCTTTAACCCCTAGCCACCAGGGCCCCCACCCCAAAAATTATTAAATGGGAAGGGGGTCGAGTGTTACATCATTTTAAAGCTCCTGATAAGTACTTTATAACCCTAGAACATAAGGTCAATATCTTTACCTACTTCAAAATGGCGGTTCTTTAAAATTACCCAAATACCATATTAGTATGGTCATATTTCCGAAACTAAAATAAGTAAGATGTACTTAACAGAGAGTGTTTTCTTACAGCTCTTTTAGAGATCTTTCTTTATATACAGGGAGCTTCATTAAAAAATATACATTATTTATCCACCCTGGATATTATGACCAGTATCACCATTAAAAAGATTTGTAAAAGAGCTTTAAGAAAATACCACATTAGGTACATCTAACTTTATTAGTTTCGGAAATACGGCCATCCCAGTAAGTTTTGTAATTTGTAAAAAACGTTTCCCTCAATAAATATCTTGACGTGTTTCGGCGATTTTCTCAAATCTGTCTATTTTCGCAGAAAACTGAGTGGTAACTTTTTAAATGAACAACCTATATATTTTTTTAATTAAATTACAAATCTCAACGTATTGCTTAATAATAAAATAACATCCACTATGACAACCACTAAAATATTTAAAGATGTAAATTACCATGTTTTTATGTTTAATTGCATTCATTTTAGTATACATGAAAAATATTTTTAAAAAATGCGATATCCGCAGCAAGCAAAATATGACAATCAGATGTCATGGTGCACCGTTAGGGTTCAAAAGTTTCCAATAAGAGCACATAATTTTAGTTCCTTATATTAATATTTTACAATCAAAATGTAGAACGCTGTGGCATTTTTTCGAAGCCTACTTATGGTTTAAATACAATTGGTATAAACTTTGGAATATCATTTATGTATCAATATGAGATTAAAGTATTAAGTACTGATTTGCTTGTTTATAAAGCAAAAGTTAAGATTTGTAATTTAGTTGAAAATATTTTCCAAAAAAATTAAGTTTGCATATTTAATTAAATAAAGTATCCGGCAAGATAAGTAATTTTTTCTTAAAATTAAAAAAACCCCATAACCTTACCTGTAATGTTTGGTGTGCTTGAGATTTGGAAAAGTCTTCATACAGCTGTTCTTGTAAAGGACTTAGTTCACAATAATAATCCTGGGTGATTTTAGGAGGCAGATCATCTAAGACATCTTCTTTCATTCGTCTTAACAAAAATGGTAAAACTTGCCTAAAAACAAGTCATGGTCATAAACTTGTTTATTAACTAATATCCTAAATATTAAGAGGTTTTGAGGGAACGAAAAAATATCTGCTGAAAGAAAGTATGACAGTTACAGTACACTTAAGGGATAAGTGTACAAATAATGTGGGAAGCACGGGGTGTCTTTGACTGAACTTAAAGGGATGCATAAAAGTACCCCTCCTTGTGACAATATTGGGAGCTGTTTTTTTGTTTTTAACAGCTTTATATTATAAATGATTTTCCATTTTCAGTGCTCTATCTTTGAATAAAAATAAAACAAATTATGAAAATTATATTGCAATGGCTGTATTTTTATTTTAAAAAGTTAAAGAGCATTTAAAAATAATTTTAATCATCCTCAAGATTAGAAAAACTTATTTTGACACTGTGGGATTACTGCTTCATCGCTAATATTTACCGCAAAGAAAAAGTATCCCGATTTAAATAAACTTCTGTAGCCAGCTAACAATTTAAAAAAAAAACTTCTGAAATTAGCATTAAAATTTAAATAATACATAATCTTTAGAAAAAATATAAACCTTAATAAATCAATTTGAACTTTAAGATATTCCAGGACATGCATTGCCCATGAGGATACATAAAACTGATTTATTACCATCGGTACGCTGTTGTCAGTTAAAAATAGTGTTGGCAAATATCTAAACGGGAAAACAGTTTTACTGACCAATTAATGTTGTTCTAGAAGAAATTTAATGTAAATATATACCATTTCGGTTCTTGTACCTTTAATGTCACAGTATTTAGAAGTAAGATAATGGTAATTAATAATGGTTTGTCTTACATTTATAACAATGGTAAGTTGTATATTTACGGTATCTTTACCAAGTTTATAATTAATATAACCAGACGAGACACCTTGTACTGCAACTTACTGTCGTTATACTGAAATATATTTACTTTTGACCTAAAGACACATTCTTATCTTAACAAATAAATGTATTCTCAATTTAAAATATACCTTTACAAACATAATAAAATAAAAAAGATTAATATACCTGTGTAATGCTTCCATCGCTAAAGCTCCAGCCTCTTGATCTTTAGGTGAACATTTTGGGTCTCGACTGGCTAATATAGGCCTGGAATATCTGGCGGTAAATTGCTTTTCAGTTCCCAGAAATCCTGGCATAAGGAAATCAAAAAGACTCCATAATTCTAGTACATTGTTCTGTATTGGTGTACCACTTAAAATCAGTCTATGGTTTGCCACTAAATTTTTTATCGCTAAGCTAGTTCGTGTTTTTCCGTTCTTTATAACATGGCCTTCATCAAGTATTACATAGTTCCACTTAATATTCGAAAAGAAATTATTGTCTTTACGTACAATATCATATGATGCAACTATAAGGTTATACTTCTTGAATTTACTGCGTAACTTTTCTCGCTCTACGGGATTACCGTTATACTGAAGGGGTCGAAGATATTTGTATTTAACAAATTTTTCTACTTCATACACCCAGTGACCTAAAACACATTTAAACGTATTATTACAGCTAGTCGTTATGTAGGATGTCTTAATTTTGTTTACAAGCAACTTTAATATTTGTAGAATTACGTAAGTAGACCTAGAAAATTTAAAAAAAAACTCATATTTTCGTAAAAATTATTAGATTGGATATAAACATTATAATAGGTTTTTACTGTTGTTGTTACATAATTGCTTATAAAAGTTAAAGGATCTAATACTTAAAAGAAAAAAATCCTACAATGCTTCTTTTATGGCCTAAAAATTTGCAATTAAGTGGCTTTTTTTTCTAGATACGCAAAAAAAACATAAAAGTTGTATTTTTATTTTCCTAATTTAAAGATGGCAGAAAACTTTCACATACATTAGCACAGTCAGTGGCGTACGGTTTTTAGGTTAGAAATATTTTTTCAATTTCCGCTCGAGATGCCACTGGACTTATTAAATGTAATTATGTTATTGATAAATTACCTCCTTAAGGTCATAAATAACATTGCTAAATTAAAACAAAATTGGGTAAACAATATTTAACATTTAAAAAAAACGATTTTTAACACCCTGTATCGTGAGACAAGGAATTTATGGACCAATGTTTATTACCTATTTTTCATTTTTTTAATTGTTGAATCTGCCCTTAATTTTTCTTAACAACATTCTGTAACACCTTGTACAGAAGAATAGGCTATTATCTTCCATAGGAAAAAAGTCATCGAAGCAATTTTATTATTATTAATTATAATTTTCAGGAGCCTAAATATAAAAAAATTTCAAAGTATTATTAAATTCAGGTTTAGTTTTTGGGACTATTTATTACAATTTTAATAATAATAAGTAGTCTTGAAAACTATGCATTTTAGCATTAATATTTACAGTTTTATTGTAAGGAATAATTTTTTTAAAGTAACATATTCTAAGGTAAAAAAGACTTTTTAATGTGAATATATATATATATATATATATATATATATATATATATATATATATATATATATATATATATATATATATATATATATATTTATTTATTTATTTATTTAAATTCATTCGTCTTTGATCTTTAACACAGGAGGCCTATGTTTGTTTTCCAGCCGAAGACACAGTTTTAGGTAACAGTTATTTGAAAATAATGTCCGTGGTAGCACTACCGCGTTGTCAAAAAATGCTGTAAAAAGCAAAAACTGCATTTTTCAGTGCTTGGACAACATTGACGGAACAGGGGAAAAGATGGGTTAAACATCTAATAACCCAACACACATGGTACTCTGGTACTTAGGGATAAGCGTTTGTGGGCTGTCAAAAGATATTATCATTGTTTAATGTAATTTATTAGCAATATAATATATGCAACATATATGTTCCTGCTTTTTTTTATTCATCTTCCACTTGTTTTTTTTTGCATTTATTTTGCAACAATTTTTTCCCTGTGCTATCCTTTTGACAAGAAAAGGTTAGTTTAATTGCTTAGATTAAATGTAAAAAACAAATCCTACTATTACCATGAAAAACAAGATTCACGGAAAATATGTATTTAACACTGTATTTTCGTATTTATTATTATTTAAAAGATCCAACACGACGTATCCCATGGCTCCGACCCCATAGGGCGTCGTGCGGAAGGCCATCCATATCGAAGACCACTCCTCGCGTCCGCTCGGTCAGTGATCTTCGGCCAAATTCATTTGCCTCAGTAGACGAAGGGATCCAAGGACAACAGATTTCTGCATCTTCATCACCAGTTGTTCGGATGTATTTTCACATGCTGGAATGTACCTCATTTCCCTTAATATGTTATTCTTCATGCCTCCCAAAACGCCAATTATCAGGACAACCAATCGCACGGTATACTCCGGATAGAGCCTCCGAAGTTCGCCAAGAAGATCTTGATATTTAGCTCGTTTCTCCCGTTCTTTTATATCGATGTTAGTTTCCGCTGGGGCGGAGAACTCTATTACATACATGGTGTGGTTTATCTTATCAAGGAGAACGATGTCGGGTTTATTCGCTTGAATTTGATGCGTTGTTGGGAACGCGTAGTTCCAGTATATGCGACAGTTGTCATTTTCCACTACTGCCTCAATGTCTCCGGGAGCAAACGGCAGTATTGCTGTTTCATCGATGCCGTAGTAATGCCTCAGGTGATAGTAAAGTACCCGAAGAGCGTCATTATGCCGATGGATGTAGCTATTGACAGCATGTACTGGACAAGCTGACAATAAATACATAAGGGTTTCGGGTTGCTGTCGACAGGCTCGACATGCGGTGTCAAGAACGTTGGAAAATTGGCTTCGGTACACCAATGTCTTTATCACCCCATCTTGGCATGCTAGTAAGAATCCTTCGGTCTCAGATTTAAGCTCGGCGGATTTCAAAACCCAAACGTAAGCTTTCGAGATAGATCGAGTCTATTGATGTTTCTGTAAAAGACTCCGTGCTGCGGCTTATTGATCAAAGTTGGAGGACAAACAACAAGAGAAGGCATAGGAGCACAATCAGCCGATTTCGTTTGTTTGTAATTTTGATCTCTATAATAATGATCACCCGCCAGAATACAAATACTCTGCAGAGTTTTCCCTAGACCCATGTCATCGCACAATATTCCATGTAACTTGTATTTATTCAAAAACGCCAACCAATTGATCCCTGCTTGCTGATAACTTCGAAGTTCTGCTGCTATTGGCACTGGGACAACATAATCTGGTATAGATGAGGGAGATAGAAGCTGTTGTAGGAACTCTCTTTCTCTATTTCTTTCTGCACTAAGTACACTGTATTTTAAATCAGGAGGTTCTGGAACCCCACCTTCTAATGGCATCAGTTGAACTAAGGTAGCAAAGCTATGAGTGCCCATAAGCCTCACGGACATATTCTGATCTGACATTCGTCCGAGTAAAGGCACGACCAATAAAACTACATATGGAATAATATCAAACTGGAGACTATCAACTATGCACGCTATGGCTTCTACAGCACCATGCCTGTCTATGTCACAGTCAGTGGCTCCTAACTTTGGTAATATCTAAAAAAAAATTTACTCTTAACATTGAAGCATAAGTTGAGATTTAAAAAAAAGCAATCAAATTTTATGTTTTAGACATTTTATTTAAATAAAAGGGGGCATAAAAACTTGTGTGCAATTTATGATTTCACTTTTGACTTTAAAAAAACTGTTTATTTCCATGCCGAACAAAAATCTTTAAAAGTTAAAAACGATTCTATATGCAAATACAATTCAAAATATAAATAAATTTATCTAGGTTGTCGAAATGCTTATGATATAGAAAATGAAAATGTTTACTTAGGATGTTAAGTTTATACAGTGTGGTCCATTAAGTGTGCAACATACAACAAACTTTTTTTATTTGCAATTTGTTAGAAAATTTTATTGTTTATAAAAGTTGGTGCATGGCCTTAAACTGTAATTAGCAATAATAAGTGTTAATAAAGTTAAAGAATATACGGAGCATGTCAAATAAACGAAAAACTGCTTAAGAGTAAAGTACACTTATTTCTAAGAATACAAAAAAATGTTAAATAGAAAAGTTATGCCTAATTACTGTACCATTGCACCCCCTGGTTTTTTAATGAAATACCCACGCGACTCTGAATTCAACAGAACATGAACGAAAAAACAGGTTTTTATAAGGTGCGGACTATTTTTTTGCTCCTCAAAATATTTTAACGTTCATATGAAAAAACCTTAGGCATTCTATGAAAATGCGAGATATATAAGGCGAAGGTACAGTTTATTACATGAAGGCCTTTTTTGGACTTTTTGCACCCCCTGAAATTCATTATGCCGGCGCCCATGCCTAGAAACATTAATACTAATTCTTACACTGTTAAAAAAATGTAGTAGGAACAAGTCTTTTATAAAACCTTTGACACTCTTTACTAGCTTAAATAAAAGATCCCAGAATTTTTTAAATTTGTATAAAAACAGTTTTAGTTTTAAATAGTTCATGTTTAATTTTTAATTGAACTTTTATGAAATTATTAATTATAATAAAATGTGTATTGTTCCTTTTCTTTCGTGTGCTTCCTTATACGATAATACCATTTTCACATAGTAAAAGCAATATTAAAAAGGTTTTTTTTTAAATATGTTAAATCTAAAACGACTAAAAATCTGTAATTAAAATTATTTATACCTTGCTAACAACTAACTCCATAACTTTCACAGAATTAAGCTTGGCAAATACGGCAAGGCATCTGGCCGATAAATGTCTAACAGCCCGATAAGGATGTGACAAGAGTATACATAACCTGGAAAGCGAATGCTCCATTAACTCAGGCAGTAAGCTCTCATGTAAACTGGGCGTCGTTACTTCTAATACTTGCAGTTCCCACACTAGTCGCTCTGCATCTTGATCTTTACCATACACTGGCACAAAATTATTGGGATCAACTGCACTAACTAATTGACCGATAATTAACTCCCAAAGTTTTGGTACTTTCTGACGTAATTCAGCACCAAAGTAGCGAGTTATTTCTGTTAAAGCTAAAGTAGCACCTCTACGTTGAATTTTGTTCAGTCTTTGAGGCTCATCATCTCTAACAATGTCATCTATTTGTACCTCATTAATAGGTGGTCGACCTGGACCCCTTCCGGTACTGTTTGACCTTTTGAACGTGGCACGTTCAGCATTTCTTTGTTGATTTATAAGCGTCACTATACCGCTGTAATTATCTTTTTTCCACAATTCATTTTCATTAACAGCACCTTGCTGTTCGCTAGATTTATAGATTTGTGGGGTATATTCTGGATCACATCTCAGAAATGTGCAAAGATTGGTAAGAATTTTATCGTTAGGGCAGGGATCCCGACTACGACAATAATCTAATAATATTGCTAAGTGACGCGCACTAATATGTTGTAGATTTTCTTCAGGTTCAAATTTAATTGACTCCATAAGAGGTTTTATAACTGGGTTTAACTTTTCCGGCAAAGCTTTAAACATTACAATGGCACCAGACAAAGAAGCTAAAAATAAACAAATATAAAATAAATCTTTTATACGCCTATTTATTCGGGTTTAGATGATTATTGATATAACAGAATGATAAAGGAAAAAAATTCCTAAGCCAGATGTTAAGGCTAAAAAATGTTGTATTTTTTGTAACGATGAGTAAATATCCTATTTACAATATTAAGGAATTATGTCTGGAAAGTAAAATGTCACAGCAGAACTGCTTACTAGTAAACTATTTTTCAAGCTGTTAAACAGTCTGTTACTGCTAGAAAAAAATAATAAGTTATATAAAAATACACTAGGCATTTTAGTTTTGATTAGTTCTAGAATACTGAAGTTGAAGATAAGGGATCCTATAAGATTCAAAAATCACATTTTTTTCTTTAGTTTTCCTAATAATATTTTTTATTCATTACAACTGTGACATTTTCATGAAATTTATTCACTAGAAGTTTTAACCACAGATTTTAATATTTTTGCTAAGGATTATGTCAACAATTTAAAATTAATAGTCAAAAAATCATACCTTTTGTGCTAATAGTAAGAGCTTTTTGTTCATTTCCTGTTTGCAAAGCTGAATTTTGTATTGATTTTCGTCTGTCTTGTAGATTTTCTAAAATTTTAGATTTAAGTTTAAAATTAACTAAAATATGTTCAGTAGCAGGCCCTGTCAACTGAACTATCAGTGGTAAAGTTAATGGTTGATTGTTATCTATTTCTATGGGAATCTTGTAGTGTCGCATAGTAGCTAAAAATCCCGAGTTTCTTGGGCTAACCTAGTAAAACTGTGAGCGATTTCATCAAAGTATAGTATTTCGTCCTGACATTGCTGTAAGCGCTGTTTTAACTGTATAGGGCAGTCTTGTATTTCTGTATTAAGCTTAGCCCATTCTGATATTACCAAACCTAAAAACACATTTTATCTTAAAAAAGACGCATTAACCTATACTTGTTTCGGTAATAAAGCACTTATTCGGAGGTACACTTTTAGAATATCAATGTTTAAATTTTTATAAAAAAATGTAGGAGTCAACCAATAAAATATACTTATTACGTTATTCCTACAAGAAAATTTTGATCCACAACCTTCCATTATCAAGAAGGACACCCCTTCTAATAGAAGTATTGGTTAAAAAAAAGAAAGTCTTGTGATTAAATTTTCCACTACAAAGAATTGGTATGAAATTGCAAAAATTTATATGGATGCTTCAAAACAGCAATAAAAAAAACGCCACATTTGATTATTTTTGCATAATAATTTTTAAATCCAATTTTGTTCCAACAAAATGAAGTTTGCAAAGTGGGTAGAGTCCGAAATGTAAACTAAAGCATTTAAAGTTTTCCACACAAAGATCACAAGTTTTCAAAAACCATTAAAATGCTTACGATCTCTCCTATTTATAATGTCACCTATTTGCAAAAATTTGTTGTTTATTTTTCAAGCGGCATTAGTCTGATAAATTTTAGTGCAAAAACAATCCAACCAATTTTAACAAAGTTTAGCATGATGTCTTATTATACCAAGAAGTTATTTTTTCCGAATCCTTTAAAAAACCTTGAAGGACCAAAAAATCAAGATTTAAATAAAAATACACTAAGAGCATAGGATAATTTTTGTTATGTATAGGATTTTAAAAAATTATTAGCATATAGATATCCAACCAAAAACAGATAAGCTCTGGTCCATCAAGGGACCACAAACTCGTAAAAATAGATACAATTTGGTTGGTGGCCCATAACTTACAATTAGTTTAACCTCTATGCTAAAATCAAAACCCAAGACTTAAGGTATCTATTACTTAACATTTACGGAGTGTTCTAAAGAAAAAAGTCTAAAGTGTTCTTGGTATTTAAGACAAATAATTAACCTGTATGTTTGCTTACCTGTGACTAGTCGCTGTAAAGCTGATTTGGAATTAAGATGGACAAGCAAAACTTTTTCATAACATTCTATGGGTTTTTCTATGCCCTCACCATAAACGACACCTGGTGCAGGTCTGACTATATAGCATGACAAAAGTCCTAACATTCGAGCGGCCATGCAACGCACCTGAATAGCGTTAACTTCCCTTATGGATAAAGGAGTAGTTTCACTACCTGAAAAGTTCAAAGGTTTAAAAAACTGTACAAGATTAACCAAACTTTACGCTTTTTATAGGAAACTCATGTTATGTACAATGTTATATACAAAAATCTGATCTACTTTAGCCAGAACCACCGAGAGCCGCGCCGGCCCCCAGTACAAGTAACAGTTACAACAGTTACAGGCCCCAAAGAGAGTTAAAGAGAAAAAAGTCCTCAAATTTTTGGAACTTGTATTGTTTGTATTATATTTACCCCGCGCGGCCCTCCCCCATTCAACCCGGGCCACGGTAATTTGTACCGCCTTCAACGCACTCTCGACGGCCCTGACGTTAGCGAGTCTCATATATTAATCCAAACTTGCTAGTGCTCTATTAGTAGATTTCGTAGGCTTAAGCACAATCTAATAAATTATGATAGCTTTACCAAATAGAAACCAATAAATTTTATAAAAACTAAATACTGAGAACTTGATAGAATATACTGATAAAGGGAAGGATAAGTTATTAGGCTGTCACTGATTTATTGACAGTTTTCTTCATGTGAATAACAAAATTCATTTTACATGTGACTGTTTGGTTTTACCTGAACCGAAAATTTGGTAATTTTGCAATTACATTTACTTGAATAATTTAAGATTCGCTAATTAAATTTTTTGAAACTTTGCAAGAGGGTTTGTCAGATTGGTCTTTTTAAAAAGGTATCTTACATTTTTCTGTAAAATGTACAGGGAGCCAATAATTAACCCCTTAAAATTTAAATGGAATTTCCTATGTTCCGCTCGGCCCCCAGTACGAAATATTTACATATTGTTAAAGATTGATCATGCAAAAAATTCTTAGGGTAATTATTTTAAACAAATGTATCGTAACGTCCTTCTCACAATAGTGTTCATTTTACAACAAAAAACCATATATTTTGTTTGTCAGATAACAATTGAGTCCAAGGTAGTTAAAGATTGTATGAATACTCTCAACATATTAGCAGAGTCCAATACGGTCAGTTTGATATGGGTGTATACTAAGGCTGGCAAAAACCGAAAAAAAACAGTAATGGTTAACTGATTTTCAATAAAACCGGTTTCAGTTAAAACCGGTTAATCGAATATTCGAAAACCGGTTTTAAACCGAATATTCGAAAACCGGTTTTCAAAACCGAAAAATCGAATAAAGTTTTCAAAACCGAAGAACCGAAACTGGTTTTCAAAACCGTATTTAAACCACGGTTAACCGAAAACCAGAAAGTAATTATTTAGTTAAATTATTTTTAATTAATCGTTTTTGGGTTGACAACGGAAATTTCCATGAGCTGTGATAATAATCATCTTTAAAATGATCGTTTCAACCAAAAACCGATTATTCGATATTCGAAGAACCGGTTTTTGTTTTGGTCAAAACAGAGGTTCACCGATTAATCGATAGCCAAAACCCGCTTATCCAAAAAAATCGTTTTGGCCAAAATCAAGCTTCTTCAAAAATCGGATTATCGGTATTCAAAAACAGATAAGCTGAAAAGCCGGTTTTCGGTTTTAGTCAAAACCGCGGTTAATTAAAAACCGATTATCCGAAAAACCAGTTTTCGGTTTTTGGTTTTCAGAAATCGGTTAACCGGTTTTCGGATAGAAAACGGGTTAACCGGCTAACCAAAAATTCGGTTTCGGTTGCCAGCATTAGTATATACTCACTATGGTGGTACACACTAGTACCAAAGGCAACGTTTCAGCGCAGACAAACTGGCGGTGGCAGGTAGCAATAACTCAAGCCTGACAATACCCTGCCCCTAGGTCATAACGGGTGGGGTTTCTGAAGCAAAGGGCTAAGGATTGGATCGAAAGAAAGTTTGCTAAGAACTATTAGTAGCCTGAAATCCTAACACCGATATACTAAAAAACAACCTACTTAGATTGGGTCTGGTAGCAGATTTGTAGGTGATGCGGAAATGGGGATGAAACCCCTTTTCACGTGATTAGGAATGTGGGGGTCAGAGGTTTCGCGAGAGGATATCTTTGGAACCTACAGAATTGAATCCGAATCACTAAATCTGTCGGTACTGGATCAGGAACGAATGCTATATTTTCACATAGCATCGACCTGGACAAAGTACCGACACTCCCCTTATTAAGGGGATCTGCGTCCGGGAGGAACAAAAACTGTTTAATCAGCAACTGGTTAAATTGCTGTTATTTTTTTGGGTGGTCAATATTTAAAGTATGTTAACTATACCATTTACAGAAATAGGATTTTTAGTATAATGTATATTTTTACGCAACAAATTAAATCTGTATACGTATAAAATTGCAATCTGTTTAAAAATGTATGTGAAAATGTTTTTATAGAATTAGAAAATCTTTATAAACAAAAAAATTATGAAGAATTAAGGAAAACGCAAAAATTAAAAAACACGCGCAAAATAGGTATTTGCTATTTTCATCAGTAAGTTTGGCTTGAAATTAGAGTCTTGCAATTGTAAGACATATAGGCATGTTCATTTTGTATAAAACATAGAATTTTTCCCACTTATTAAAATTTAAAATCTTTACCGCATAATAAGTACACCTGTACATTTAGTCGTATCACGTGAATTAACTTAAAAATAATATTTACCTCCAATATAATATTTAGGATGTCCAACAGTGTTATCAAAGTGGCTTAGGCTGTTAGCTGTTTTTCGCTGAGATTTGGCATGAATAAAAAAATTGGGATCAAATGGCACTTTAACTGGTTGCATTGTTAAAAACAACCATACTGTTATAAAAGGGCATGCAGCATGTAGTAATTCCACCAGCCCAGAGTTTTTAACCAAGTTTCCCCAAACTTTTTCTGCTACTTCTCTAACCTGAAAACGAAAATCTTAAATCCACTGCTCAGATCATGTTATAGGAATTTAGGATTAAAGCGTCCCATACATAGTTAGAAAAATGTACTTCATTTATATTTTTAAAACTGCTAAGGTACATTTACAAAATTTAGAAGTTGGGTTTTTGGCATGTGGAATTAAACAATGATGTCGGCGCCGTTGCCAGATTTCCCAATTTTTGTGCTGTGCTTGTATTTTTTTTTTTTAATGGAATTTCTTGTGTATTTTTATAGCTGGAAATTGGGTTCAAGACTAGATTCCGGTGCACTTTTCGGGTTGTTTTTGGCACTCTTTTCAGGAAAATTCTTGAAGATGACGTTCGCGTCAAGTTTAGGGCGCACCAGGTTTCCGGGGTTGTTCACAAAATTGGCACCCAATATTTTATGAATGTCTTTAAAAAACCTCTTTTTACTTATTTTACACGTTTTTTCAATAAATTCCAAATCTTTTACTCCTAAAACGCTGTAACCATGCATACACCTATGCATATGTATAAATGGTTGCATACATAGCGACTTGAGTTAAAGCAAACATTTTATATTATTAAAGAAAGGCATAAAATCAATAAAAAACATATTTTAAAAAGGTTTTTTAAATGTTAAATAAAATATTGTGTGCCGATTTAATGTTATATCAGGAATTTATTGCAAAAAGCAGGAGGAATATAGTAAGAATAAGGAAAGTTTAAATTTTAACCTTGATGACGGATATCTTGAGATCGAAACGTTTCCGAAAACGAAATCTTTTAGATTCGTGATCAGCGCCCTAAAAACCCCCGTATACCAAATTTGGTCAAAATATAAGTTGCCGCAACTTTCTAGACAATGGGTACTTAACTTATTATAATTTATTAATAAACACAAAACTATCCTCCTATAAAAACAAATACATCAAAAATTTGTCAAATGACTTCACAAAAAAATGTTTTGAATTAATAATAATTATTCAAAATAAACAAGGTAAAAACAATTCTTACTTCAGCAATGGGTTCTACCAACACTCTCTGAAACACATGTCGCATGGCATCCTGTAACAGCTGAGCTTCCCACAACATCGGTGCTCCATCGTTCGGTTTTTCTGTTAGTGTGGATAAGGTCTGCAAAGTGGCCCTGCGAACTGATGAAGTACTGTGAGAGAAGAATGGCCACAGTCGAGGTACCACATCGTTTAGCGGTTGTGACGGTAATAGAGATTGTGCTTGAGGTAGATTTGAAATGGCCGCGAGAAGACCCATAAAACTATTACAGGCTGCTGCTAATTCATCCTGCTCGGAAAGTAGATCCCATAATTGTGTTATAACCTAAAAAATAAAAGTAGATACTAAATTACTATTGAGTCTGTGCCAGCTTCATGATGTTTTGTCTTGTCATGTCAAATTAACCTATTTCTTTTGAGACATATTAGGCCCATTTAGGAAAGTTCCAGAGATACAACGCCATTACGCTTGGGTTTGCTGAATCAACATTTTCGATAGCTTGAAATATCATTTTGATTAAAGCTTTGACATTTATTATAAAAATTAAATTTGAAATGAATAATGATCGACGAGTAATACAACTTATTAACGAACCTGATAAATAAAAAGTAATTTTTATTAGTATCAGAAATAAGAATAGTATTGTTCAAATTGCTAAAAATGTACAAATTTTTATAGTATCAGTAACAGAATTCACCGACTTCTCACCAAGAATTAGAAAATCAAAAAACTTACTTGTGGAACTGAACCAAAAACAAGATCTGTTAATTTTGGTGCAATAGGTATTAGTGAAGATGCAGCAACAGCACTAACATCATCTACAGCGTCAGATAGACCTGTAAAACATAATAAGTATAACGATGGGTTTTTGACAAAACATATTAAGCGGCATTCGTCAATTTTAGGGGAAACGATTTTTCCTTTTTATTCAATTATTTTTAAAACAAAGTTGGTGATTTATATATATATATATATATATATATATATATATATATATATATATATATATATATATATATATATATATATATATATATATATATATATATATATAATATATATATATATATATATATATATATATATATATATATATATATATGTACGGCTTTATTTCAGGTCTCGATTTCGATTTTTGTTTAAAATAACTCGATGGAAAGAAAAAATTGTTTCCCGTAAAACTGACGAATGTTGCTTACAATGTTTTGTCAAAAACTTAACTTTTCAATATTAATTAAAGGACATATTTTATGGAAATAAAAAAGAAGTTCAAAGAAATTTTCGACGACAATAATTAAATCCAAATTTTATAATTCTTTATTGTTGCCTTATGAACAGATTGCGTTTACTTATATTTTTTTTTATTCGAAAAATAGTTTTTATAGATGGGTCCACATTTAATTCATTCTGAAAGTAATACCGCAAAGTACACAAAACATGATAAAGTAAATAAACCCTTTTATGAACAATGATTTATTGCAGCAAAAATATTTAAACCCGACGAGTTTCTAGTTCCATGCCACGTATTGCCGGTTTTATAGCAAGACAGGGGCGAAATAAGAGGATGTTGTTTAAGTACGTGACACGTGTGTTAGCAGTGTTTTTTTATTTACCTAAAAAATATGAAACCAGGCTCTATCAGCGCTATGTGCCTTCGAAAAGATTTGTTTACATTACCATTTTTTGTGGACTTGGCGGTATTGCTTTCAGAATGAAATAAATGTGGACCCATCTATACACCCTTTTATCCAAATTTCACCAGATTTCGATATATTGTCCCATTCAAAAGATAAGGGGGGATATGACTTTAATAATCCCCACTGTATGTTATGTTATAAGACCGTTGTATAAGTCCATTTTTAGCAACTGATAGATGACACTGACCTATCGGAAGTCCTACTACTTGTCTTAACTAAGTAAAGCCCACAAGGAAGACTGTAGAAAATTATTTATAAAATACTCATTTACTTTGAAATTAATTTGGTCTCTTGATATTTTTCCGTACGACGAACGATTTTTGTTTAAAAAATGAAAGTTATTTTACTGCATGGCAAAATCAATAAAATCTGATATGGTGTTTTGTATGTAAAATTCATTGTTGTTTAATTTGTATTAAAGTAAGGTGAAATACTTACATAACTACAATTTTAATGTCATTAAAAAGTTTGTTGCTATTACACAGTCAAAAATCTATCTTAGAAATAAAAAACACCATATTAGGTTTTAGAGATTTTGCCAGAAAAGGGCTTATATATTTTTAAAACGAAAACCGTCCGTACGGAAAAATATTAAGAGACGAAATTAAACCCAAAGTAAATAAGTCTTTCAAAAATAATATTGATTCACAGAAAACGCAGTGGCTTACTATTTTTTCTTCAAAAAAATCAGTACAAATCTTGTTCAAACGCCACTGATATTTTTTTACTTCTACAGCAAAAAATGCAATCAAAAAAAGTGTTCCAAATTTTGTGGAAATATCTGGAGTGGTAGTAAAGTTATAGCAAAAAGTCATTTTTTCTTAAAACTTTAAAACCCTGTTTCTCGGAAAGAAAACATTTTCGGACATAATTTTTATTTAAAAAATTTCTTATTTTCTTGCATTTTATACAGTGTTAAAAGGAAAGTACCAACTTAAAAATAATCCTGTATAAACTAACCTCGCAAAATATAAGGGAAGGCCTTTGGTAGAAGCTCATCAATCATATCCAATCTAACAGCCAGCAAATACTTTAATCCTAACAATCCTCCATGTCGGGCTTCCCAATCCTGATGATTCAGTAGTTGAAGTAAAACATCAAAAACATTGCGGCAACCCGTTTGATTCATTAATTTTATAACTGCACAAAGAGCTTGAGCGCATGTTTCACGAACTGGCGCTACAACGGCATCCGATACAAAATCCCCAAATCTGTCCAGAGCTAACACACAAAGAAGCCTTATGGACATATCTTCAAGCCAGATTTGATGGTAGGCTTCCATCTAAAAAAAAACATTAAAAAAATAATATTGTGAAAGTATCTTAAGAAAAACTTTATTTTTGCTTTATTTACGGTATTTCATGGTCAAATCTTATCATTAAGAGCTTGAAAACTCTAAAGAAGTAGTCAAATTATACACACAGTATACAGAATCAGCTAAATGAAGTCGTTCATAGGCAATGTGTGGAAAGGAGACAGTCTAACGCGAATGCCGGCATGTAAACATTTCGGATTGGGTCACTAATAGCAGAGTTGGGTAGTATTTGAAAACTCGGTATTCTGAATCGTATTCAGAATACATTTATTTTATTTATTTATTTATTTCTATTAAAATACCTAAAAATAAGTATTAACGAGTTCGCCGAGAACCGGCATCGAGAAAGGTACTATATCTCGCATTGCAAAAAGTTATAAGTAATTTTTTTCTTTACAAATAAAGGTTTGGTTTGTATTTTTATACGTTTGGTTTTTTTATTAAAAACAAATACACAAAAACCAATTATATTAACAACCTTAGCTAAACTAAAGGCAAATAAACACTTAACTAATTATTCTGAAACTTCTGCATACACCACAAAACCTCGAAAAATCCAGAACCAATTTATTCAGTAATTATAAGTACAGTTGAAACTACCATATCAGATGAAACAATTAGTGAATACCTTAACACTAAGAAAATTAAACACAGATACTGCCAACGTATTATTGCGAGGGCTACTGGAAAACCAACATCTATGATTAGAGTTATAACAGGATGTCATAAGAGCTTTGAAAAATTACTAAATGAAAGACTTTTTTACAAAAATAGACACTATCCGGTGTATCCAAGCTCACCACCAACGCCAAGCCCCCAAGCGTGCAAAAAATGTAGTAAATTTGATCCTACCTCCGAAAATTGTACTACGCAACCCAAATGTGAAAAATGCCTTTTAAGCCACTACACACAAAAATGGTCCTCAACTCTTCCACCAAAATGTTTAGGATGTGGCGCTGAAGATCACAGGGCCTGGTCACACAAGTGTCCACAACGCCCCACAAAGCCAATCGAAGGAATTCTAAACATCAAAATAAGAAGCCTAAATAAGAAAACTATAGACATTCCCCAGGAAAAATTATTAATACGAAAATACACTAACCAGTCACAATACATGATTTAATAATAAACACATACGTAAGAAAAATCAACAAAACTTAAAACACTGATAGAAAGATATTAATCGAGAAGCTAAGAAAAAGATTTATAGAAGCATATAACATAGATACAACTGCTGTATTTTCTGGCAATCGTGTATACATTCTAATGTTTGACTTGGATGACCCGCAGACGCCATCACCAACGGAACCAATACATGGAGATGGTAATATACAAGTTAATGGATAATAACATCACCATTCTGTATAATAACATAAACAGCTATCAGAAAAAAGATCCATACTTTACAACACAGTCGAAAGGGAACATGTAAATTGCATTCTTTTGGTCGAAACAAAAACAAAAAATACTACAAACACTACTTACAGAGACTGGGACAAGATTCAACTGCAAGGAAATATAATAACAAATACTCGAGGAGGCAGTTTAGTACAGGTACATCCATCACTCAAAATGAAAAAAGCAAACGCCCCTAGTATAAATAATCCTTTAAATGAATGTTTGCACTTTTCTGTTCCATTTCATGAACAACCACTGCATGTTTTTCTTGTTTATATACATCCTACATCCAAGATAGAAGAAACTATATTTGTAAAAGCATCTCTTTATAAATATTCAATAATCATTGGTGACTTTAACACAAACAAGGAAAAACAAAAACAAATCAATATGTTTCTACAGAATAGTGACTTTCTGAAAAAAATACACCACCCACTTTTTTAATGGCTAATAATATAGACTCCACTCCAGACTTGTTTCTGTACTCTAAAAACCTGGCGCAAAATATCAAAGATGTGGATCTTCTGCCTGACATTGGCTCGGACCATTTAGCGATGAAGATTAAAATAGACAGAACCACTCCCCAGACACCAATTTGGAACCTCCCAAGTTCAACTTCAACAAATGTCATATAAACAGCGTAAATGATGAAATACTCAAATATATAACAGCAAACCAACCTTATGCAATCAATGTCGACAAGATACAAACATTTAACTGAAAACTAATGGAAGTCATTTTATTATACACTCCAACAATTAAACACAAATATTATACTTATCCACTACCACCATATATTATAAAAATGATAAAAGAAAAGAGAAAAATGCTTAGAGAGTATCAGGCAAATTTAGATCACACATTAAAACTAAAATCAATCAGTTCAGTAAAAATATTCAGCATATGATCTTTCAATATAGAACAAACAGTTGGCTCACTACATGTCAAGAAATAAATTAAGCAAGCGGAAAGAATTTCTACCAGAAAGTTAACAAGTTAACCAAATATAAAGCAAATGCAACTATTCCACAAATCACTGAAGAAGGAGTCACATACTCAACCGATGCTGAAAAAGCTAGCATTTTTCTTAGGCACTACCAGAAACACTACAGCCCTAAAGCAAATCCAGACTTTGACGGGGAAAATTTTAGATTATAGAGGATTGGTTTGATGAATACTTTAACACAAATTGATGCAACAATGAAGTTTGCATGGTAGACGAAAACGAATATTTTAAAATTCTTCATCATCAAAAGAATACTAACTAGATTAACATATTCACCAATATATTATGAGTCTATACAATTTTTGCTTTGCAAATAGGGTTTTCCCAGACGATTGGAAAAAAGGAATCATAATAAATATTCCCAAACCAAATATGGACCACAGCTTTACCAAAAATTACAGACCACTAACACTGTTACCGGTTTTGGGCAAGCTTTTTGAAAAAATAGTACGCAACATCTTACAGACCCAGTCATTACATCTAATACCCATTTTCCAATTTGGCTTTACATCACAAAGCTCCACAGTACATCCACTAATTATTCTTACATCAAACATACAGAGTAAAAAACACAACAAAAAAATCTGCTGCACTGTTTCTGGACATCAAAAAGCATTCGACAGTGTCTGGCATAAGGGTGTGCTATATAAAAGCTAGGTATTTCTGACACCCTTATATGGCTCTTGAAGCAATTTCTTGAAAATCGTAGACTATCCGTTAGAATTAACAATACACTATCAGAAGAATTTCAACCACAACAAGGCCTCCCCAAGGATCAGCACTTTCTCCACTTTTATACAACCTCTACTGTTATGACTTAACTATGGTGACCTAGAGGAAGGTGTGTAAACGACAACGGGAATATTTTGAAAAAACGGGTTTAAATTACAGCATTTCTATTAGAAAACAATAGAGGGCGCTCATATCAATCGGGATCAAATGAAACCAAGATGAAACAGTGTTGCCAGATATCTCAATATGTAGTGGAATTCATCCCATTTCTTTTCACAGATAATATGACGGCTTTTGAATTTATGACTTTTAAAGCGTAATTAAAAAGAGCCTAAATCTATTTAAACTATTAAAATATTACCTAGTTATCACGGTTTTTTTTGTTATTTCCTTTTACGTGGGTTTTATTTGTATTTGTAAATTTGACATATTTATTCACTAAATAATACACCACAACACATAACATTACTTAAATGGTGTATATTTAAAACCTTATATGTATAATTATCAAAAATTTCAAGAATTTCTAAGTTTAAAATGTATTTATTTGTATAAAACATAGTAAATGATCCATTTTACATTTTGAGTAGGAATTTACGAACTGTCATTTTGCAACACAGCTTTCATGGGCATCTTTATTAAATTTTAACTTTTCTAAATTTGACGTGTTATGCTAGGTTAACAACGACGTTCGAAAAATTGTCAAAAGACAATATTTTGAGGATTATGTGCATTAAAATGTATCTTTTATTGTATTAAATGTGAAATAAAGTAAATACTGCCTTGCTTTAAACTGCTAAAAAGGAAATATTTCTAAAAAAGGAGATATCTATTTTTAAAATTCAACCGGTAAGAATTTAACTGGCAAATTATTTAAATATTTTTAAGTAGAACTTGATTTTTTTAAATTGAAACTTACTTGGCTGATCTCAAAGTTATTTTTTTACGCCGTTTATTAGTCCAAATTACCGTAAAACTTACGTTTATATTAAATTGGAATTTTTACTCTAGTAGATCATTTAAAATTTGACGTTAAAGTAGGGTAACTTCATAGTTTAGAATTGTACTAGGTATATCCTGGACAGATGCATTACACGTGCCTTCGAGGTTATGCATATTAGAGACAGTCTTGCCACTTGGCTAAAAAGTAATAATTACTTTATTTATATTATACAGTGTGTTTTCGGAAGTTCTTACTAAATAAGAAAATTTTTATTTAACAACTCGAAAAAAAAGTGTCTTCTTCATAAAAACCTGCTTAAAAAGAAAATACATTTTCACAAAAATATTTGTAGGTTAGATGTACAGCGTGGCCTAAAAAAACTTATTTCCAAATTGAAATTTAGAGTATTCTTTAATTAGGGTAGAAAACTTACTAAAAGGGTGATTTCCTATGTCATTTTATGAAAAAAGTTTCTATAGCCATATGTCCGGAGTTGCATCGTTTCTGAAATACAAGGCGTTAATTATTTTTTTAAAAGTCGGTATTTTATAAATATCTTAAATACGAAACCACATACAAAAAAAAATGTACAACACTAAAAATTTGTATTTTTACTTGCTTTATAGAAATAAATATACAAACTACATAAAAAGCCAGTGGCGAACATTTTCTCTCAATAATATTGGCTGTTGTGCCCACTGAGACGCTACTGGATCCAATAAAGTTAATCTAGGTAAAACTTTACAAGCGCTTGATTTCTTTAAACAAATACACCAAAATGTTTCTATGATTCTTATCTGATTTGAACCCAGTCTATTAAGTGGTATTTAATATATTTATAAAATATCGAATTTTTTAAGCTTTAACGCCCTGTATTTCAGGCAATTCCAAACATATGTAAAGAGGCATTTTTTTCGTAAAGTAAATAAATAAAAAGTTTCTCATTTGGTAAAAACTTTCGAAGGCACGCTGTATATGTAACTAATTTTCATTTACTTTTTTAGATTTCCCAAGTTTTTTCTGACTAATTACACTACTACCGAATCCTAAAAACCTTTGTTGGAAACTTTTTATTGAAAAACTCTGTACTGTTAGGTTCATATTAAAAAAATAATATGATTTCCTGAAGTTCAAGAAAAGCGTATATCGGCGTACCTAATGTAGCACTGTACAATACTTTATTCATAACTTTATTCCTTATCTAACCACCTTGACAATTTTTTAGTACAGGTCCTTGCTTAAAAGTAAATTTTATTATTTACTACATTTAAGCAGTGGGCGAGACTTAAATATTTTTTGTCTAATCGCTACCTGCTAGTGTTCACCGCACTAAAACTCAGTGGAAGGAATCAAGCTTGCACGACGTGTATACTTAGCTTATAAGTTCTACACAAACGTTAAATATTCTTGTTTATTGTTGTATACAAAGCCTTGTGACAATAGCAATTATTTTTTTATATATAAAGTGAACTCTTTAATGGATGTCAGGGTTTTTTAAAAGAATCATTTGTTTTTTTATGTTTAACAAATAAGTATTCGCAACATTGCAAAACTCTATTTTGTATATTTTAAAGCAACAAGTCTAACCTTTAGTTTTAAACTCTACTTGTATCTTAAGAGACAAGCAAAATTTTTAAATCAAAACTTTAAATACAAAAACTAAACAAAAGTTTAACTTCCAAAAATGTAAACGACAATTTAAAAAATTAAAGATAAAGTAAAAAATTCTACTTTTCTTTTTTTTATTATTAATGACACAGTTCAAAATTCCTATTTCTATTTTTATTATCTAAAATAATTAAGGAATTGTTCCTCCTCCAGGGAAATGAGAGCTGAAGCTAAATTAAAATAATAATACTTTTTTATTCAACCGAAAAATGCATAAAATAAAATTAAAATAATGGTGATCTTGGGAATTGGGGCACCCATTACGTAATTCTCTCAAAATATCATATTTTTGTTAAATACAAACTCGTAGGGTAGTGTTCTCTATAGCGTCGTATTTAAAAATTATTGAAATTTTCTATTTTACTTTTGTACTATTTTTTGTACATATGCAACATAAGCAGCAACCCCAGAAAGATCCCGATTGACCACAGTACCCTCTAGTGACATATTTAGAACTATAATTTAGACAAAAATCAAGCCCGTTTTGAAAGCATGTCGATTATACTCCTTCTTCAAGGTCTCCTTAGACTTAACACCACTCCAAAATACAGGCTCATATATATTACAATTCGCTGATGATACTGCCATCATAGCTCATGGTCAAACACTGAAAAAAATATCCAAACCCTTCAAAGCCAGGTTAATAATGCACTGGAATGGTTCGATAAATGGAGACTGCAAGTAAATCCTACTAAATCTCAATTCATAACCTTCAATCATAAAATTTGCGCACTTTCTCCAAAAATAAAAATTAAGAATACTGAAGTTGCCCCATCACCATCTGCTAAGTACCTTGGCATCACACTAGATTCTAAACTTAACTTCAACAACCATACCAAAACAGTCAAAAAAAAAAGTTATATCAAGAGCAAAACATTTCAGAACACTTACATACAAAAATAAGGGCATTTCAACAAAAGCAGCTGTTCAAATTTACAAAACAATTTGCCTCCCACTTATTGAATATGGACACATTCTTTTAACAAATGCACAGAACCCAGCCTGGAAGAACCTATCTACTGCAGAAACCATAACATTAAGAACCCTCACCAAATTTAGGCATCTAAACAACCCACTGCATAATCCTTCCAATGACAGCTTATATGGCAAAACTAAAATCCAACCAACTCAAGAGAGGACTCAAGGACTAGTAAAGAGGTTTGCCAAAATTCCTCACAACATTCACTTGCTAACAGCTTTATGCAGGGAAAGGACCAGAGAGCAATCAAGATTTCGCCATCCAGTAAACACCTTATGGGAACTGATCAACAGATATGCAACAAACTAGAATGATCACAAACATTGTCTTTCTATTTATTAACTGTTATTAACATTATTGTCTATATTTTTATTTTTATTTTTGTAAGAAAAGGTTTTTTTTTTCTTTATCAAGTACACATTAATGAATGTATATATAATATTGTAAATAAAATGGGCTGAAGGATTTCGGTCGATGGCCCTTTGGGATTTCTCAGATATCTCAATAAATTACTTATAAACAAATAAATAAATAAGTATTAACATCGTCAAATAAAAAATTTAAATGATAATATAAATGTAAAAAATATAAAAGCATGCACAAAAGTTGTAAAAGACCTTAACTAATACAAAACATTGGCTGGTATTCGAATAAATTTGTGTGTTTGGTCCTCGGTATTTAGCAGAATACTTTTTTGGTCAGTATTCGGGATTTTGTATTTAGAATACCGTTTTTGAATGGTAGTATTTGAAGTATTCGAATACTGGCATACCGAGTATTCGATTACTGAAATGTGGATAACAGTATTCGAATATTGTGAATTAAAGCATTCTAATACCAAGATTGTTAGTATTCGAATACTGTAACGGAAATATATAATGTGAGTACCTTTTTTTTGCTCTTGAAAATTTTTAAGCACCAAGTTTTTTTCTGCTCTTCAGTATGCTGTGACCAAAAAAATGAGTTGAGGACCTTTTTGTTGGGTCTTTTAAGCGCCGTTTTTTTTGCTCCTCAGTATTCCTACCGAATCTGGTTATTTGTAAATACCAAGTATTCAAATACTTCAAAATATTCGATTATTCAGTATTCGAATCCTTTTTTTCATGGTATTTGTATTTGAATAACGTTTTCAGTATTCAACCCATCTCTGACTAATAGTGCGTGTTTTGTTATTTCATTACTAGCCCATATACTTTTACAAATAGCTGATTTAATATAATAATAGGTATTTAAAAATACAATTTCAATACTGGAAACTTAAACACATTAATGATACAAATTTGGTTTAATTTATAATCCACTTAAACAATTTATGCCCAGTTTTACAATTGCAACTTAAGTGGTGATTCTGTTTAATCCTACTGGTACATAAACCTCTCCATTTTACTGGCGTCACTTTTGGTATTTACGTGACAGCAATGTATTTTTAATTGACATTTTTGAATACTAGTTGGCTTTAATTAAACCATAACTTGCAGTTGTAATCGTAAAATTGATCCTTAATATTCAACATTAAGCTATAAACAAATACTAGAATGTTTATATATATTTGGAGATATCTGAAAAAAAATATTTGTAAAAAAATTATATCCTTTTTTTTATTTTATATAAGGTTACTAGAGTATTGCTCGACTGACACCAATATACCATTAATTTTTTAAAATGATTGTTCAAACTTTAAAAATAGAGAAATGGGAAAACACTTTTAAACACAAGGCCTAATCTTTGCAAATAAGTAAAATGACATAATATGTTAAAAAGACTAAAAGGAAAAACCATTCACAAATTTCTTATTACCATATTTTATTATACTCCTTAAAAATTCCAAATAAAGAAAGATTGCTAATTTAAGTAATATTTTGAGCTATCAATAACTTAATAAAATAATGAATAGAATTTTAAGTAATTTAGGAAGTAATAACCAAAACATGTTTAAAAACCAAAATGAAAATGGTACATTTTTAGAATAACACTAATTAACACAAAGCAAGTTTAATTTGTACTGGTTCAGCTAAATAAGTTAACACATAGGCAATGTGAGGAAACAAAACAGTCTAACGTGAATACCCGCTTGTAAAGATTTCTGATTGTATTAGTCACATACATCCTTTTTTGTTGCTTTACTGGCCGATATCCCAATACCTACTTACTTAACCAGTATAACTTAAATTAGCAAACAAACAGCAATATTTATTGTTATCTTTCCAAACATTCCCATTACCTGTTTTGCAGGTAAGTATGTGGCTCTCCCTGCACCCCTTCCATGGACAGTAAGAACTTCTCTAAGGGCAGTTGCAGCGCCATGTCTTGCTTCCCAACTTGAACTAAAAAGATCTTGACTAAGTTGATCACAAAAACATTCTAGAGGCCACTCGCTAGAATCCGCTGTTTCTGCATCTAAAAATATTTAATGATATGAAAAGATATACAGGGTGTTTCATAATTGCGATAGAAAAATTCAGAAAAACTCAGGGGTTATTCATGAGCTAATTTTATATAAAAAGTTTTATATAAACAAAGGTACGAAAAAACTCTTTGGTAAAATCGTACGTCTCGATGTTAACATTAAGTTTTGGTTGCTGTTGTTAAATATTTGTAAGTACATGAGTAGTTTTCACGAATTTGCGAAAAGTGACTCCGCATTATAATAAAAACATAATTTGCAATATATGGCAATATTATGTGTAAAATTTCTAGTACACAACTAACTCACCTCAGCTTACTACAGGGTCCCTAGCTTTTCGCAATTTAAATTAAAATAAAGTGGTGATAAAAAAAAATCAATTATGAAAATGTAGAAATTTGTTTTGAATATATTAAAACTGAACTTATCATTATAAATAAGATTTACTAAAATAAATTTATCATCAATCAGAATATAATTTGAGACTAGGTGTGACTAGTTTTTGTAAGGTTATGTTTGATTTTATCATTCCCCCATAAATTCTCATTCCCTCATTAATAGAATAGTAAGGGAATGATAGTGAGGGAATGATAAAATCAAACATAACCTACAAAAACTAACAGAGTATAACCTCAAATCAATGTCCAATTGGAGGCAAGATTTTCACTCCTCAAAACATGTAATGAATAACAGTTTTTATTATAAATAAATAAAATATTTTTTATTTAAATGATGTGAGGGAATGAGACATAAAAATGTAACATTTAAATATTTATTTACAAACCTCTTGACAACAACACATCTCTTAACGCCTTGCAATAATGATAGTATGGCTTTATTATCAATGCTACCAAATGCAAAAAATTTATAAGCGCGGCAATTTACGATCCGATTCAAAAGTATAATGCAGATTTTAGTAAAAAATGAGGGAATGATTCTCTTTTTTGGGACACAGATAAAAATGTAATTTTCCAATAATTTCTTACTCAGTACCTAATAAAAAGGGTATGAACTATTAAATGCACCATTTTTAATATAAGTACGGATCAAAACTAGTCAAATTTATAGAACACAATAGGTTAATAGTATAATAATATTAAAATATTAGGTTTGGGACACGATGAAGAAATGATATTTGGAATATTCGGTTACCTCTCATTTATTATTGTGTGATTGAAAAGCTTAAATGAAGTATGGCTTAAGCAGCTTTCGTAGTATGGTTTTTATGAAAAAATACTAAGTCTACGATTCACCATTAATAGTATATAAAACTGAGAATAGACACGATTTTCGCAAGATACAAAAAAATAATAAGGGCCAAAAAGCTATATGTTTGTTCACCTTATTAAAAAAAAAAAATCTAAGAGGAAAGTTTTTTAAAAGTTTAAAGCCTATTTCAGACATACATACAAGCTGTTTAAAAATGTCCAATTGGAGGCAAGATTTTCACTTCTCAAAACATGTAATGAATAACAGTTTTTATTATAAATAAATAAAATACTTTTTATTTAAATGATGTGAGGGAATGAGACATAAAAATGTAACATTTAAATATTTATTTACAAACCTCTTGACAACAACACATCTCTTAACGCCTTGCAATAATGATAGTATGGCTTTATTATCAATGCTACCAAATGCAAAAAAATTATAAGCGCGGCAATTTACGATCCGATTCAAAAGTATAATGCAGATTTTAGTAAAAAATGAGGGAATGATTCTCTTTTTGGGACACAGATAAAAATGTAATTTTCCAATAATTTCTTACTCAGTACCTAATAAAAAGGGTATGAACTATTAAATGCACCATTTTTAATATAAGTACAGATCAAAACTAGTCAAATTTATAGAACACAATAGGTTAATAGTATAATAATATTAAAATATTAGGTTTGGGACACGATGAAGAAATGATATTTGGAATATTCGGTTACCTCTCATTTATTATTGTGTGATTGAAAAGCTTAAATGAAGTATGGCTTAAGCAGCTTTCGTAGTATGGTTTTTATGAAAAAATACTAAGACTACGATTCACCATTAATAGTATATAAAACTGAGAATAGACACGATTTTCGCAAGATACAAAAAAATAATAAGGGCCAAAAAAGCTATATGTTTGTTCACCTTATTAAAAAAAAAAAAATCTAAGAGGAAAGTTTTTAAAAGTTTAAAGCCTATTTCAGACATACATACAAGCTGTTTAAAAACATTTACACAAATCAGTGATACTAAAGGAATTTCGAAAAATAAACAAATGTTTGTAAACACATTTTAAACAGCTTTTATACATATGTTTTCATGTTTGCGGAAAAATGTATGTAGGTCTGGACTAGGCTTAACACATCTCATCTTTAAAACAATGCATATCCGGACCTGTTTATATCAACTTGTTTTGTCATACAAATTAGGTCATTACCACAATTAGAAAACATTCTGTAATAACATAAAAAATTAACTAAGATTTCCAGGTTTGTCAAATCAGAAGTGCCCAGTTCTCAGAGGCACACATCGGTTTTTGAGAACTTTTTCCAGAATAATGTAGATAAAATATTTTTATCTAAAATTAATACTTTTAGGGTCGATATATTTTAATATTAATAATAAAGAAGTAATATTCGTGAGCCTTGGAATAAACAATATTAAACATTTTTTAAATTCTTAGGCATAGAGGCTCCTCAATAACAAAAATAATTATTTTGGTTATTTTGTTTTTGTTTTAATATTATATTTTAATATTAGAGTTAGTTTGAAGAAAGTGTTTTTAATAGGAAAAACGAATATTTTAAACAAAAAAGGTACTTTATTTCCTTATTACGCTATATTTACCGAAAGAAACTTGATTTTCTTCTTTAATTTCAGTCTTAAATTTCTTCTTTTCAGGTTCATCACCATTTAAACTATCTTCTCCAACATCTCGAGATCTTTGTTTATTAACAGCTTGTCTTGCCTTTCTTTTAGCTCTGTTCATTTCACGACAACTTAAACCTTCTGTTACACAACATATAACATCTTTTACCGGTTTCTAAAAGAAAATAATTAAAATAAAATCAACCGGCGTAACTACAAGGCGACCCCCCACAAAAAAGTAGTAATTTTAATAAGTGTTACTGAGCATAAAGATGATTTTTTAAATCTGTTTACACACAACACTTTTATGTGAGAAGTGGAAAAAGCTATAAAAAAGGTTGGTTTTTGACCTGAAGACCTTTTTTGGTACTTTTTTGTTGTCATAATTTTTTGGGTAAGAAAAACATACAACTTCACAAACAAAAAGGGCCCCGATAATGCGACTACATTAATCCATGGTGCACCTAAAAACCATTAGCATATAGGCTCCTCTAGGGACCCCCAAGGTCTACTTACTCTAATAACAAAATCCACATGTGTAATAATGATACAACTTTCTTAAAATTTGATTTTGGATGTATATGGCAATGCCCATTGTGCAGTAAAACCTAAGTTTGACGACCCGCTTCAGAAAAGTCTGAAATTTTTCTGATTAGTTCTGATTAAAACTAACTTGAACCGAAATAAGAAAAAATTTCTGATATTGCCTGAAGCGGACCGAAAAACCTAAATTTTTAAAAAATATGTTTGAATCATTCACAAAATATTTTTATTTTTATTAATTATAATAAAAATTTTAAATGTGGTTTCAATAGCTACACCTAGAGTGTTTTTCTTGCTTTCTTTACATAAACAGCGATTATATCATATAAAGAAAATCATAAAAAGAAATGTGGTTTTTTTCTAAAGGAAGTACATAGAAATTATAGGAATTTAGCAGTTTTGTAAACTACAAAAATTGTTATAAATCTATCTGTCGTATCTGTTACATTTACAATTTTAAGTAGCGCTTTCTGGTTAGTTTACACTATTAAAACAAATGATGTGTTAACAAAAATTTAAAATCTATCAAGAAATATTTACCCTAAAAAAACAACTTATTTACCTTAACTATGTCGCCTTGTTTTTCACTAGATTCTGTATTTCCGACCAAATCTTCATTTGTAAACAATGCAGATGTGTCAAACCCAATATTTGCAGCGACATCCAAACCTAATCGACCGTTTAATAATTGTCTTTGTTTCGCCATTCGTTCCTTAACATCTAATCCTAAGAAGAAAAATATAAATTTAGTTTTTGTAATTTAACTTATAGATCTTTTCAAGGATGTTCAATGTTTCGTCATACATTGTTGTTCTCGCTTCATGTTGTCTAAATTAAGAGTGACAAAAAAATTACGTCATTGACGAAAGACTGAAATAAATTGTTACTAAGGAATCAAAAGTCAATAACTGCCAGAATAATTTTTCGATATTTTAGACATCTCAAATATTTTTATTAATTTTATGTAAAGTTGAGTAAATAGGTGAATTATAAGTGTTTATTACCTGTTTTGAACTAACTGACAAAGCAGAGCTACATATTTTGATGTACTGTGAACCTGAATTTAACCTGCAACACTGTGAACACAAATTATTCGTGCAGCATAAGTTGTTCAAAACAATTTGAAATATTAAGTTCCTTTTTGTGATTTTACTATATCATTGAAAAAAATATGCCGCAACGTTATACAGAAGCCGAACAAACTCTTATTTTAAAGATGGTAAAGTATTTTCAAATGGATATGGAGAAAAAGAAGGTAAACTCTATTACCCGTGGGTCCGGTATTTAATGTAATTTACAAATATTTTAATTCCCATGAGTTTAAAGTTTTATAAATCAAATAAAGCAGTTTAATAAATATTCTAACGTCAAAATTAAAACGTCATTTTTTTTATTTGGTGTAATGTCACAATATACGATGTGCCCTAATTTTGATATAACGTCACATAATGTGACGAAACATTGAACATCCTTGAAAAGATCTATACTATCATTTCTACATGTTTTAGAGTTGTTTTATTTTCTGGAAAATGTACAGGGTGGGCCAAATTTGATGATTTTATTTCATTAGTTTTAAACAAAAACTGACCTCCGTTTGCGAGGCTCAAAATTTAAACCAAATTTACTGGTAAAACCTCAACTTGCTATCTTGCCTTGTATGCTCGCCACAGCATGTTTTTCATTAATATACCACCCAGAATATTTTTGCAGTTTTAGAATGATCAACCAACTACCTTTTCAAGAATGATATCACGCTTTGTATTTATTTGCATATTACTTTATTATTGTTCTGTGTTAATGGAGCAATTTATATTTTATATCACAGAAAACAAATGCAAGCTTTGGTCTTGGTAATATGGCAAATAGTAATTTGCAACAAGAATAATTTAGACACGCGGCAGCGGGCCAAGCCAAGTTCAAGCAAAGGAACTGGTTGCAGGGCCGAGTGTAATATTACACGAACCACTTGGTCCCACTTTTGACCCCTCCATAGCATAAAACCTATTTAACGTAAACACATGAAACTACGTGTATTTACACTAGAAGAAAAAATTGGATCGAATAACTTGTTTATTGAGCTTTAATTTTCTTTTTTTTTAAGTTCGATACGACCACTTCTCGCTGAGATATTGAACTTTGAATGAAAAAGAACATTTTTGTCTTTAACCATCAATATTTTAGAAGCCGCTGACTGCACAAGATAATTAAGGATGGTTTTAAAATCTTAAATAAACACTCCACAAAAATCGACTATGGGTTTTTGTTTTTTTATTATTTTTACGTTAATTTGAAAAATCAAGAAAAAATGGCATTTTGTGGCCTTTGGGATAATCAGACGCTGAATTGAAAATATCGAGAAAACCATTAATGTTAGGTATGCCTTTAACAGTTCAATATGCCTACAAAAATCCCACAAAGTTTTGATTCAATTCATAATTTTTTGTTTTATTCAATCGAATTTTGAAAAAAAAAATTAATAACAATTTTACTTTAAATGATCATAATCTTTAACAAAATTTAAACAAATGAGTTTATATTTTTATGCGTTTTTATTAAAAATAGTCTTTAAATTTATTGGTCAATTCCACAAAAAAAATTTTGGAGCAAATTTTTCTTTTATTGATTTTTTCCTCTAAATTTCAACACTTTTATCATTGCATTGGGTTAAAGATTATGATTATTTAAAATTAAAATAATATTCTTTTAATTATTCTTTTTCAAAAATTTGATCAAATAAAACAAAAAAGCTGCTATGTTTTCGGTATTCATTAGGATTGCGCAGTACACGTAGTTTGAAAACTTTTTTCACTGTAGGATCTTAAAACTAGAAACTTTAAGCTTTAAAATGCTTTTTTTTAATTTTAGTACAATCATTTTTAAGCGAAATACAGCCACTTAAAATAACATCAAAAAACGGTTATAAAGATATGAAGGTGTCAATTTTCCTCTGACTGACTCACTGACATATACATAGATCCAAATCCTAACCCACTTCCAGATGACCTGGAAAGAAGAAATTTGGAATCCAGCTCGGTAATTGTGTGTAAGCGTAGGAAAAAATCTAATAATAAAAAAGTAAAGTTTTTAATTGTAGCGTTTGAACCGTTACAAGTAGATATTTGAAGCTATCCCACTATAGAAATTATTATATTTGCTATATAACAGAAATATAAAAATAAAATTATAAAAAATAAGTGGTGTCCCCATTCAAAAAATATGTTATACGCGCTAAACAACCGGCAAATAGTGTGTGTCGTCGGCGGCGCTCGGTACCAGATCGTTATATCGCCGGACGCAACAAAAAATAAATATCAATCCCTGCCTAGTTTTCTTTACAAAAAGTAATGATATCCCACCAAAAACATAAACGTGAAAAAGGTGTATTTATAGGAACAAAATAATATTATAAACAAGTATGAAAGTCAATTTTTTGTTTTATTGGATAGCTATAACAATTATTGCTTTTATTTAAAAATGTGAGACCTTATATGTTGAATAACATTATAAAGTTACTGATGTAATGAAAATTGGCCAAGTCAAATCTAACCTAATTTAAGATCTCACATTTTTAAATAACAGCAATAATTGGTATAGATATTCAATAAATCAAAGAAATAGAGTTTCATACCTGTTTATAATGTTAATTTGTTTCTATAAGTACATCTTTAGATTTTGTACAGAACTTGGCGCTTATTTAGACCTTCATTTTTTTTACAACGAAGCCCACAGCCTAGCATAATTTTAGTACTGACCTTGGCTCATCTTTTTCACATATATGTTTTCGAAAAAATAACACAAAATACAACCTATCTCAGAAACAACTTAAAGAAATACAAAGTGTGATACATTTTTAACAGCTTATTTTTTGACCTTTCTAAAAATGCAGCAATATACAGGGTCTCCTATTTTTTATTAAAAAATAAACTTGTCATCTTGCGAACTAAAAATGAAAAGCATATTTAAAATCTGTGTAAAAAATAGCTGTAAAACCCATTTTACAGCAATTTCAATTTTTCATACAGGGGTAAAGTAATATTTTTATTTCTTGATGAAAATATTAGGGTATTATGATACATACCAAGGGCCGAATCTTCTTCTAGATCAAACTCCTTGCCTTCTGATGCCATAAGGTGTGTACTATTAGCCAAAACTTTTGACATATCAAATTGCCCAAACCGCAGTCTGCCCACACATGATACAGGGGCTAACGGCTGTTCTTCCTCTGTAAGTATAAAGAAAAGGATGTATTAATTAGAATATTCTGAAAAATACATGATAATATGGTAATGTAAAGCCGCGTACAGACGTGTGTAATGCAACGTGCAACGCAACATGCAATGAAACAAAGGGTATTAATGTCGTTGCTGCAACCTTCTTCGCAAATAGGACTATTCGCATTTGAAGCGAACTTGTAGACCAACGAGGTAACGAGGTTGTAATGCAAGATCTGTTTTCATTTTAAAATATTACTTGGTAAAAAAACAGAACACCAAAAATGTCGTCACTGGCAGAAAACTCAGCTATTTGATAAAGGAAACGGTTTTACAAAATTTATTTCTATTTTCAACATTTAAGTAATTAAGAGGATGCCCAAGCACGTTAAATTGAGCTAAAGAGTGATTCGCTGCCGTTTTTTAAATATTTGTTTTGGAAAAAAGTTACAAATGTGGCGAACGGAAGTGTCATCATTTTGTGAAAAACTGTTTAGGCTAGTACCTCTGTAACCATGCACTTGAGGCCCATAATTAAAAGAACCTTTATTATAGATAATCAAATTTCCTATCTTTTTTTTAACATTTTTTTCGTATCACTTACCGTTCACGATTTATAAAATTATTACTGTTTGTTTATTGACTTTTTTACCGACAACTCTCTCTAATAATTATTTGAACAATAAATGGAAGACTATGAGGCAAAAACCGAACAAGTCCAAATTTCATTTTTAAAGCAACAATCAAACAAATCCGAAATTATCCGTTTTATGCTTAAAAATACGTCGTCCGCTATGTGAAAATTTTTTTAAGTACGTTAATGTACTTTGGATTGTACGATTTGTGCACCAATCTAAGCAATTTTTTTAGAGCATACGACTTAATGAAAAAATATTTTAGTCAAAAAATGGACTAGTCCGGTTTTTGCCCCAAATTTTTACAACTTTCATTTTATCGGTTTAAAAGTTAATTATAAGCAATTTATTATTTTAACAATTATTAAAAGAGATATCGGTAAAAAAGTCAATAAACAAACAGTAATAACCTTATAAATCGTGAACAGTAAGCGACACAAAAAAAAAAATTAAACAAAAAGTTAGGAAATTTATTTATCTATAATAAAGGTTCTTTTAATTAAGGGCCTCAAGTGCACTGTTACGGAGATATATGCCCAAACTGTTTTTCGCAAAATGGCGCCACTTCCGTTAGCCATATTTGTAAGTATTTTGTGTTTTTAGATTAAATACGTCCTACTGCACCTATTTGTGAAAAAAATTCCTTCTGGCGAATTTTTCAAGAAATAATCCTCTATTTCCTGTCTATCTTCTCTTTTTAACTTCATTTTCCATAGTTTCTTGAAACAACACTTAAACACGTCCAAACGGTTACTGCGAACTCACATCGAACGCCTTTGTGTTTGAGCAAAAAAAAGAAATCTGTATGGATCGCGATGAACGTTCCAGCACGCATTACGCGCAACCGTCTAAACGTGTTAATCTTATGGTGCTGCATGTTGTATTGCAAATTACATTACACCCGTCTGTACGCGACTTAAAATAATACAGGGTGGCCCACCATATTCGACAAGGTCTGTAGCTGGATAATCATAGGGATTTTAAAAAAATTGGATTGGGATACATATAGGGGTCGAATAAGGCCACAGTATAAAATTAGTTTAGCCTATACATGGTGTCTCAAAAAGTGTGAAGTATCAAAGTTATATATTTTTTTAAATGGAACACCCTATATTTTATGACGGTTTTGGATTCTACTTAAAAAAATAACTCAAGTTTGTTTATAGTACCAAGTGTCTAATTTGATTTGTTTTTGTGATATTTGATTTTTATTGAAAAATGCAGAGGTGCAATTAAATTAATTTTACTTTAACACTTTTTAACACTTAAAACTTTAAAATTTGTTACAAAATTAGGAAGAGTCTCCCATATCATACATAGGTCATGTCAAGATCAAATAATGTTGAGGGTGTTCAAAAAATAATTTAATTTTTCAGGAAATCAAATTGCAAGAACTCTCTTATTTTAGATGGAGCACCCTGTAAATTATTACACCATGCGATGACAAATAATATACCCTTTCAAATGGTGTATAGGTTACCTATACCTATCTTTTATACGTTTTTAGTAAATTCCGTTTTTAGATATTTTTATTCCAAATGTCTATTTAAATCTAAGTAGGCTGTGATATAGCTATGTCTGTTTACTAAGCCATTATTATTGAATGTAGATTTGTCTAAAAACAGCACAAATTAAAAAAATATATATATTATCTGCCACTTTTTCTGACGTTCACATACAAAAATTTAAATAATACTAATTGCAGCAGAATGTGGTAATGATAAAACTTGTGTTTTTAAATAATTCTAATAATGCCTCTAAATAGTTATAATGACATTCTGTGACCTAAAACTCGTTTTTCGTTTATCCATATAATCAATTTGTCGCATGTTTTAGAGCAACTTTTTAGGTAATCAAATGATTTCTGCTGGGATAATTTTTACCATAAACTCTCGACTAAAGACATTTTTTTATATCTACCAGTATTATATTATCTTGTTGTTGCAGAGGGTTTTCATTTAAAATTACTGAAATTTGTAGAAAACTGACTTATTATGGATAAACGAAAAACGAGTTTTGGGTCACATAATGTCATTATAACTATTTAGAGGCATTATTAGAATTGTTTAAAAATACAAGTGTTATCAATATCACATTCTGCTGCAGTAAGTATTATTCGAAGTAGCATTATAAGCAACAAATTAAATTTTGTCTGTGGAGGTCAGAATAAGTGGCAGATAATAAAAGTTTTAAATTTGTGCTGTTTTTGGACAAATCTTCGTTTAATAATAATAGCTTAGTAAACAGACATACAGTCTCCTTAGATTTAAGTAGACATTTGAAATAAATATATCTAAAAACGGAATTTACTAAAAAGTATAAAAGATAAGTATAGGCAACCTATACACCATTTGAAAGAGTATTTTATTTGCCATTGTGTGGTGTAAAGAAATACAGGGTGTTCCATTTAAAATAAGAGTGTTTTTGCTTTTGATTTCCCGAACAAGTGAAATTATTTTTGGACACCCTGTACATTATTTCATCTTGACATGACCTACGCATGATATAGCAGACTCTTTATAATTATGTAACAAATTTTAAAGTCCAAAGTGTTAATAGTGTTAAAGTAAAATTATTTAATAAAAAAATCAAATATCACAAAAACGAATAAAATAAGACACTTGGTACTATAAACACACTTAAGCTATTTTTTAAGTAGAATCTAAAACCGTCATATAGCTTAGTAACTTATTGTTCAAAAATGGCCCGATACTTCGGTTTTTGAGTAGAAGCAAATGCTTTATACAGTGAATAAAGTATGTCAACATTAGTAGATTTTTGAACAGACCCACCCCAAAAGTCCTGCTGGCACCCCCACCCCCCTCAAAGTTGGTTAAGGGATTGATATAGTTTTTTCTAATATCTTCTAAACGGTAAATGATAAAAACCTGATTTTAGTGTCGTTAGATAGAGCACAAAATTCTGCAAACTATTAATAATTAAAATTGTATTTTTGTTGATTTAGTAAAATTCTACAACAAAAAAAATGTTGGAGGGAGCATCTACACGGCACTTTTTACGATATATCTTCCAAACCATCCACCAAATAAAAAAATATAGAATACAAAAAATAAAGGCCAAAGTTTTCCCTATCGAGATGGAGTATAACATTATACTATTATCTTTTAAAAAAAAGTTACCAGTGGCGTACAAAAGTAGCACTACACCAGTATAGTACCTAAAAATGTAAATTTTTAATGTTATACTTTTAATTTTTTTTAATATTTTTTACTTTAGTTTTATTAATTTATAATTATTTCTAATTCTGCATACTAGTAATAATAAATAATCATATTACACGGAATTTTTTTACCAGTACAAAAATCAAAATCAAGACGTGTGGATTGAGTTTGGTACTGGTAAAAATGTAAGACATATTTCGTGTATCGAAATTGCTAAAAAAATCAATGAAAAAAGTCTAGCCCTTTCTTTTTTCATTCACTAACCGGTTGCGATACCACCTCCTCCTTTTATGGAAAAGGAAAAAAGTGTTGGGAAGCTTGGGAATCTTTTCCGGAAGTTACTTTCATTGATTTATTGCAGCATTCAAAAAACCTTCATCTCGGTAATTAAGTGTGATCTCAAAATTCGTTGTAACCATTTACGATAAACATTCTGATAGTAGCAACATTGATATTTGTCGAATGCAACTTTCTGCTCAAAAAACCGAACGGTTGAGAATTTACCCCCAACAATGAATGTTTTAGCACTTCACATTAATCAATGCATTTATCAAGCAGGATTTGTTTGGGGTAATCTCTGCCAACCAGTGGTTGAACTTCCATGTCCATCTGAATGGGGATGGATTTTAGAGAATACTAAATGGACACCACTGTGGACCACTTTAAAAAATGAAAAAATATCATCTGATACACTATTAAAATGTAAATGTGGCACAAATTGTAAATGTTGTTTAAAAAATTTAAAATGTACCAGGTTATGTTTGTGTGCGGAATGTTGTAATTAGGTATTTTAGGTTGTGTAATAATGTGTTTTTATTGATGTTATATACAGTGTGTCCCAGGATAGATGTTACAAGAGGACAAATGGAACAAAAATTTTTAAATTTTAAAACGAAATTTTGGGCGACCGGTCGCATGGTCCAAAACTAATAAATACAAAACTTTACTTCAATTGGTATTAAACAGGGCGAGTTAAAAAATTGACAAAAATATTTTTTTACTTAACGTGTTTAACTTTAAATTTTGACATACAATTTAGATCTCTACAACATTTACCTATACAATTTTGTCCTATTTTTAAAAATAAAGGTACTTTATCCTTGGTCATTTTCATATTTTTAGTTATAACTTGCCCTGTATATTACCAATTGAAATCAAATTTTGTATTTATTAGTTTTGGACCATGCAACCAGTTTCCCAAAGGACGATTAAATATTCCAAAAACACTGTATAAGCCATATTTGTTGTTATCTTTATAATAAAAAGTTATTATAATACTGTTGTTATTTATTTAAAAATATGATGAATCAAATTATAAAACAAAAGAAATAAGTAAATAAAATGTAAAGTATAATTATTAATTAATAAATCCAAAGTGAAAAATAATCTTTTAAAATTTAAGAATAACATTAAATATTTCGATTTCTAGGTACTTTATTGGTGTAGTACTAATTTGGTACGCCACTGGTAGCTTTATTTTAAAAGACAATAGTCTAAATGATAACTTTGTGGTCTGTCGTTTATGTTGTTTATTTTTTGTTAATGGATTGAAAGATATATGGTAAAAAGTGCCGTATGGATAACTCCTCTTCGACTTTTTTTGTTGTAGAGTCTTACCAAAAAAACAAAAATATTATTTTTAATATTACTATTATGCGCAATAAGGTAATATTACCAATTAATATAACTAAAGTGAGAAATATTCTGAAAAAAATAAAATAAAAGTATGACATTAAAAATTTCAATTTTTAACTACCTACTATACTGGTGTAGTGCTACTTTTGTACGCCACTGGTAGCTTTAATTTAAAAGAAAATAGTATAGTGTTATACACCATTCGATAGGGAAAAGTTTGGCCTTAATTTTTTGTGTCTTATATTTTTTTGTTTGGTAGACGGTTTGGAAGATATATCGTAAAAAATGCCTCGTGGATGCTCCCCTCAACTTTTTCTATATTGGAGATTCTTACGTAATAAACAAAAATACAATTTTAATTATTACTATTTTGCAGAATTTTGTGCTCTATCTAACGACACTAAAATCAGTTTTTATCATTTACCGTTTAGAAGATATTAGAAAAAAACTATATCAATCCCTTAACCAACTTTGAGGGGGTGGGGGTGCCAGCAGGACTTTTTGAGGTGGGTCTGTTCAAAAATCTACTAATGTTGACATACTTTATTCACTGTATAAAGCATTTGCTTCTACTCAAAAACCGAAGTATCGGACCTTTAAGTCACTAAGCTAATAAAATATAGGGTGTTTCATTTAAAAACATATAACTTTAATATGTCACACTTTTTGAAAGACCCTATATACGCTAAACTAATTTTATACTGTGGCCTTATTCGACCCCTATATGTTTCTTAATTTACTTTTTTTTTTAAAACTCATGATTATCCAGCTACAGACCGTGTCGAATATGGTGGGCCACCCTGTATGTAACATTTTGGTAATACATATATTATTATTATTACTATTTATTTTTAAAATTAGTTCCTTGTGCCTATACCCGTAATTACATATTTTTTTGCACTATTGTTCTATATTTTATTTCTTTAAAAGTTTTTTTCTGTATAAAACGAAGGCCGTGTGAAAGATTTCATTAAAATAATTATAGTGGTGTGAGAGACATTATAAAAGAGTCACTTTAAAAAATCACCCAAGGATTCACCCTTAAGAAACTAACCAATTTAAGAATTTGAAATATCCCATAGTTTATTTTATACCTTTTTTAACATCCGACTCCTCTAGGATTCCATTGAGGCACATCACTGACAATAGCTCCTAACAGCCTCCTACTAGCAGCAATACGCGCTTCCCAACTGGTTGTTGACCTTAGGTACGTCGCTGTTCGAGATAATAAAGTGTTGAGTTCATGTGGATGTAGTCGCTGTACTTCGCCCAACTGCCTTGCGCTTTAGCCTGCGGACCAAGTTACTGAAGAACTGCCAGTTTCCAAGAAGTACAAAAAGTCTGTCCAAACCTTTAAGAAATATACCAATGAGTGGAAAACAAATAAGTAACCAAAAAAACACAAAAACAAAGTTAATAAAAGGAAAGAACCCAGCGGAAATCAAATGGGAAATGGGTTTCAAAGTTAAACTTTTAAAACCACTTGATTTAGATAGTTCTTGGTCAGTAGATAAAAAGTGTCCATAGTCATTTAGTTCTAAAAATTCATGGTCAAAAGTTATAAGCTATTGAAGGTCCTTAATTCAATATTTAAATACTTATAACTGCCTTAGCGTAATCTTTCTCTTTCTTTTTAGTTTTAAAAGGAAAATATTTTAAAAACTTTATGGTATAATGAAAGCATAAATTGACATTTTTTGTGTTTTATAATCCTTAATGTCACTTCCGGTTTAACCGGAAGTACCTTGAACTTTCTTATTTTAAATACAAGTGACCAATTTTTTTATATATTTGTATTCCCTATAAGATTCCCTTTTTATGATATATCATGCCAAGGTGTTCCTTTTTAAATTGGCGGCCAGGAAATACTTTGCAACAAACAACTATCGATATAATTTCCTGATTTATTTTTTTTCTTTGGTAAGCGGAAACAAAAAAATGCCCTATTTTACTTTCGCAGGTATCGATGGTGATTTATTTCATCTTTCTTAATCAACTACTTACATTTTGTGCGGCCATAGATCATTTATTTACGACATCCAAATCACGAAATTCACAATTAAATGATCTATGGCCGCCATCCTGCAAATAAACAATATGTTGTGATATGTTATTAGAAAGAGACTTCGGTGTAGATTAAAATATAAAATAAAATATGCATGTTTCCTTTTATAAGGTTTAAAAAATCACGAATTTTTCTCATCCATTACAATAAAATCTAAAATTACGAAATGTAAGTAGTTTATTAAGAAAAATGGAATATATCACTATTACTATATGTGAAAGTAAAATAGATCATTCTCTTGTTTCCACAGCCTACTTACCAAAGAGAAAAATCAGAAATAATATCGGTAGTTGTTATTCTCAAAGTATTCTGTGGCCTCCAATAAAAAATACCCTGTATGATATATCATTAAAAGAGAATTTTATAGGGAATACCAATATATATAAAAAAAATTGGCACTTGTATTTAAAATAAGAAAGTTCAAGGTACTTTCGGTTAAACCGGAAGTGACATTAAGGTTATAATAACACAAAAAATGTCAATTTTCTTTTATTATACTAAAAAATTTTTAAATATTTTTTTCCCTAAAAACTAAAAAAGAAAGAGAAAAATTCCGCTAAGGCAGTTATAAATATTTAAATATTAAATTAAGGACCTTTAAGAGCTTATAACTTTTTACCATAAGTTATTAGAACCTAATGACTATGGACAGTTTTTATCTACTGACCAACTACTATCTTAATCAAGTGGTTTCAAAACGTTTGACTCAAAGCCATTTCAAATTTGATTTCCGCGGGGTCCTTTAATCCCTTAATACGTCAAAATTCATTTTTAATGATTTTTTGAAGTAGCCCTAGTATCTTTTGTTGGATATAAGCTAAGTTCTTCACATATGGGACACTTTTTTATTATTAATTTTATGAAAAAAGTTATTCTTTACAAAAAGTTCTGCATGATCTAAAACCTAAAATGCTCAAATGCTCTTAAATATGCAAACTCCTTCATTTACAAAAAACAGTTTTTTTAAATTCTTTATGTGATAATGATTGTTTCTGTGACTTTTCGCTGTTTTGACAGTTCTTAAGCTTCATTTAGATATTACATTTTGTAAACTTTTTTCTTGTAGATAATCAGCATATTTAAGAGATATTTTATTTCCAAACTTATTTTCTTAATAATAATTTTCAATATTTTCAAAAATAAGGGTATTTTTCTCTTGAACAAAATTCACATTTTTCAGATACCTTATATACTACTGAAAAATAATAATATCCAACGATTGCTTTTTAAAAAAGTTTCCCATATGTAGAGGATATAGTCGGACACACAGTATGTCAATCACACACACACAACTTATTAAGTTCATAGATTATTCAAATTCCATTTTAACTAGTTGTTAAGATATGTAACACCAAATTCAGAAGTACAAAAATGGAATTTAGTATTTATTTTGATTGCAATAAAATGGGTGTGCCAATTTTAAAGTCACTACCTTTACCTACAACAAAATGGCAGTACTCTGATAATGACATGAATACCTGATTTTATGATTTATAATAAATGTGGTATTCTTTTAAAGCTCTTTTAAAGATATTTTTAACAGCGATAACGGTCACAATATACAGGATAGGACAAAAAGTATATATGTATATTTTTTAAAATGAAACACCCCGTATATTATATCACCAATAAAAACATATGTTAAAGAGCTTTAAAGAAAATACCACATAACTTATATTTGACTTTATTCGTTTTGTAAATCTGGACCTCCAAATCAGGTATTCAGGTAATGATTTAAGTACCGCCATTTTGTTTTCAAATGTTTTTCTGGGCCCCCTAAACCATTATGATATGGGGCCCCTCCAAGACACACTATGTCACTGCAAAAAATGCAGACCTTGCTCATATATTATCGTTCCAAATTTTATAGCTCCTCACTGTATATGTGTGGTTTTAATAATTTTAAATTTAACACAAAATGTACTAACAAGTATGGTAGACTTGCCGCCGGAACGTCGATTTTTAGGTTGAAGTTTTGGGTTTTTTCGTCTTTTAAACGACCGGCCAGTGCATAGCAGTCCATAACAAATATCGCATCACCTATTTTAAAGGTATATATGCCAGTAATGCAATAACAAAACAAAGCACTATTAGTCACCGAATCTAAAATGTTTACATGCCGGTACTCGCGTTAGACTGTCTCGTTTCCACGCATTGCCTGTACACATATTATGAATATTTAACTGGCTGATCCTGTATAAATATTCTTATTCTGTATGTAGATATATTTTTAAACAAACGAAATTGTATACCTATTGTATTGAAATAGAGCATGATTCTCAAATAAGATTAATTTGTCTTTACAAACTGTAATTAAATATCAGTCACCGCAGTCACAATAATTTTTAATGAAAAAACGCCTAAATAATTATGATACTTACCTACTTGAAGTCATCGTGAATATTGAAAAAGTCCCTTAAGCTGATTTGCCTTTTGATATTTTCCTAAAATAAATTTTTAAACGTATAATAAATATGAAATATAAAAAATATTAATAATAATACTTTTTAATGAAATAGACAAATGGTAAAACTAATATTGATAAGTACAAAGTGTTCATTTTATAATTTAAAAAGGTAATTAATATTGATACTAAAAAAATATTTATGCATGCTCATACAAATTTGAGTAAATAAATCTCGCGTATACAAGAAATAGTTACATACAGTGACCAGTAAAATGTTCGCAACATAATTAATAATAATATTAATAATAATAACATCCATTTTAACATGTCATGTGAACAGCGGTACGGCGGGAAATTTGAAAAAACAGAGATAGAATCACGAAAAGTTGGATTAGAACACAAAATATCGAAAAAACTGCTGGAGTAAAAACTGCTTAAAATTTAGTTCTAACCCCAAACGTAAACCTTAAAGCATGCACTAAAATAAAAAGTATATTTGCCATTTTTTCAAAATATTTTTATAAGTACAGGGTGTCTGGATTTCATTGCAATTGCAGGTTATCTTGGTTATTATTAGAGATAGAAACTTGCAGTTTTCGTGAACTGTTGCTACTTTTTGATGAAACAAAGCTGACACTCAAGGATTTTTCATGGCCCTCTTTGTTTCTGACATACAGGACAAAATTCATTTTTTTTCCATTTTCGGTTGTCTTGTAACTTACAACAAAAGTAAGAACTAATATTAGCGGATATTTTGACGTAGAATCCAGTAGTATAGTTAAATTTTTTTAAAGTTAATATTTTTTAAGATATGAACAAAACATATGATTTTCTTAATGTAGAACCTGTATATTTTTATTCATTAAATATAGCGAATAAGAGCTTTTCAAAAATGTATAATACTTAATAGTTGTTTTATATTTATAGACCCTAAATTGACGTTTTTAATTTTAAAATTAAATTTCACATAGTGGGCCATGATATAGACTTTATAACCAAAGAATAAAGTTAACAATAAGTTTATAATTTGTTTACATTTTACGGCAACATCTAAGTTTTAAATACTTTACCCCACCCAGCACCCCTATTTACCCCTTAGTTCCTTAAGTAGGTTTACTTATTAATTAATTAAAAACTGAACATTTTGGACCAGCGCCAATGTGTTTATAATCAAGTCTCAAAATCAATATGTATTCGTAATTTTAGAAAAATATTCGATTTAAAACAAAATAGTAGAAACCGATGCGTGAAACTGACAAAAATTAAACTCCAGTAATAATTTTGGTAACAGTATTATACACGGTTTTCTACTATTCTGTTTTAAATCGAATATTTTCTAAAAATTATGAATACATACTGATTTTAGACACTGTTTTGAGTATAAACACAGATGTTCAGTTTCTAATTAATTATTATGTGAACAAACTTAAGGAACTAAGAAGATAAATAGAGGTGCTGGCATAGGCTGTAGCCAGGATTTTGTTTAGGGGGGCAGGCAGAGAAAAACTAATATTATACCGGGTGTTTCACAAAGGTGGTTTTCGTTATATTTTTTTACCTTTTAAGAAAAATAACCTTTGGTATACAGGGTGTCTGGAAAGGTGAGGTCAAAAATGATAAGGGTGATAGAGCAAGTCAAAATAATGTTAGTACTTCAAATAAGAAAAAGTTCTATAGCCCTTCGTTAGGGAGATATTGACCTTCAAAGTTGGTATAAAAAAACTTATTTCAATTATAACTTTTGAACTGTTACCACAGTACCAATGATATTTGGGCTACTAAATAATCTCATAATAATGCTTCTTTCCGTAGGTAAACGGCTGTTCAGTAAGTCGGAATTATACAGGGTGCGACGATTTTTTTTTCATTTAATGTATGCATTTTTAACACAGGTGACAAATTCAACATTTTGCTTTAATCGTTTAATTTCTTTATCAGTTTTGTACAAAAAAGGTGTACTTTATCTGAATCGATATCTTGACCGTTTTTCATAAAATCGCATTTTAAGTCCAGACATACCAGCGTTTTGTATGTAATAAAAAATTCCATTTTTATAAGATTATTAAAATGTAGTAAAATTATTAAGATCAGTGTTTATAAGCCTCTTAAACTTTATAATACAGTTAAAAGCTGTTTTTAAAAATTTTACCATATTTTAAAAATTTTCTGGAAAAAATAGAATTTTTATTACTTACAAAATGCTGGTATGTCTGGATTTAAAATGCGATTTTATGAAAAACGGTCCAAGATATCGATTCAAATAAAGTATACTTTTTTGTACAAAAATGATAAAGGAATTAAGCGGTCAAAGCAAAATGTCGAATTTGTCACCAGTGTTAAAAATGCATACATGAAATGAAAAAAATCGTCGCACCCTGTATAATTTCGACTTACTGAACAGCCGTTTACCTATGGAAAGAAGCATTACTATGAGGTTATTTAGTAGCCCAAATATCATTGGTACTGTGGTAACAGTCCAAAAGTTATAATTTAAAAAAGTGTTTTTATATGCAGTAAACTAACATTGGGCCATATGAATAAAAAGAAGCAAATGCTTATACTTATAAAATTTGAAGTAAATGTTTTGTTTCTAAGTATAAGAAAATGCTTTTGCTATATTATTCTATATCATGAGCATCTGCTTATACTTAAGCAAAAGCATTTACTTCAAATTTTATAAGTATAAGCATTTGCTACTTTTTATTCATATGGCCCATTATTTTGGCTCACTTTATCACCCTTATGGTTTTTTGACCTCACACTTCCGGACTTTTTGTATTTTTATATACGTACATATATGTATTATAAGAAAAATTATGTTTTATAATATTTGCTTAAAATTATGTAGCAACACTAACAAATACTGAAGTTAACAAAAATAACATCTAATCTAACAAATTTTACTAAAGAGTTTTTAAAATTTCTCTGTTTTTGGGTAGCCCAGGGATATGCAATGAAGAGTATATTTGTTTTCTTTAAAACTAAGCAAGAAACAACAAAAACAATGAAGAGACAAACAACTTTATTTTTACTAGGCCAATTTAAATAAAATATCAAAAATACACGAAAATTATTTAGGTGCCGCTGGAGACCCGGACATAATATTAATTTAATCAAGTTGAGCTAAATTACCCTTTTAATCCTACACCACTATTAAATTTGAATAAAAACGGTTAGGGAATATTTATGATATTGAAAAAATGACGGTTTTTAAGTATAACACCCTGTATCTAAGAAAAAATGCCTTTCTGGACCTATTTTTGCATAAGATAAGCTCATAAATAAGCTTTTAAATTTTTTTATCGCACAAAAGAAACACCCTGTATATTTTTAATGTATTTATCGTTGCGAAGCCCTTCAATCTTCATATAAATTTAATATTTACAAAGAAATTATTAATTTTGTCCATAGTCCCCCTCCCCTGCCGATACCTGGCTACGCCCATGGGTGCTGGCCGTAAAATGTAAATAAATTATGAACTTAGGGTTTACTTTATTCTTTGGTTATAAAGTCTATATTATGGCCCACTATGTGAAATTCAATTTTAAAATTAAAAACGTCAATTTAGGGTCTATAAATATAAAATAACTATTAAGTATTATACATTTTTGAAAAACTCTTATCCGCTATAATTTAATGAATAAAAAATATACAGGGTTTTCCATTACGAAAATCATATGTTTGGTTCATATCTTGAAAAAATTAAATTTAAAAAAATCTAAATATACCACTGGATGCTACGTAAAAATATCTGCTAATATTAGTTTTTACTTTTGATGTAAGTTACTAGACAACTAAAATACGAGGGGTATCCGAAAATGAAAAAATAATTTCGTTCTGTATGTCAGAAACAAAGAGGGCCATGAAAAATCTTTTAGTGTCAGCTTTTGTTTCATCAAAAAGTAGAGACAGTTCGCGAAAACCGCAAGTTTTTACCTCTAATAATAACCAAGATAACCTGCAATTGCAACAAAATCCGGACACCCTCTAAAACCATTTTATTCACCAAATTAGCTTTATTTACCTAAACTTCATTTGTTTTAGGTTAAAACAAGACATATTTTTTTGTTTTTTGACAACAAGAGCAAATAATTTAAAAAATAGGTTTTCGCTAGTACACCCAGTGTTGCAATGGTTTAGTTCTAAAAATCTTCTCAATATTTTACCACAGCAAAAACGTTACAATATTTTGAAATAGTAAAATGTATTAATCCTAATCATGTTCTACTCATAACTGAAGATGTGTATATGTGTGAAGGAATTATACTGGACAATTCTTCAGAGCAGAAGCTATAAAAGTACCTATAAAAAGCGATAAATCCCCCACAGCCCGACGAGAGGCAAGAGAGGGAAGCCTTTCTTTAAGTAAAGGATCATTAATGAGACGAATAGCTTTTCTTTGAATGGAATCAAGAATGCTTGAGGGTTGTGGGGGACGCCATGCCACAAAGATAAGAAAAATATTACAAGGGAGGTCAGATTTGGGACACATATAAAATGTATAAATTAGATGGGGAAAAATACTTTTGGCTTGAAAGAGAAATCCAAGCTTTTTGAAGCTGCCGTGGCTATAGATACAATGTGTTTGTGACAGTTAGGGTTACTTTCAAATGTGATGCCCACAAGATTGAAGGTGTCTTTGCTTCTGTAAAACTTGGCCGCTCATAAGTAGAGGATGAGTATTTGATGACTCTTTTCGCGACAAGGAACATGATTGTGTTTTGGATGCATTAAAATGGATAAGGTTTTTACCGCACCAATCCAATATTAAATTAATATCACGCCAAAGAAATATCTGCATCGCTCTGCGTTTGTTTTCCAAATCAGCTTTAGTGATGGGTTTAGGAACCTAAAAACTAAAGTGAAGGTACTATCGTCGGCGAAACTATGAATAGAATTTGTTGTGGACGAGAGAAGGTCGTTGAAGTGAAGAAGAAAACACGTTGGTGCCAGAACTGAGCTCTGAGGCACTCCAGCATTTACTTGGTGAAAGCATGAAGAATGGCCGTGCACAATAACTGATATACGTCGATCAGATAAATAACTAGAGAGCCAAGTACAGAGGTTAGTTGAAAGATCATAGGAGGGAAGTTTATTAAGAAGTGTGGCATGCCACCCAGAAACTTAAAAGACTTATTCCAGCAGTGTGATAATAAAGGAAAAAGGTCTGCTGTAGATCTTTTGTGGCGAAATCCATACTACCTGTCAGGCAAAATTTTGTGTTTTTCTAAATGCTTAAGAATTTGTGAATTAATGGATTTTTCCATTATTTTACAAAGAACTGAGAGAATTGATATTGGTCTATAGCTTTCCAGCTCTCTGGAAAGATACCTGTGTCATAAGAAATTCGAAAGAGCTTAGTTAAGATTGGTGCAAGTTCTGGAGCACATTTTTTTAAAACAATTGCTGGTATGCCGTCCAGCCCAGACGATTTCTTGGTGTTAAGAGAAGAAAGGATACGCTTAATGTGTTTTACTTTAAAAATAATATCGGGCATTTTATGAGGAACTGAGGTAATAGCTGGAATTGGATGATTTACGGGAGGGTCAAGGGTTGAATTGGCAGCAAATTCTTTAGCAAATAGTTATGCCTTTCCTTTAGCGGTAGAAATAATTTCATCTTCCACAATTAGTGTTGGAAAAGGACTGGTACAAAAATTCCTACTTATGTTTTTCGCACAGGACCAGAAGAATTTGCTGCCATTTGAGCAAGAAATAACTTTGTTTTTAATACCATTGTCGAAGGAGTCTTTGGCTTCAGAAATTGTTTGATTGGAGTAGTTTCTTGCTTCAATGCTGGCCTGTCGGTTTTCTGGACTAGGATCCTGTAAAAACTTCTTGTGAGCCTGAACTTTTAAAATTCTAGCTTTATCACAAGATTTGGAAAAGCAGGGTTTGTTATTGGAGTGTTTGGGGTTCATGATGGTGTGTGGAATATAGGTTTCAATGCCCAATTGAATTGATTCAGTTAGTTGACTGAAAATTTCAGAAGGACGACGAGAAGAAGTGGCGAAGAAGGCCCTCAGGCCATCCCAGTCCCAGAGATATAAGATCTGATGATGGATATCTCATAAACAAAACGTTTCCGACTTCAGATTCGTGATCAGCGCCCCAATAAACCCCTGTATACCAAATTTCGTCAAAATCGGAGTTGCGGCCGGTTTCTACATAATTACCTTAGATTTTTTTTTATCTCACAGGGCACGACAAAAAGTATGATTTCCATAAAAAAAAACTTTAATTTATATCAGCAGTCAAAAGATCTTATCATAATAGGTTTTGGAAATATGGCCATCTAAATCTTATGTTTCCCCAATATTATGTTCGCAATATAGCATATATTATGACCATCATAATTAAATGGCATTGTGTTCTTCACAAACATGTATTTCCTTTTAAAATAGAGGTAGTGATATAAATAAGCAAGAGACATGTTAAAAAAAAAGATGGGACTTTAAAATCTAATACACTCGTAAAAATTGGAACATTAGATTATTCCACAGGGTGTTTGAAAATGTGGGTCAAATTACAACATTTGGCTCTTGCCTGAATAACACCTAATTCAATAAAACTTTTTGCAATCCCTATAATAAATTAGTTATTTACATTACAAGATGCGAAAGTTTACTTTTTTGTGTGAGGTGGTTTTTAAATGGCCGAGGCGAAGCCGAGGCTATGTAAAACCTCCGAACACTTGAAAGGCCTTTCGCATCGTGTAATGTATTATATTTTTTCTGCTACTGTTCTATGTATCGCATAATTTAATAATCATTAACATCATGTTTTAATAGAAATATCAGAGATTTTGAAATTTTACCTGTTAAAAATTAATCCATAGCAACACATTTATTGTTGACATTGTCTGTCATCAGCACTTATCAGATATTGAATTATTGTTAATTTAGTATAAATCCATTTCCATTTTAAAATGTTAAATGAATATGAAAATGGCATCCAAAAGGCAGCTGACCTTGCGTGTGTCTCACTTCTGCCAGACAAATCTAAAGAGAGGTACCATCAAACATATAAATCGTTTTCTGAATGGCTTGCTACAAAAAATGTGGGGCGGATTGACGAGAATATGATGTTGGCGTATTTTCAAGAAAAATCCGAGTGTTTATCACCACCAACCCTCTGGTCTGTATATTCCATGCTCAAGTTAACAATTTCCGTAAAAAAAATCAAGATATTTCGGAGTTCAAGAAACTAGTTGCTTTTATTAAAAGGAAAAATGATGGTTATGAGGCAAAAAAGTGAAAAATTTTTAAAAAGAAGAAATCATAAAGTTTTTACTTAACGCGCCTAATCAGTTACTTAGCAATGAAAGTAATAGCCATTATGGGAGTGGCTGGGGCATGCCGGACAGACGAAATATACAGAATGAAGCTAAGTGATGTAGAAATAAGAAATGACGTGGCTATAGTAAAAATAGTGGAATCTAAAAATAAATTTAAAAGAAACTTTGTGGTAACCAACGATGAAGGCTCAGTTCCTTATGTCAGATTTCTACAGGAATATATTAAGCTGAGACCAAGGAATGCTCTAGATGAGCGCTTATTGTATCGTTATGAAAGAGGTAAATGTGTTAATTAAGTAATTGGAAAGCATACTATTTCAAATGTACATAAAGAAATTGCGAAGTTTTTGAAGCTTGAAGACATCAGTAGATACACTGGCCATTCTTTTAGAAGAATGTCAACTACGTTCCTTGCCAATGCTTCGGATGTCGATATTTTGGACTTAAAAAGGCATGGAGGTTGGAAGTCTTCTTCTGTTGCGGAGGGATATATTGCTGAATCCTATAGTAATAAGGTGGAAATTTCAAAGAAGATTTTACACGAAATTCCTACCAATATTTTCTCTAATGAAGTAACAGTGAAAAATATGAATATTAACGTAGTTAAAGGTGATAATGATCTTTCGTAGCTAGCAACGCTTAGCAACCAGGTAACACGAAGTTTCTCTTACGTTATCATTTACGTTGCTAGGACCACAAAGTTTTCTTATTTATACAGTAGTAGAAAAAATAATTTTAATGAAAGTAGTTACAAATGGACAGGCGAAAGTTCAAATTGGCCAAAAAACCAAAAAGTTACTTAAGATTAATTTAAACAAAGTTTCTTTTGTTTTTTTTTGTCCAGGAGTGTATTATTATATTATTTTTTAAAATTGTTTATTGGTTATTTTAATTTATGTTGTTTGGTTTTTATGTAGTGTTTGTTTTTATTATTGTTTTACTCTAAAAAACTAATTTTAAGCTTTTAGATATAACATAACCTAAATATTTTTTTATTCCCAACAAATATATTTTTTTCTCCTTTTTTTAAATGTTTATTCCCTGATAGTGAGGCTTTTTAGTATTAGGTAGGTATTTGATATCACTGATAAGCCTTAAGACAAATTATACTAGTGGGTTTAACAATGCAATCCAAAAGTATAAAAATACCAAAAAATATTTTAGTCATTTATTATCATATTATATGATTTCCGGCTCCAGACGTTATAAATAGGGTTCCTCGGGCTAACATTTGCAACATATGGATAAAAAGGTAAAAAATATAGATGGCCTTAATTTTACTCTCACATTAAATTCCCACAAATTATTGCACACATAATATCAAAATAATAATTTATTAGAAAAATAAGCATTATCATTAAAGCATCGATTAACTGGGGGCGTTTTAATAAAAGATTACCATTGTAATAAGCCAAAGCCATATATCTTTATTAAATTTACAGTTTTGGAATACGTAATATGGAGAATTATACTAGTCTTTATTTAATTTTAAACTGAAAATTCGGTTTAGATATCTAACTTTTGGGGACTTACCTGGTATAAAGTGACTTTAGCTAATTTCCTGTAACATTCTGTATCGTTTCATGCTAAGCATAACCCTTTTTAATAGAGAAAATGATAAAAGAACCCTTTTATATACAGATTTACCAGAGGGAAAGTTCATCTTGCAATGGACAAATTTATACTGACAGCCATGATGTCGTTGAGTCCGACTTTATTCGAGCAACTACGCGTGATTGGTCCAAATTCATGGAAGAAGGGGAAAATGTCAAATTTTAGAAGTTAATCAAAGGTTCAACTGTATTCATTACAGTCAATTTTTAATTTTTTAAGAAATTGTATATATTGTCAAGCCAAACCGAGTTATGATTGTTGTTTTATATAAACTTACATATTTTTTCGAATATATCGTTTGTTGTATACTTTCTCACTTCTTTGTGTAATTAACATTGCATTGATACCTATTCGAGTTGCAAAAGTAAACAAAACACATGGCTATTACAAACGTCAAAAGGGGGAAAAGAAAGCCCAAAAATCGTTCTAATAAAATACATTTAGTTTTTGATGAAGCTAAAAGAAGGTAAAATTAAATACCAAATTGATTTTATAGTAATATTTTTCAAATAAATTCTGTACTTTTTTGCTGTGTGCTTTATCAGTTCTAACCTCTATTTTTGCATGTTCTAGGGAGTTTTTAACGGGTTTTCGAAAAAGGAAACTTCAACGGAAAAAGAAGCACAGCAAAAGTTGGAAGCAGAGCTAAAGGAGGAAAGAAAACGACTTAAAGCAGAAGCTAAAGAATCCTACAAAAACTAGTTGTTTCACATAGGGATATTCCCGAATTGGAAAATTTAGTTAAAGATGAATATGAGGAAGATGATGTCACAGTAAAAGTTGTAGAACTATCTGCTAATGATATTGCTAAAGGAAATAATTGGATAGGTGCAAACCAGCCAAAATATGAATCAGAGGATGAAAATACAATTGACAACAGCGATGAAAGTGAAGCTGAAGAAATACCTGGCATGGGCTTAAGTAATAAACAGGTCAAAAAAGAAAAAAATGACAAAAAGACATTCGATTCGGAAAAACAAATTAAAAAACAACTTAAAAAGCAAGCTACAAAGAATGTTCAGAAAAGTAAAGTATTTCAAAAGAAAAATAAAATTGAGCGACAAAAACAGAAAAAGCAGTCATTTAAATTAAAAAGACAGAAGGAATCAATCAAACAGGTTGGTAGGAAAAAAGGAAAGTCCTCAAAAAAAAGAAACAATTCTCTACCTGAAAAAGAGTGACTGTTTAAGTTTAAAATAAACCAGAATAGTAAATATTAAGTACAAGAATGTTTTATTTCCCATGTTTTTTTTTTCCATTTAGTTTTCTTAATAAATAATGTTTTATTATGACCCAAGGCTAACTTGTGAAATTAGTTTATTTGATTAAATAAATTTTTAAGTAAATAAAATTATTAAGTACCCTGTTTCATTTGTACAATAAAGGGTTTTTAATTTAAAATTTTTAAGACCAACAAAGAAAAAGAAGACAAAAAAGAAAGGTCTTTAAGTACCAGAAGTACTTTTTTAAATCTGTTTTCATATACAGACTATCCACGGATGGGGTTTACAAGAGGACAAATACAGGGTGGGCCAAATTAAACTTGCACAACTTTTAATTAACAATAAATTTTTTAAGATATGTATTGGTTAGGCGGATTCATTTTATTTTATTCATTTCTAATTTAAATATTAGTTAATTTTTTATTTTGTAACTTTATTTTTAACTTGACAACGGTGGTAGACTTGCCACCGAAACGTCGTTTTTAATTAGAATTTTTGTGGGGTTTTTCTTTTATTTTCTTTCAGGTGACAGGCCAGTTCATAGGGGTCAATAGGGATGAACAGGATCAGCTCGTATACCCCGGAAACAGGACCGAAGCGGTTCTATTCTTTCCAGGCGTGTACCCAACAAAAAGACCATCCAATAAATAAAAATTTTTCTTTAGCGTTGCTAACTAAGGTCGAATAGATTTAGTCAGGACCGGACGTACGGGACTTTTTCCAAAATGATGCATTAAACCTCGTTGCAAAAGAAATCGGATTTAGGTACAATTGAGCTAATACGTTTATCTTGTAGAAAATTATGGAAAATAATTCAGTAAAAGCGAATCTGTCAATAATTTGAGGATACAGAAATATCTATTCTTTAGATTTGGATGGCCATATTTCCAAAACTATAAGAGATAGACATATCAAATGTAGTATTTTCTAAAAGTTCTTTAAAATATCTATTTAATGGTAATGTAATATACAGAGTGTTTTATTTAAAAAACGCTGGTTTACTATTAAATTCCCGAGGATCGCCACAACTCAATATTAACTCAACGTTTGATGGTAAATAATTCTTAAAGGAGTGACTTATTCGGAAATTCGTAAGATAACTTTTTTGTAGAGCGTTAAATTTCAGAATATGTAATAAGTAGATTTTTCCATTGATTTTTGCCTAAGAAAAGAAAAAAGTCCAAAAATCCCATGTTATTTAAATTTGAAAAGCAACATGATTTCGGCAGGATTAAAATCAGAAATTAAGAGCATTTTTACATTAAATATATTTTTTGGGCTATAAACTAAAAGTTTAGAGGGCGATCGCTAAAATAAATCGATTTGGTTAATAACGGACACCCTAATATACATAAAACAATTGCTGTTATTTACTAAAAATGTGAGATCCTAAAGAAGGCTATATTTGACTTGGCCAGTTTTTATCAGAACTAAAAAAATATTAAAAAGTTGAATGACTTTATAAAATAACTGTCGTAATTAGCACTGATGAATTTCATGGGGAGGTTGGAAAAATGTGGCTATATCTCGGACGAGTCACAAAGAAATCCACAACTGACTCTGTAAGAACATATATAACTCAAAAACTAATCAATATTAAGAAAGATGAATTATTGATCGAGCAGCTAACAACCATTGGTAGAACACACTCTTTTAAGATTGGTATTGATCATCAGTTTTATGACACAATCAATGATGCCAATTTCTGGCCATCACATGTCATTTTCAGAAGATTTTATTTTAAGAAACAGAGCAAACCCTTAATGGACAGAACTCAGCACCCTGCAGTTGACGGAAGAAGATATCAACAAAACTATGTCAACTCTAGAAGATCTAATCGTGGCAATAATAATACTATTATTAACCATCGAAATGATCAGCAATCTCGTGGTATGCCACAGGAGGCTCCAGTTCAGAATGCTTTAAACGAGCTGTAGACGGTCCAGATCAAATTAATGTATATTACCAAAATGTGCGAGGTCTTAGAACTAAATTAAAGAATTTAAGAGTGTCTGTTGAGGTGGAGGAGTATGATGTAATTTTACTTACAGAAACTTGGCTAAATGTTGGAATTTTTGATGGTGAAATTGGTCTTCACAACTATTCTATATATAGATTCGATAGGTCGACCATTACTAGCAACTATGAGCGTGGGGGAGGGGTTTTAATCGCTGTTAAAAAGAGTTAGTTTCAAGAAAAGTTATGAGTGCTGTGGAAAATATTGAACATTTATTTGTTATAGTAACTAAAAACAATATTAAAACATTATTTAGTGTTGTTTACCTGCCTCCTCAAGCAAGTTCTGACATATATGAATGTTATTGTAGCTCAGTAGAAAATTGTATTGAATTAAATAAGTGTAATAATTTCTTTATTTGTGGAGACTTTAATTTGCCAAATGTTATATGGCGTAATGATGATGTTGGCACTCGGGCTGTAGGCACTGTATCCCAAAACTCTAATATTATTTCTGATCTATTTGCTTATTTGAATTTTTTTCAAATAAATACTGTACCAAATGCTGTTGGCAGCTATTTGGATTTAGTATTTAGTAATGATCCTAGTAGGAAAGTTAAAGTAGCCGATGTGCCTATTCTGCAATGTGACATATACCACCCTGCTATAACCTTTGATGTAAACTTAAGTAAATGTAATAACGAAACAGCTAATATGGATTATGAATATTATGATTTTCGTAATGCTAATTTTCTTGCAATAAATCAGTATTTGGGCTTGATTGATTGGGATGCAGTGTTGGGGTCTGGAAGTACAGGGCCTATAGTGAATGAATTTTATTGTGTTATCAATCATGTTATAGAATTGTATGTGCCAAAGCGTAGATTCAGGACGCCCAAATTTCCCTCTTGGTATTCGAATGAACTTAAGCAGCTAATTTTTGACAAAAAGATAGCTCACAGAAATTATAAGCAGACACAGTCATACAATAATTATATTCAATTTTCTCAACTTAGAGCTCGATGTAGGGAATTATCAGTGATATGTCATGATAACTATATTTCTTCATTAGAAGATACCATGACGACTGATAGTAGGGCGTTCTGGAGATTTGTTAATAGTAGAAATAGAAATTTTGATCTGCCTAATTCCATGTCCTTTGGTGATGACACCTCTGATCAGGTCAAGGATATCCTAGACTTTTTGTAGCATTTTTTTCCTCCGTATACTCAGACACTCAATGTGAGATTTATAATATTGAAGTTTCTAGAACTGTAGATATAAGTATTTGTGATATAACTGTGATTGATGTTTTCAGGGCTATAGATGATCTTAGTGACTATTTGGGTTTGGGTCCTGACAATATATCTGTGATATTACTTAAGAACTGCAAATATATTTTATCGTATGTATTGAGTAAGATATTCAATCTCTCCCTTCTAGAGGGTATATTTCCCACCCAATGGAAATTGTCCTATGTGACACCAGTTTTCAAAAGTGGTGATAGGTCTGCTGTTACAAATTATCGAGCAATATGCAAAACATCATTAATTGCTAAAGTATTTGAGTCAATTGTTGAGTCCAAATTGTGTCATGCTTTTTCAAATGTGTTTATTGATGATCAACATGGATTTGTTAAATGTAAATCAACAATAACAAACCTTCTTCAGTATCAACAATTCCTGAAAGATGCTGTAGAGAACAGATTACAGGTAGACTCAGTTTATACAGATTTTTCTAAAGCATTTGACAAAGTTAATCATCATATCCTTATTGAGAAATTAAAGTTACTAGGAATTTTTGGTCCATTACTCCGATGGTTTGTAGATTATTTGAGCGGCAGACGTCAAGCTGTGAAGATAGGGAATAATATCTCCAGATATTATAATGTAACATCGGGCGTTCCTCAGGGAGCACATTTGGCACCATTACTTTTTAATGTCTTTATGAATGATATTACCAGCTTTATAAAAACTCTAATATATTGTTATACGCTGATGATTTGAAATTGTATAGAACAGTTAATTCCATTAATGATTGTTTACTTATTCAGAATGATATTGATTCTTTGTCTCTTTGGTGTAGCTTGAATGGAATGACTTTAAATATAGACAAATGCAAGGTTATACAATTTTATAAAAAGAAAAATATCATAACATTTCAGTATAATGTTGGTGGTCACACTCTTGAAACAGTGAACAACATCAAGGACCTTGGTGTATACTTTGACAGTGCACTGAGTTTCAATTTTCACCTCGAATACATTTGTAATCGTGCAATCAAGATGCTTGGTTTTGTAAAGAGAACTTTGACGGGTTTTAATGATGTAAACTGCTTTAAGACATTGTATTGCTCATATATAAGATCTTTATTGGAATATGCCTGTCAGGTGTGGTCTCCGTACTACGGAATACATATAGACTCCTTGGAAAGAGTGCAGAGAAAATTTTTAAGATTTGTTGCATTTAAATTGGGGATCCCCATAGATGAGGTGAACTACAGTGACCTAATGAAATCTTTACAACTCCCAGATCTTCAATCGAGGAGAGTATTCTTGGATATCTGCACTCTTTTAAGATTGTCAATGGTCAAATTGACTGCCCTGCTTTGCTGAGTTTGATTAATTTTAATGTTCCACAGAGAGTGGTTAGAGATGGTAACCTATTTCATGTACCGTTTCATCGAACGAACTATGGAATGTTCTCATCACTAACTAGGTTTTGCAGAAATGCAAACCAGTTTGCCAATAACATTGATTTCTTCTCACATTCAATAACTCAGGTTAAAGCCCGATTGAGGAGGAGAATATTCTATAGTGATGTATCGATGTAGAATCTTGTTGGGGCCTGTCTTGCTGTCTTGCTGAGATCATTAATGATTGCCTTGGTTTATTTTATTTTTGTTAAAGTATTATAAATGTGTTTAATGTTATTTAGTAGTATAATTTTAATAGTATTTATAATATTGTTATAATTTGATTGTCCTACAGAATTCATTATAAAATGGCCTGGTCCGTTCCAATAAAACAAAGACAGAGTTTTATAATTATTCATAATGATATTTTATTCCTATTAAGACACATTTGGATTTTGTACAGAGCTTGACACTCATTTAGAGGTTCATTTATTTTGCGTCGAAGCCCACAGCCAAGCATAATTTTAGTATTGAACTTGGCTCACCTTTTTCACATTTATGTTTTTGGTGGGATATGTCACTAATGAAGTCAGTAAATCTAATTACCACAAAAAAAGGATTTTATTGGTTTAAAAAGTCAGTAACTCTGTGATTTTTAGTACTAAGAATCAGTGGCGGCTCGCGAGTCTAAAAACAGGTGTAGTGCAGGAAGGGAAAAAAGCGCATTCACAATTTTAGCAAAATTGAAAATACTCAACTATCAAAAGTCTAAGTAAAAAGTCTTAATATCTAAACTTACCTAAATTTTATACACCAAATCAATGCTTCTATCTTTTTATATATTCATAAAATGGTTAAGTATTTATCAGTTCCTGTAGAAACTCCTTTTGAATTAAAATAATGGCCAAAGATAAAAGTCTATCTTGGGATATAGTGTTTCTTAAGAAAGTTTTTAAACGTTAAGACAAGAAAAACTCCGTTCCACTGACACGCTTGTCGACGATATCGTTAAAATTAGCGAAAAAAGTTTATACGCCTCGCTAAAAATGTCTTTATTTGCGCCAACTTGTTTCACTAACTGCTGCAATAAAATATTTCTATAACTTTCATCAGCAAATATTAGGTCAAGTTTATTTTTGAGCCGCGGATTTTTTGGAAATGATTCGGCATATATCTCCAATAAATTTTGAAAAGAATCGGTGGGTAAAGTTTGGTGCTACTGGCCAAACTTTGCAGTATCAGCAAGACAAAGAAATTGTAGTTTGTAACAATCTTCGAATCTTACTTCCATTTCCATCAAAATATGATTTAATATTTCATAGAGAAGTGCTCTGTACTATCCTTTAATTTCTTCCTGTGAAAAATCACTGTCGCTAATAATACTGAAACGGAAACAATCGAAATAATACGTGAAAACCAACGAAACGAACAAAGCCTATACCAACGATTTAGTTGTAAATAGATTTTTGTCTATACTATCTATTTAAGGCTAGTGATTTACCAAGCAATACACCTGGTACTCCCACCCGCGATTCTGGCCACCGGCAAGTATAGCGTTGTCATGGCAACGGAGCGTCAAACCGTAAACAAAACCCCGCATGAGGTGTATACTTCGTTCCGTTTTATATTTGCAATACAGTTGTCGCGTTGCCGAGAGAGGACGAAAGCGACTCGCGCCAGCGGTTAATTTATATGCTACATTTTTTATGGCGAATTTTGCAAATATGCAACAGAAATGAGAAAAATGAATTAAATAATAGTAATATGTTTTTTATGTTTTATTATTTATTTTTGGTAAAAGTGGTACTTCACTTATTACACCTGAATAGCCGCCACTGCTAAGAATAGCTTATGTTTTTATTGAATATTTGTTTTCTTTTATAAAATTAAATGCAAAACTGACATTTTTTACTACAAAATATATGCATGTTTTTAATGTTGCAAACCAGTGTTGAATTCAAAATTTATTTTTCCGGGGGAGTTAATATTCCCGGGGGATCTCCTGAAGTAACAAAAAAAAACGTCCAAAGACCAAACCAACCTCTGCTTTTCTTAAGGCTTTTGATTTAAGGGTTTTTCTAAACAAATGCAGAAAACTTTAGGGGGTTACTGCTTGATTAAAATAAACGGTAGTTTGCTTTATAAACGTTGGGTCAAAAGTCAACCATTAGGAAGAATTCGCAGTACAAAAATAGCGAAAAAATAACGTTTTTATTTTTATCTCAAAAACAAATTACAATAATGAAATTGTACAAAAAATATATTATAAAATTACACTTTTTAAATATTTTTGAACTTTTTAGAATTAGTGAAAGTGGTGGAAATAGACCACCTCTATCGTTTTTCGTAATTAAATTTAAAGAGGGACTAACACAATAATCTCCAAAGATATAAATTTGAATAGCCTGATTTATGAAAAAACTTTATTAATTCAAAAAAAAATGTTTTATTAAACTTTCCAATTTCAAAAAGTAAATAAATAAATTAAATACAAATCATAACGTGTGAGGACGGGGATATTTATTTTATAAAAAATCTATTTATCTGCTGTCAAGGTATTTGTAATATTTTTATTTAACATTAAAAGTACAGAGATGGATATATGGAATACAAAATTGGGCTGTTACTTCCTAAATATTCAAAATTGGCCGAAGATCGCTTCTAGGTAATATGTATATTCCTTAATAAATACATTTACAAATCTTAATTCCTCCTATTTTTTTCGCACATTAAGCCCGGGTACTGTAGAATTTATTCTTAAAATTTATGTTAAGTTATGTTATTTTTTTACGTTTGTAAACAATTACAGGGCTTCCACTCAAATTTGTGAATAATAAAAGTGACTAAGTGACCCTAAATATTTAAAAAAGTGACGCACAAAAATTGGCAGGATATTTTTTACAAACTTGTATTTAAAAAATTTAATTGAAAAAACATTGTTTAATTAACACTAACAAAGGAGTCATTCTTAAAGTAACTATAAATGTTTTTTTTTAGTACAAGTTTTTTAAAATGTGTTCCATTTCTTTTCTTAAAGGGAAACACCATTGTGACGGCTAAAAATAGTCGATTTTTGTATTTTTTTTTTTTGTAAGTAAGGACAATTACATTAGGATCGGATAAAAAGCAGATAATTCGATATATATTTAACTATGCCGATGGTAATTTTTATTAAAAAAATTAAAAAATTCACAAAGTTAGTTACATTAACGTAATGCCATGCAAAATTAATGGCGTCACGTGGTGATCAAGATACAGCAGTGAAAAATCATCTGATATCAAAAAACTGCACAACATTCGCTATCGCAGGTCGTAGCCGTATTTATATTTTTTGATAAAATGGCGCTGATTTCATTTTTTTGCACTTTTTGACCTTTTTTTATTATTTTCAAGATGTATTAAAAAATATTAATTTTTAAAATTTCAAGAATTGGCTACGACCTGTGATAGCGAATGTTGTGTAGTTTAATATAATTTTTGGTTTTTTGATTTTTAGATAATTTTTCACTGCTGTATTTTGGTCATTAGGTGACGCCATTAATTTTGAATGTCATTACGTTAATGTAACTAACTTTGTGAATTTTTAATATTTTTAATAAGAATTCACATCAGCATAGTTAAGTATACTGGTTAAGCAAATAGGTATTGGGATATCGACAAGTAAAGCAACATAAAAGGATGTATGTGACTAATCCAAACAGAAATGTTACATAAAGGTATTTATGTTAAATAGCCTCTTTTCCTCACATTACCTATGTGTTAATATATTTAGCTGACCCGGTATACAGAATAAACTGCTTTTGGTCAGACTCTCAAATAATAATTCCACCTTACAAAACAAAATAACGATTATCAGCTATTTTTAGACCTGTCACCGTAGTGTTCCTCCCCTTATTTACCAATTTCCCTAAGTTGGACAAGGATAACACTCTAAAACCGGTTTTGCAAGCTAGTGAATTTTCAATGATTCCCAAAATAATCTGAATCTTAGGTTGCCTTTACTAATTGTAAATAACCATAATTCTGTAGTTCAAGACAAAATCTACATTACTTGAACAATTTTCCATTCACAGGCATAAAAGTAAGTATACTGAACAATCCAATATTTTGTGTCAAGAAACAAGACGAAAAGTGTCCAATAAGTGATTTTTTGGCCAAAAAAAAAGTTACTTTTAGTGGCTTGGGTCTAAAGAGTGATAAATAGTGACAAAAATTACCCCAGTGAAAGCTCTGCAATTATGTTGCCAACATGAATAAACTGATTCTGATTTTATATTTTGACCCGTTTTTTGCTGTAGATTAAAAAAATACAGATATTATAATCTTTAATACTTTTTAATTTTCTTTTTAGTCGAGCTCAGTCCATCATTTATATATTTTATACCAAAGGGGCACAAATTATAATTTAAACATGTAGCACACTGAGGTTTAACTGGCTGACAAATTTGTTGTCCAAAACCGACCAACAAGTGGTTGACTTCTTTCCAAAGATCACGAGGGAGCCAACTTTCTAGAGCTTTTCTAGTTTCTTCGGGAGTTTTTGTATTTACCCATCCTAAACGGTTTGAGATTCTATGAACGTGAGTGTCAACACCTGCAAAAAACAAATATGACTTTTTTAACATACTGTGATTAGTAGAAAGTTCAAAGCATATTGGATGTTTACTTTTATATTATTTGACTAAATGCAATATACAGTGTGGTCTTTTAAGTGTGCAATAAATGGGAAGCTTCTTTATTTTATTTATTTTAAAATGTATTAGCAGTAGTTAGTTTTATTAAAAGTGTAATGGTGTATAGGGTAGACTTAAAATCAGTAGTAAAAAGCCAGGCGGTCATCAGTTCTATCTCACTTTCAATTATTCCCCTTTTTGTTGCTCGCACACTATTTAAACGACGCGTTTAGAAAGAAATAGCTGATTCCGTCTTTATTTGTATGACGCTTGTGGCTTCTTTGTAACTGGTTTTTAGTCTAGGTCGATATTTGAAAACTTGTTAAGAGCAAAGTGTCCCTATTTTAATAAATATATAACAAAAGTTATTTATAATCAAAATTTATGCCTAACTACCAAGTCAAAGTCTCCTATTTATTTTTATTTATATGTTTTCTTTTTATTTTGACTTGCTACTTCAGGTTTTCATAAGAATTTGAAACCAAAGTTTTTATACTGTAAATAAAGATTTTATATGCATATTATTATTTATAGTATATTGGTCTTATTTAAAAGCATATATATGAAATTCTAGGATCCTTTTAAATATCTTTTCAGCAAACTTGAAGTTAACGGTTAGATAAAAAAATATATAAATCTTGGTAAATTTTACAAAACTGCTTTAATTTGAATAAATTAGTTTAAACGTAAATTGGTTGTAACTGCTATAAAGAAATGTTGAATCAAAATTATTAAAAACTGTATCATACAGGGTTTATTCAAAATTTTCCAGAAAATTTCAAAAATCTAAATAGGAGGCCATGACTTGGTTTTTAGGCATAACTTTTTATTCCAAATTACTTATTTATTCCACATTTTGTTGTATTTTTAAAAATAAGGGTAATTTACACTTAAACAATTTTTATTCTTTTTGACCTAGTCTGTATATCCTTTAACTTTTAGTAAAACTAACTATTGATATTTGATATTGATTGATACCAACTTTTATGAACAATACAATTTTCTGACAAATTGCAAGTAAAAGTTTTCCATTTGTAACACACTTAATGGAGCACACTGTATACATGGAACAAGAAAAGTGTCACGCTTCTAATGGTTTATTAATTTTAAGCTTTCCTAAATTACCTTATTATTAAGTATAGGTAACTAGTATTACCTAAATTATCGGATATGGAGGCTACACCACTTGCTTATGTCATTCTTAAATTAGAAGTGTTCCAGTTTACTCTGTGGTTAATTAAAATACATGTTGTCAGATTTTTAATCAAAGGATTTCTGTGTTTTGTATACAGAAGGTTACTTAAAAGATTTAATTATTCTCCAAAGAACAAAGGTCTGGAAATGCTTCCTTTTCACGATAAAAGGTATTTAAACTATTCAGTATTTAATAGTTTATTTTACATTTAATAAAAACCGTCATCAGGACATTAGTGACCTTCGTACCAGCAAGTCTTTACTCATAGCGAAAAAAATATATACGCCACTGGTTTTTGCAAAAAGTAATATGCTTTCTTAGAACCAGCTAATTTTGCTTAAAAAGTGCCTCTTGGACTTCTTTGTTCTGATTCGCCGACCCATTTTCATAAAGTCCAGTTAACTTTTTAGTAACTAAACCAAAACTTTTTGGTTAAGTATTAAGTTAACTGTATAATTGTTTCACATTCACATTACTGTAGGTTAGTATTTAATTTAATAAGATTGATAGCAAAACGGGCCTGGTATCCTTCTTGCAACCGGAGTAATTATGGGGTGCGAAAAACGCATTTGGATTTTAAAAGTGTAGTTTAAGATTATGATCGCGGTGTTCACGGTTGTGTTTTAAATTCTTGCAAATATTAAAATAATCAAGATTGGTCCTAATTTTTTAGTACCTGCCTAATTTAATTATACTAATTATTTATTTCCATATATCTGAAAGAGTATGGAACTTAAAGCTTTGATGGCCAAAAACCTTTTTATTTCTTAAAATAATTTACCTTGGGACAATATACAGAATATACTCTGAGTAGTCTCCCGTCTTTATTACTACTAATATTTATATTATAATCAAAATCCATTTTACTTTATTAAAAATACTTTAAACACAAATTATGGACATTTTTTAGAGGTTAACCAAAGCAAAAACCAATAAACTTATAGTTTACTCACACATTGACTTCAGGTTAACATAACTACTAGTTAATTAAAACTTCTCAAGTACACTATGACTGCGGATTGTGAAACAGTATTTTTAAGATAACCATTGGTCTTTACCTAACTTATTGGTTACCACATATTGTGAAAATGGCATTCTTATACAAGACAATGGATGTTGCACCACCTAGTCTGCCGTCCAATGCAAAAACACCGTATATGCATATTGTAATCCATATAACTTACGGTGTTTTACTGCCGTCCAAGGAAAAAACATCGTATGTGCATATAGTAATCCATATAACATACGGTGTTTTACTGCCGTCCAACGAAAGAACATCGTATGTGCATATAGTAATCCATATAACATACGGTGTTTTACTGCCGTCCAACGAAAGAACATCGTATGTGCATATAGTAATCCATATAACATACGGTGTTTTAATGCCGTCCAACGAAAGAACATCGTATGTGCATATAGTAATCCATATAACATACAGTGTTTTACTGCCGTCCAACGAAAGAACATCGTATGTGCATATAGTAATCCATATAACATACGGTGTTTTACTGCCGTCCAACGAAAGAACATCGTATGTGCATATAGTAATCCATATAACATACTGTGTTTTACTGCCGTCCAACGAAAGAACATCGTATGAGCATATAGTAATCCATATAACATACGGTGTTTTACTGCCGTCCAACGAAAAACATCGTATGTACATATAGTAATCCATATAACATACGGTGTTTTACTGCCGTCCAACGAAAAACATCGTATGTGCATATAATAATCCATATAACATACGGTGTTTTACTGCCGTCCAACGAAAGAACATCGTATGTGCATATAGTAATCCATATAACATACGGTGTTTTACTGCCGTCCAATGAAAGAACATCGTATGTGCATATAGTAATCCATATAACATACGGTGTTTTACTGCCGTCCAACGAAAAAACATCGTATGTGCATATAGTAATCCATATAACATACGGTGTTTTTCCGCTGGACGGCAGTAGTGGGACAGTTAGAAACTTGAAAATAGATTCCGGTGATTTCCTATAGTCGGATTTTTTAAAAGGGTTTTTTTCTAATGTTCTTTGACTATTACTTTCTAAAATATTCTCTACGCTTAATAAAGTACATTTTGCACAAAACATATTTTACAATAAATTAAATTAATTTATTGTAAATTTTTTTTTTTTTTTCTTTTCACTACTAATTTATTGTACTTAGCTTATTTTATTGTCGCTAATAACCTTAAGGTGGATGCGACTTTTTTTTCAAATAAAAAAAAAAATAAATTAAAGTTCTGTAAATATTTTTTATAAGTGGAAGTTGCAGAGAAATTATAACTGAATAACAGAAGTTAATTAACTCAAGGTATTTTTTCTTTAGTAAGCAATAAAAATTATTCTTAAAATAATATTAAAATACATAAAGTTTATTTTTTTGTTGATAATTACCTATTCCTGTTACTTCACCCCAAGCTGTTTGCATGCATAAGTGTGCCATTTTTGGGCCCACTCCAGATAGTTTACAAAGATCTTCGACTGTTCGAGGTATATCATAATTATACTGAATTTTCAATATCTCTGATGTTTTCTTGATGCTTTTTACCTTCGTCTGAAAAAAAAAGTAACATATTTTTTACTACTTACATTGCCGTCATAGCAAATAGAGCTGTATCTACAAAATCTTTATTTTGAGACAACGATATAAATGTTTTTTTTGTTTTCTTAAAGAAAATAAAGACATATATTTAGCCGTTTTTTTACAACTTTTTCCAATTTGTTTAGGCACACAAATATTCCTCTTAATTTGTATACAAGTCGAACAAATGCCTTTATGATAGAGATATCCTCGAATTTAGAACAATACAGATACGGCCCTCTTTGTTACGAGGAAAGTATACAGGGCGTAATTTAATTGCTGGCTAAAAATACAGGGTTTGATTCTTCAGCTCATTTTAAGAAGAAAAGTTCAAAAAACATATTATGTTCTAAACTTTTAAACTTTTTACTGTACTGTAGTGTGTATTATAATATTTCTAGCACTGTAACATTGTTAATACAATAAAAAAAAGGATGCAATATATTCGATACAACCATTGAGACCACGACAAAACAGATAAATTCAAAAACAAAAAAGTGTATGAAAATGTAATATGTATACGTATAGTGATTTTTCATAAATGCCCAACGCTAACGGCCGCATGCCACGGAGAAATAATGACACATGACTGCGACTCACTTTGATAAACGACCTTGGTGTAATTTTTGATCATGAACTTAGACTTATTCATCACACACATAACATTATCGCAAAGGCATACAAGATGGCGTGCTTCCAGTGGCATAGCCAGGCCAGCAGGGTTCTTGGGCCTACTAAAAGGGCCCTAAAACAAAGAACTGTGACAACCAAAAAAAAAAAAGCAGATTCACACATTTTCTTTTCACTACTAAGTCCGGGAACCCTCTCAACTTCAAGAGGCCCCCTGGGCTTGGGGGCCCGGAGCTCTGCCCCGCCTAGCCCTATAGTAGCTAAGCCACTGCGTGCTTCGTTATGAGAGAGAGTGTTGGGAGTTTATAAAGTCTAAATTCGTTAATTACTTGCTTTACAAGTTGAAAATAGACAGATTATTATTATCATACCAAGAAAGACTAAATATCTTGGGTGTGGATAGCTTGGAGATGCGCCGAATAAAACTTACTCTAATGTTCGGTCATAAGCTGTTAAACAAGATAATAAACTGCTCTGACCTCGTACCAAGAGCTGAGCTCGTATTAATCGTAATTATTTTAGAGTTCCCTCCAGAACAAGGAGGCTACTTAACCCATTTGTTGTAAACATTAGTCAAACTAATATTTATATGAACGGACCTCTGAATCGACTAATGGGTTATTTTAATTGCTATATACCAAAGGAATTTAACCAGTGCCGGATTAACCATGTAGCAGGAGGCAGCAAATGCTACGGTCCCCGCGCCTAAGTAAAAAAAAAACACAAATCTACAAAAATTAGGTTGGGGTTCTTTTTTTTAATAAGTAGGAAAGTATTTTTTTGCCATGAAGTTGATCCCTTGCTGGCAGCCGTAGGTTGGAAAAAGAAGTAGGAAACTGATGGAAACTGAGTAAAAATGGATAATAAAGCAGAATTTTATTACCGATTACACTAGGCAACACTCAAAACTTCCCGGGAAAATGTTATGGAAACGCACATACCTTAGCTATTCTTAAAGTGAGTGCTGGCCACACTGTAATTGTATATTACTATGCTGCAAGTTGGCAATACCACAATACTTACGGGGTGAATTCCCTAATATGTTTTTTTCGATTCGGGCTGTTTGTATAACCGGACCATGTTGAATATTTTTCAAATGATTACCAATAAGTAAATAGTAAAATGGATACTTAATTTGATAAGCGTACTTTAACAGTCCGCGGACTCAGTCGTTCGTTCCTACCACAATTATATAAGTTTATTTTCTTTTGATTTGTGTGTTATTTCTAAATTTGCACGCAATAAATCACGTAACTGTTCTGTTTTATTTAGATCCAGGCAACGTAACTCAAGGGCCCCCTGTTTACATTTGCTACGGGCCTCGCGTCGGCTTTATCCGGCATTGAATTTAACCTAACCTGTTCTAAGGATGCGTCCAAAAATAAAGTTACTAAATGGTTAAGAAATTGCATCGAATAGTTTTGGCAAAAAAATTTAAAATTTAAGCTCTTTCCTACTAGTATTTGTAATAATTCATTTAATTTATAATTAAAATATTGTTATAGTTCGTGGGCCAGCAATGAAATGGACTTCATGATAAAAACTATTAAGGGGGTTCCTTTTCACGAGTCTACCTCGAATACTTATACCGCCATATATGGAAGCGGCGCTTTAATCCTTACGCCCCCTCAAACATGTTAATGTTAGCCTTTGGGGTGTGTGATAAAAACATTTTTATTTTTGATTTAAAAGTAAAAAAATGATTCTATATTATAATCCCTATACGGACGCTATCATTCGACAATAAAAGTGACGCGCTCGCCCAGTCCGACACCCGAAACATGTCAATTTTAAGCCTTATGGATTCATGACAGTAACACCATTTTTGGCATAAGGTTTAAAAATTATATGTGAAACACCATGGTAAACTTGTCCGGCAAAAAAGTGACGCAAAAGCTAAAAAAACGGGAAAAAGTCTTCCGCATTTACCTCTCACGCCATCAGGGAGGTCGCGGCCCCTTAAGCTTGGAGTGTATGCATGATCGTTTGGTTTTGAGTCTTGCTTGTCAGGTTGCCAAAAGCACAGATCCACTGCTGCAGTTAGTAAGAGAACATGAGATGGCCAATGTTGGAGCATTTTTGTTTAAGGCAGCCGAGCGAGCCGCGGAGAAATTCGGTCTCAGATTTGAAATAGATTCTAATGACGACCAATCGCTTATAAGACAGGAGTCTAGTGCTGTAACAGCTGCAGTTAAAAGAGCCGAAAAACGGATGCTCTTAGAAGATCACATCAATAAGCTACAGCACGGAGTCTTTTACAGAAACATCGATAGACTAGATCTATCTGGAAAGCTTACGTTTGTATTTTTGAAATCTGCCAAACTTAGGTCTGAGACTGAGGGGTTCTTACTAGCATGCCAAGATGGGGTGATAAGCACATTGGTGTACCGAAGCCAATTTTCCAACGTTCTTGACACCGTATGTCAAGTCTGTCGACAGCAACCCGAAAGCCTTATGCATTTATTGTCAGCTTGTCCAGTGCATGCTGTCAATAGCTACATCCATCGGCATAATGACGCTCCTCGGATACTTTACTATTACCTCAGGCATTACTACGGCATCGATGAAACAGCGATACTGCCGTTTGCTCCCGGAGATATTGAGGCAGTAGTGGAAAATGATAAGTGTCGCATATACTGG